>CM045735.1:30854748-30864748 GCA_024760905.1 Plotosus lineatus
TGAGGTGTGGACGATATACACAAAGCAGGAGCAGAGACTGAACAGTTTCCACTTATGCGACCTTGTCTGCATCCTCAACATCAAGTGGAGCAAACAAAGTACAAATTGTTGAGGTCCTTGCGCCGGTCTCCACCTGATGTTCAACCCTGCTTACACAACACAGGCCGCGCTGGCCTGGCCATGTTCTCTGGATGGAAGACAGCTGCATTCCAAAAGATGTCCTGTATTGCAAGTTAGCCTCTGGCACAAGACCTATTCGCTGATCCAAGCTTTGCTATAAAGATGTCTGCAAAAGAGACTTGAAAGCTCTGGACATCAACCCGAGAGCTGGGAGACCACAACAGCTGATGGAGTGTGCTGAAGAAATAGCTGAAGATGGGAATAGAGAATGTTCAGAACCTGGCAGAAGACAAGAGAGTCAGATGGAAGGCATACACACCTGGAGACAACCCAGCGACCACTTATACCTGTATGCACTGTAGCAGACTCTGTCACTCCCAGATTGATCTCACCAGTCACAGCCAAACCTGTTCCAGTCGTGGGTTCACCATGGCACCCAACTAGGGCACATCATCACCCATGGTCGACACCGACCGACAGAGGCCTACTACTACTACTCTTGATTGCATGCATTATTTTTTTTTGTGAAAGCTCTTGTCTCATGTCACAGAATATTATGGATCTTTGTTCTTTTTTTCCATTTATTGCTATGGTTGCATACTACCTAATGGCAAAAACGTTCTGGGTTTGCATCCTAGGCTCAGCAAGAATGTTTCTGTGCAAAGTTTTCATGTTTACATTTTCATTTACATGTAGGGCATTTGACAGACATCTGTATCCAGAGCAATTTTTATTCATCATGTTTTCCCATTATTGCACCTCTGGGTACTCTGGTTTCCTCCTATAGTCCAAAGGCATGCTCATTAGGTTAAGTGTTTTTTTTTCTAAATTATCTATGGATGTATGGATGTGAGTGTCATTATGGGTGGTATTTTGTGTGTGTGTGTGTGTGTGTGTGTGTGTGTGTGTGTGTGTGTGTGTGTGTGTGTGTGTGTGTGTGTGTGTGTGTGTGTGTGTATTTGTGTTGGCGTGTGTTGGTCCTGCGATGGTATACTGTATTGAATGGTTCAGGGTGTATCTCCGCCTTGTTGAACAGAGTCAGACGATATAAGCTGAAGGATAATAAGATTCAGCAGTCTAGGAAATGAGTGAGAAATTCATTCATTCATTTTCTAAGCCACTTAATCCTAATTAGGGTTGCTGGGAGGCTGGTGTCTATCTCAGCCATCTCTGGATGAAGGCAGGGCACACCATAAACTGCTCATTAGACCATTGCAGGGCCAACACACACATGACAATTCACACTCACACCTAGGAGTGTTTTGGAACCACCAATCAGCCTTCTGTGTATGTTTTGGACTGTGGGAGGAAAACACACAAACTCCACACAGAAACAACCCGAGCCCGGAAATTAAACCCAGGACCTGCTTGCTGCGAGGTGAAAGTCTTAATTGCCATGTCATTGTGAGGGAAGTTTTATATATTAATTTAAAGTCCTCTGCATAAGTGCACCATATTTCCTTAATTGATTTTTCAAGGGATCTCTAATTTAAGGAATTTATTCACGTGACTGAATACTGAGCCTTCAGGAAATAGATTATTTTCTGCCACATATAGTTGCTTTTTGTACCAAAATCTCAGTTTAAATTAATTTTTATGATTATAAAAGCAGGACCAATACTGATGGATAGAATGGTTACTGAAGATAAATAAATGAATAAATGAACATCCTGTTTCAACCTTTTTAACTATGTATTGCACTGGAGTTTTAAGAATAATTGTAGCACCATTCTATCTCTAATCTGTATAATAATCAGGAAAAAAGTCCCAGTGGGACAAGCTTGATTTTTTTTTTTCTATGCTATGAACACTAGTTAAATGATTTATTTCAACAAGAGACATAGTTCATTAAAAGTTAATTCCTCTGTGTAAAATGACCTAAAGGTAAATGACTAAGCATATTAGAATTATGTCTCTCTCATTCACACACACTCACACACACGCCACACACACACACACACACACACACACACACACACACACACACACCCACACACACACACACACACACACACACACACACACGCGCGCGCGCACAAAGGTCAGAACTACAGTCTACCCGATGTATTTAAATTCCCGAAACAAGAAAGGCCATGCTCAGAATACAAAATGAAGATGTTGATAAGCTGACTTCCTTTTTTGCAATGTAGTTGAAATCATCTTAGTTCAAGATTGTTCTAGTTCCCAAGGTCAAGTCTGCTCCACTCTCAGTTTAACACCTCCCTTCCTTCTTAGTTGTGACAGGCAATAAAGCTTTGACTATTGTTTTGATCAGACTGTGGAAAGCTGGATGAGTCTCTATGGTCAGCTGAGAAGAACTGTTTCCATCCCAACATTCTCTTCTAGGCATCAACAATGCTTGGATTAAGAAAGTGTTAGTGTATAGTAAACATGTAGTGCTGTGAAAAGTTTTTTCTAATTTACTCTATTTAATAATTTATGCAACAGTGGCAAGATAGATGTCACTAAACAGCTCCTGACAGGGTTGAGGGGACTATACAATTCAGCAACATCCACAGAGCCTAAGGTATTTAATTGTTTGAGTATATACTACACTGGAACAGAAGCAAAGCGATTACAATTAAATTATATTTTCATTTATTTATTTTTCTACTCCTCCTTGAATCATCATCTTATTGTGGTGAAGGGGTTTGCTTGCCCAAATGATCCTAGGGGCTATGTTGTCAGGGACAGTATGCCACTGGTAGGGTATTCCAAGACAAACAGGTCCTAGGTGAAGGTCCAGACCAAGTGCGGTTCAACAGACCCCTATATGAATAAAGACAAAAGAACACGGTTTTGCTCCCTTACCTGTATGTGGTTCTCCAGGGTCCTCCCCCTGGAGCCAGGCCTGGGGGTGGGGTATAATGATGAGCGCATGGTGGTCAGGCTTCTGCCCATGGAGCCCGGCCTGGCCCAGCCCAAAAAGGAGACAAGGGTCTGCCCTCCCATGGACCCACTATTTGTGGGAGGGGATATAGGGTTGGGTGACCTGTGAGTTGGGTGGCAACTGAAGGCATGGGTTCTGCCGGCCCGATCCTCGGCTACTGACTCTGACACTTGGGACATGGAATGTCCCTCTTTGGCGAAGAAGGAGCCAGATCTGGTGCGTGAGTTTGAGAGATTACAACTAGCTGATGTCGAACTTATCTCAACATACGGCTTGGGCTCTGAAACCACGCTCTCAAGAGAGGCTGTACCTTATCCCATTCTGGAGTTGCTCCTGGGGAGAGGTGGTGAGCTGGTGTGGGAATCCTTGTTACCCCCGTCTCGATGCCCACATGTTGGGGTTCTCCCCGTTTGACAAAAGAGTAGATTCCCTCTGCCTTCGGGTGGGGGACGGGTCCTGACTGTTGTTTTTGTACTTATGCACCGAATGACAGTTCAGAATACCCACCCTTTTTGGAATATTTAGAGGGTGTGCTGGAGAACGCTCCCCCTGGGGACTCCCTCATTGTCCTGGGAGACTTTAATGCCCATACGGGCAATGACAATGTCCCATGGAAGGGTGTAAGTACACCCTCTCCAATCTGATCCTGAAAGGTGCTTCACTGTTGGACTTCAGTGCTCGTCATGGTTTGTCCATCACAAACATCATGCTCTAACATCAGGATGTTCATATGTGCACTTGACAGCAGGACACCCTGGGTGGCAGTTCAATGATTGACTTTGTAGTCATATCAATGGACTTGCGGCAGCATGTTCTGGACACTCGGGTAAAGAGGGGCTGAGCTGTCAAATGAGCTGAATGGGTCATGTTTCGTTCCTCCATTACTGAGGCGGCAGCCCACAGCTGTGGCCAGAAGGTCATCAGTGCCTGTCATGGCAATAACCCCTGAACCCGGTGGTGGACACCTGCAGTAATGGGGGTTGTCCAGCTGAAAAAGTAGGCCTATTGGGGTTTATTGGCCTGTAGGACTCCCGTGGCAGCAGACGGGTATCAGCAGGCCAAATGTTATACCGTCCGAGCTGATGCTGATGCAAAATCTCGGGTGTGGGAGGAGTTTGGTGAGGGCCTGAAACGCAACTATCAGTCTTCCTGGAAAAGGTTCTGGACCACCATCTGATGCCTCAGGAGGTGGAAGCAGTTCTCCACAAATACTGTTTACACTTGAAGTGGGGAGCTGCTTGCCTGGACAGGGGATGTGGTTGGGAGGTGGATGTTATGGTCTATGCCGGCTGGCAGCATTAATTCTCTTCTCTGGTCATTGCAGGCACTGGCGAGGGGCGTGGCGGTTGCTGGCAGGCAAGTTCCAGCAGAGCGCACCTGGTCCCAATCTGCAAGCAGCAAGCAGCAAGCAGCCATCTATAAATGGGAGCGGTGCGCTTCCCTCCGCGGTCAGAATATTGTTTTCCCCGTGATTCTACTCCTCGGCTTTATCTTTGACCCCTGGTTCTTGCTTCATGCTTGACCAGTTCCCTTGACTTAGTATTCCCAGTTTCTAGTGCTTAATAAATCGTTTGAACCTTCTTTTGGTCTCCTGCATGTCTGGGTCCAATGCATACACTCCAGGTTTAACAGTAGAAGGAATACTTCAAAGACCTCCTCAATACCAATAACATGCCCACCATGGAGGATTAAGACCCTGGAGGTTTGGACTGTGGCTAAGATCACTAATGTAGTCAAAAAGATCCTTGCTGGTCGGGCTCCGGGGGTGGATAAGATCTGCCCTGAATCTCACTTAGAGATAGGGTGAGAAGCTCAGCCATAAGAGTAGAACTACTGTTCCTCCATATTGAGTTGGACCAGTTGAGGTGACTCTGTGAGAATGCCTCTGAATGTCTCCCTAGTATGGTGTTTTGGACATATCCAACCTGGGGTCGACCTAGAACACTCTAGAGAGACTATGTTTCTCAGCTGGTCTGGGAATGCCTAGGTGTTCTCGCCGGAAGAGCCAGAGGAAGTGGCTGAGGAGAGGGTTGTCTGGACCTCACTGCTTAGGCTCCTGCCCCTGAGACCCGACCCCGGATTTAGCGGAAGAAGATTATGATGATGATGATGATTTATTTTTCTGCATATGTGCAGTTAGAGTTGCATGGAGCACAGTTCCAGAGACTCATCAATCTTGGTGATGGCTCATCTACCTGAACCCTTTATCAGATAAATATGCAGCTGCTTCAGGATTTCACAGATATAGTTTGTGATTGTTGTGGTCTGAGATGCCAATTTATATTTTTTTTATTGCTAAGATAATTGCTCCCATGTCTTTAATGTCTTCCAAAGATTTAATGGGGAAGTGACATGGTGATGAATGACTCAACATTTGTGTAGACCACTGCTATGACAGGTGAAACATCTGGAAAAATACAATGAGATTTCCTTTTTTTCCCTTTATCAGGGGTCGCCAAAGTGAATTATTCGCATATGTATTTGATTCGGCATAGGTTTTTACGTCGCATGCCCTTCCTGACAGAACCCTTTAGCAAGGGACAAAAACACGCTGACGGCTTTGCAGCTACGCTTTTTACAAAAGACAGCAATGGTTCTTTTACATGCCTCACACCATAGACAGGGAGAGACATGGCATACCTTTGATAACCCAGTTAGCTGCACTGGGGGGGAGAGTGACAACCTTGTGGAGAGTCAGCGATATATACATACACATACACATAGTCAGCGCCCTATACCACTTGACCACCACTGCCCCCATACCTGGCAAAATACATTGACTTATGAAATTTGCAGAAAATTAGTGGTGATTGGTTAATACAAGGAGAACTCATTAGGATTGGGTGATTATGATTTTTATACATATTAATTCATTACTAGTACTTTTCTGAACAGCTTAATACTAATTCAGGTCGCAGGGAGGCTGGTGCTCATCTCAGCCAACACTGGGTGAGGGCAGAGTACACCTATACAGCTCACCAGGCCATTGCAGGGCAGAAACACGTTGACGGCTATGCAGCCTACTTTTGTCAAAAGTCAAGCAATAGTTCTTTTACATGTCTCTCACCATAGACATGAGAGACATGGCCAGCCTTCGATAAACCAGTTAATTGCACTGGGGAGGATAGTGACAACCCGATGAATCAGACTTCCTCTTGGGAGCCATGGTAACGGCGTACAGTAAATGAATGTAAAATTGTAATGTAAAAGAGATGTTACTATGACGGTATCTAAGTCACTGAGTGTAGTGGTACAATACCATGAGTGTGAGATGCTGGGATGCTGTGCTACCACAACTATCTTACGCGCTGCGCTGCCGGACATATACAGTACACTCGTAACAGGCATCTGCTAGACGGGGTGTAAGTACGGGTGGTCGTAACTCGCATAACCCATCCAAAGTAAGCATTCACACATGTAAACAGTGAGCACACTTATTTGGAGGAGTGGGCTGACACACGTTGGGGCATCCAGAGACTTCAAGGGAACTTCAAGCTCAAGGGAATTTCAGCTGCTCACTCTCCCACCACACATTCTTCTTGATGAGCCAGCAAACTTAAGGTTCCAAACCCAATCTTCTCTATCCATTAAGCCACAGCTGGATGAATGCAATCATAACATTGCCAATTCCTGGAGGGACTGGATATGATTTAAATGTGGGTAAAAAATGGAGCCAATACCAGTTAACTTTGAATGAAAGTCACAGGTCACAACCTATTGCAACCTATTGCAGGACTAATACATTCATCAATCCATTTTCTGAACTGCTTAGGATTTTTGGGAGGCTGGCACCCACCTCAGCAAACTCTTGGCGATGGGAGGGTACACCCTGGAAAGTTCACCAGGCTATTGTAGGCCAACAATCACACAAACATTCATACGCTCAATCACATCTATGGGTGATTTGGAACAGCCAAGTAACCTGCTGTGCTTGTTTTTGGAAACCCACACAAGCACAGGGAGAACGTGCAAGCTCCTCAAAGAAACACACAAGCTGGGAATTGAACCCAGGACCTTTTTGCTATGAGGCAGACCTGCTAAGCACTATGCCTCTGTGCTGCCCAGGACTAATACAGAAAATAGCAATTCATTAATTTATTCATTTTCTGAATCTCTTAATCCTGATTAGGGAGGATGGTGTCCAACTCAGCTGACGCGGGGTAAGAGCAGAGTACACCCTGGACAGCTCGCCCAGTCATTGCAGGCATAAACACACTGATGGCAATGCAGCCTACTCTTTATGAAGGTTAGCAATGGTTCTGTTATATACCTCTCACCGCAGACAGTGAGAGACATAGCTGGCCTTTGATAACCCAATTAATTGCACAGGGGGATGCCTTTCAATTGTTGAAGAACACTTATTCACACAAAAGAAACCTACATAAGTATGGGGAGAACATTCAAACTCTAGATGTAACGGCACTTGTCAGCTGTAAAGTTCAGACTGTGAGGAAACAGTGTTAACCACTGCACCACTGTTTCCTTTGGAGATTCCAGTGTGTATAAATAATACACATCTCCTTAGAGAAAGCATCAACATGAAGTATGTATGAGAATGTGTTATATAACCCTTGGTTTCCACTTGGGCCATGATCTCCACAATTTGAAAGAATTGTGATGAGTGTGGGGGGATGGGTGATAGAACTGTCATGATCTTGAGAGAACTTGATGAAATCATGAAAAACATGAGAGGAACTTGATGAAATCATGATGATCATGAGGGGAACTTAGTGGAATCATGATGATCCTGAGAAAAGGACATTGAATCCACAATCTCTATGACTGTCTTGCAGCGCCACACTTTATTTTATTTACATTTACATTATAGTCTAGCCACTTTGCTGTTACTATTTATTTAATTTCACAGTACCTTCAATGTGCATACTGTATATTCCAATGATCAGTTTTTATCTACAGGTTATTAGTTTATAGCTATTTTATAATTTTACTTAAAGTTATACAAATGGTCGTGTTTATATTCTGCTCTTGAGAGTGTTATTTGTAGTTTATTGTCTTGTTTGTACTCTTCTGAAGCCAAAAGTCTCATAAAAGATTTAATTATGTATTTTAACTTGTTGAAAGGTCAACCGCGGGGTCTTCCCAGGAATTCATGATAATCTTGAGAGAACTTGTAATTGTTCAAGGGGACTTGGTGGATTCATGACGATCTTGACTGAACTTGGTGGAATCGTAATGATTGTGAGAAAATTTTGCCAAGATTATTATGATTTGATGGCAATCGTGATGGAATATGGGAATCGTAGAAGATCTTAACTGACCTTAACAGAGGGAAACAAATATCATAGGTGTTCTTGATTAAATTGGAAATTCCTTCAAGTATCATCTCTTGAATGCACCCTGCCTCCTTGTCATACCCCCATTGTGCTCCAAGCATGCTTATAAATAGAAGAACTCCATGCTTTTTTTTGACTCATTCAGATTGGGGATATTGGGGTCCAAGTGTAAACTCAGGGTAAACTCCAATTTTAGCTCATCTTAGATTTCATCTTCTCTACAAAATCTTAAGAATAAGCTGTTACCGTATATGTTGTACTGCAGTACAGTGAAATCACTAGATCAAATCCAGATTGGTGCCATAGCCATCTGTGACCGGGAGTCCATGGAAGCTATTTTGCCGAGCGCTCACAAGAGGGAAGCTTAGCATACACTCATTTCCCTGTCACTTATAGCGATCGCCAGCCAATCATGGGCATCTGTGAGCTCATTCCTATGAGGGGGGGTATAGCGCTTTCCATCCAAGTGAGTGAGACTAAAAGAGGCGGGTGGCTAGCATTGCAACATCATTACATTTACAGCATTTGGCAGACATTCTTATCCAGAGAAACTTACAATTAGCATTTTTTTTTAGAATACAACAGAACAGTTGAGGATTAAGGGCCTTGCTCAAGGGCCCGACAGTGGTGATAGTGGGGATTGAGCTGCTGACCTTAAAATCATGGAGGGTGTGCGTGCAAACGTTCAGTGCCTCCCTAGTTGTTGGTCGTTGTATTAAAGTGAAGGCAATACTTGATGGGTGGAAATTGGATACAAATAAATTTGGGTGAAAAATAGAGAAATAAATAAATACATAATTAAACTTGTAATGTGACTTTCAGTAATGTACTTAGAGGTCCTATGGTCCAAATGCATTGGCATATAATTCGAGCCGCTGCTAGTGAGAAATATTTAATACAGTATCTTCTTACCAATCAGAGATGAGACATTACTGTGATATAAATGCAATATAATACTCCAGATTTAAATTGAACACAAGATCATGTCATATGCATTATATTACAGATTAATTTCAAGATATACTTACCGCAATATATACCACAAGGGCCCGGGTTCGAATCCAGGTGGAGACACCAAAAAGAAAAAAATTAAAAAATTGTGACCTGGGTCTGAAGCTTTGTTGTGTCCCTGGGCAAGGCACTTAATCCACATTGCACTCAGTCCACCCAGCTGTTAAATGGGTACCTGAATAACAGGATGTATGGACCTATATGGTCGCGCTTGGCGCTTCGCAGCAGCCTTGAAGTACATTCCTGCAGGGTAATAATGTACAGCCAGTGAGCAGCCCGAAGCTGGATACAAGGCTTAAAAAATGACATAATAATAATAATAATAATAATAATAATAATAATAATAATAATACTGTATTCTGAACTATAGTCTCTAATTATTACAGATGAAGTCGCATAATTAAAAAGTATTTTGAACATCATGTTGGAGAAAGGGAATATATACAGTATGGAAGAAAGTTGGAGTGAAGCTCAGCGGTGTTTAAATGTTAAACAAGGACTGTTATAGCTCAGCAGACATACACACTGAGTCAGCATGACAGCTTCTCTATAGGGAGAGACGAAGAGGTCTTCTTTCTCCTGGTTTAACTCTTGTTCTCTAGCTTTTTTTCCTCCAAAGGTCCGCTGTATAATCTGTTCATCTTTTACAGCCTCTGCTCAATGTGTACAATCTGATGGGATTTTG
>CM045735.1:30867248-30977248 GCA_024760905.1 Plotosus lineatus
TTCGTGCTTATCTCAGCTGACACCAGGCACAGGCAGGGTACACTCTGAATATCTTGGCCGGCCATCGCAGGGAAAAACACACACACACGCACACACACACACACGCACACACACACGCACACACACACGCACACGCACACACACACACACACACACACACACACACACACACACACACACACTCACATCCAATTTGAAAAAGCCAAGAAACCTAATGCATATGTTTTTGGACTACAAGAGGAAACCAAAGAACCCAAAGGGAACCCATGCAAACTCCACACAGAAAAACCCAGTGTTGTAGTGGTGGGTACATGCCGTTACACGCCGTGTACCCTCTTGTTTTAGTGGCTGAGTTGCGTGTACTGACTTAATTTGGTCTACTTTATAGTTGATCAACATAAATTTCCGCGACTGTGTAAATAAAAAGCGGAGATGAAGTGCTAAATAGTTTCAAAGCCAAAGGTTATTTTAGTAAATCTAGTCATAAACATGATTCCATAAACACCATGAATCAGCCTTATAGTATTAAACTGCTGATTGGATACTGCTAGCTGAGCTCAAGATTTGTGTCCAATGAACTTCCGGCTTTCAGTCTCCATGCACGGGTTTATCGTGTAAAGAGCGCAGAAAGCTTGCAGGCCAAGTCCAACAAAGTCCCCGGTAAGTAAGGCTAATCTAGCCTGTGTTTATATTTGGTTCACACTTTCACACCTACAACCCAGAAAACTGTTATTTTAAGATCAAACAAGCATTTCTGCAGTCAGTTTATACCCTGTTTGTACTCGTTGACAGGTCTTACTTTTTGGTCATAACTAAATGGTTAATCCAAGCTAACGTTGTAAACTTATTATATACTTTAGATCTATTATAAACTTTTCTATTTCTACAATGAAAATATCTATCTTAAAAGATTTTATGCCTATCCATATTGAATAAGTACTTTCTTGGATATCTTCATTTAATAAGTCACCATTAGCTATTGAAGGAATGAATAATTATAATTCGCGCTAACAACACTTCTTTATAATTACATAATGTATATGGAACATTAGAAATGGAGTAATGTCTTGCAGTGTATATATAATATATTGTTATTTGTTGTGGTTTGCATATTGTACTTCTAATACATGTACCAAGTAACTTGTATGTGTTTTTTTATGCAATTTTTGATAATTGTTAGATAAAATACATATATAACACACTCATTATAGATTTCAACACTAATATTTTAACAATAAAAATGTCTATATTTAAATGATAATGAACATACAGTATTATTTACTAATTTCTTTGTTTTATTTCTTCTTATAACAGATATCATTTTCACGTTCTGTAAATTTTATAATAGCTCAGACTAACTACTTTTAAAATTGAAATTCTCAAAAATGCACGTCTCAGCCTTTCAAAGTTCAAAACTTTCTGGGTGTGACCCCCAGGACCCCCCTTGCACACACCCCCTCCATCACCCTCCCTTTTTTGACCACTACAGCACTGCTGCCACCCCTGATTACAACAGACAAAGCAAATAATAATAATAATCCTTATAAGCTTAACTAAATAATCCTGAAATCTAGTTTGATTCGATAATTATCAGATCTAATAAAAAAGAACATGCTGGAACAGTCGAATAATTTATAGCAAGCAAATGTTTTGAATATTTTTTTCTAGCAAGATAATATTTTAGAGTTGAATTTGTCCTTTTGCAAGTTTACAGAAGTTGCATTTTAATTTAGCAAAAAAAAAAAAAAAAAAGTGGAAAACTTTCCCTCAAGCTCATCCTAACTTTAACTGTTAAGTCTACTAACTTATTAGTCTTGTTAATTCACACTTGCGTAAATTTCTTGGTCTTTTTTATTTCTAGTCTTTGACATGTTAAGGGTGATAATAAGAGGGCTACACAGCAAAATTCAGATCAGCTTAAGGGCTTTGGCACTTAATTGGGCATGTTTCTATGGAAACGGTTTTTAAAATAACAATTATTTTATTTATTTATTACTGAAAAGTTTTATTCTTCTAATAACCCATCAGCTACATCAGTTATAATAATCCCAATAATTACAAGCCCAATTCCAAAAATGCTGGGGTAAAATGTAGATAAAAACAGAATACACTGATTTGCAAATTTCACAAAATCATAATTTATTCAAAAAAAAAATGGATATAAATTAAAGGGCTGAGAGTCAGAGTAGTAACCAACAGAAGACTGTTTTTGAGAAAAATAACATGAAAGTTTTTACAGCAGCAAAAAATCAGGATAACGCTCACGATATGATTCAAGGTCATAAGGAAGATGAAGGGACCATTTTGGCACACATAGACCTCGTGCCCATCTGTCAAAATATGACCTTATTACATTTCTCTTTTTTTTTTCTTTTTGTGGAAAGACCACTTTGACTCTTTGCCCTTCATATGTTAAAAGTGAGACATTTTAGCATTTCAGAAACATATTAGCTAATTTTCAGGTGGCAGGGTGGTTAGCATGTCCACCTCACATCAAGAAGCTACTGGGTTTGAGTTTTGAGTTTGGTTTGAGCATTCCTCTGTGGCGTTTGCATGTTCTCCCCATGGTGGCCTGGATTTCCTCCAGATAATTCTGTTTCCTACAACAATCCAAAGGCGTGCACAGTAAACTAACTGTTCTTTCCAAATTTCCCCTTAGTGTGAGTGAGAGTGAATGGTTGTGTGTGCTGACCCTCTGACGGTTTGGTGAGTTGTTCAGAATGGACCCCACCTCTGACCAGAGTTGGCTGATATGGCAATCCTGATAGGAATAAATTGGTAAATTAATGAATGAGTGAAAGAAAGGCAGAAACACTCAAAAAACATCTCATAAAGTTGGGACAGGGGGGAAAAAGGGTGGAAAGTACGTGGTTCAAAAAGCAACAGCTGGAGGAAAATTAGTAGGTTATTACATGATTAACATGATCTGCATATGAGCCACTCAGTGCAGGTTAACTGGGTTGTCAAAGACCAGCCATGTCTCTCACTGTCTGTGGTGAGAAGCATATAAAAGAACCAAGAGTAGGCCATTGGATTGCCATTACCAAAATTCTGCCCTGCGATGCCCTGGCAAGCTGTCCAGGGTGTACCCTGGCCTTGCCCAGAGTCAGCTCAGATGGGCGCCAGCCTCTCCCAATCCTAATTAGGATTAAGCGGGTTGGAAAAGGAATGAATGTTTCTGCCCTATGATGGTCTTTCGAGCTGTCCAAGGTGTACTCTGCCCTTGCCTAGAGTCGACTGAGATAGGCACCAGTCTCTTCGCAACCCTAATTAGGATTAAGCGGTTCAGAAGATGAATGAATGAATAAATAAATTAATATATTCTGAGAATCTGGAGAAATCTCTGTGATCAAGGGACACGGTTGAAAATGAATATTGGATATATTTGAGATCCTTGGTAGTACTTCATTAAAAACAGGCATAAATCTTGCATGGAACTGCATGAGCTCAGGAACACTTCCTGTAATCTCGGACTGTCAACATGGTTCGCTGTGCCATTCACAAATGTAGGTTAAAAGTCTATCATGCAAAGAAAAAGGCAAAGTTCACATAATCCAAAAACACTGCCATTTTCTCTGGCCGAGGGATGGCTTGAGGGAAATATAAAATTGAATTGTTGTCAGACAAAATGAAATTTGAAATTCTTTTTGAAAAACATGGAGTGTACTGTGGACTCTGTGCTAAATAGGAGAAGGACCATCCGATTTATGATCAGCGCTTATTTCTAAAGCTGGCATCTTTGAAAACTGTGTGAAACAAACAATGAATCGAATAGTCATAGTTGTAAGTTATCCCCGGACAGTAAGTCACTCAGATCGTACTGTTCCCATGCAGTATATACTACTCACTTATTCACTTATCTTCCAAACAGTTTAATACCATCAGGGTCCTGAGGAGGCTGAAGCTTATCACAGCTGATGCTGGGCGAAGGCAGAGGCCAGACACACTTTGGCAGACGATCGTACAGCCAACACACATACAATCGTTCACATATAGGGGCACTAATTTGGAATAGCCAATTAGCTTAAAGTGCACGTCTTTGGGCTGTGGGAGGAAACTCCTATAAACACAGAGAGGAAACACATGCAAACTCCACACTGAAAAACCCAGGACCTTCTTGCTATGACGCAGACATGCTAAACACTACATCACTGTGCTATCCAAGTATATACTATTTATTGGTAATTGTATTTGACTCTCCCAAACATACAAGAATAAAATCCCACATTTTCCCTTTAATTTTGTTCTTCTCATCCCAAAGCTTTTGCTTATTCTTTGCAAAGGTTGTTTGAGGTTCCCTTTCTGATCATTTATAAAGGCTCTATTGCAGTGGTAGCCTGGAGGTAAAAGGTGCTGGATCGCTGATCCTAGGGTTGGAGGTTCAAGTCCCACTCTCCACAAGGTTGTCACTGTCCCCCCCCAGTGTAGCTAACTGGGTTATCAAAGGCTGGCCATGTCTCTCATTGTCTATGGTGAGAGGTTCATGTAAAAGAACCATTGCTGACTTTCGACAAGAGTAGCTGCATAGCCGTCAGCGTCTTTCTGCTCCTTGCTAAAGGGTTGTGTCAGGAAGGGCATTCCACGTAAAAACCTATGCCAAGTCAAACATGCGAATCATTTATATGACTTCCATGAAGATGGAGGCTAATGATTTGCTGTGGCGACCTCTGAAGGGAACAGCCGAAAGGAAAAGAAGAAGACATCAGAATGAGCTTTTTTTGATGAAATGTTGCGGGTTGTTTAAATGCTTGACTACACAGAGTGAAGATGAAGGCTAAATATGGTTCTGCTCTGGAGCCTAACATATGTTTCTGTCTAAGCTGCTACCCTTTGCCCTTGGATTAACTTTTCAGCCATTTGTCAATGCAAATCAAGTTCTTCAAATGGTGCAGCATCAATGTAATTTTTTTTTTCACTCTTGTATATCTTCTAATATTTTATCATTTATATATTAACCCCTATCTCTGCAATAGCCTGGTGAGATGTTCAGGGTGTATACACCACCACCCTGCTCTCGCCCACAGCCAGCTGAGATGAGTGCAGGTCTCTGAAAACCCTAATTAGGTTTAAGCGGTTCATAAAATAAATGGATGAATGATAGTAACCCCTCATTCACAAGGATTTGTATGATGTTTGAAACAAATAGTCTGAATTTTAAATAATTTACAATAATATACAGACAAACTTAAACCATTGGTACGGCTGAAGCTTCTTTCAGGAAACTCAAACATTTATGGAAAGAGTCTCCAGTGTCAACACTTAATGTTCAGCCATTATAATTCCTTTAATCATTTACTGAACAGCTTACTCCTACTAGTGTAACATGGAGGCTGGAGCCTATCTCAGCCAAATTTGAGCTGAGGCAGGGTACACCCTCTACAGTACTCCAGTCTATTACAGAGCCAACACAAACGCACACAACCATCTACACTTTCACACCTACTCTTAGGAGCCAGATGAAATAGGTGGTTAGTTTAATATGCTCGTCACTGGACTCTTGGAAAGGAAACTGAAATACCCAGAGGAAACCTACACAAGCTTGGGGAGAACATATAAACTTCACAAACACCCTTACAAAACTAAGGACTCGAAGCCAGGACCTTCTTGCTGTGAGGTGGACGTGCTAACTGCTTTACCATCATACAGCAGGTTGTTTGTCAGTGTTCAGATACAGGTTGTTCATCAGTCACGGAGTTAAAGACATCATAGCACCGGGCCATAGACTTTTTTTTCATATCCTATACATAGATCATAATAAAATAATAATCTCTCTCTCTTTCGCTCTCTCTCTCTCTTTCGCTCTCTCTCTCTCTCTCTCTCTCTCTCTCTCTCTCTCTCTCTCTCTCTCTCTCTCTCTCTTTTAAAGAATGTCAGCACTCTAACAAGAGCAGCAAGGACACACATATGTTTTGTGTTTCAGAGCTGTTTATTCTTTTCATTTCTTTCTGTGTGATATGAGAACTTCTCCCTAAATTTCCCTCGGTAAATCTTGATGCATCTCTCTCTCTCTCTCTCTCTCTCTCTCTCTCTCTCTCTCTCTCTCTCTCTCTCTCTCTCTCTCTATCTATCTATCTATCTATCTATCTGACTATTCTTTTTATTTTTCATTTTCTGTCACTGTGATTGAGACACACATATACTACACATGCTTATGATGGCAAGTGTGGGCCCACCAGTTCCACCCCCCACCACATACAGCCGCAGATACAGATAGCATACATTTTAAAAAGATCGAAGAAAAATTAAAGAATATGAGCAGTAAAGCTTTTGTCTTAACTTGATTGCACTCTCTCTCTCGCTCTCTCTCTCTCTCTCTCTCTCTCTCTCTCTCTCTCTCTCTCCTTCTGTCTCTCTCTCTCTCTCCCACTGTCTCTCTCTCTATCTCGCTCTCTCTGCCTCTTTGTGTCCCCAGTCAAATATGCATATCTGCATTCAATAGCTAATCAATGCCTGTGACCCAGTACAAGTACCACTCCATCTCTGTCAGTTTTGCCTAATGTGTGTGTGTGTGTGTGTGTGTGCGTGTGTGTGTGTGTGTGTGTGTGTGTGTGTGTGTGTGTGCGTGCGTGTGTGTGTGTGTGTGTGTGTGTGTGTGTGTGTGTGTGTGTGTGTGTGCGCGCGAGAGAGAGAGAGAGAGAGAGAGAGCGAGAGACAGAGAGCTTTGTTTAAAATGTTTTAAACACAGCATTATACGAGTATGCTCTTTGTCTCTCTCTCTCTCTCTCTCTCTCTCTCTCTCTCTATTTCTCTCACTCTCTCTCTCTCTCTCTCTCTCTCTTTAAAGAATGACAGAATTCAAAATTCAAAAAGAGCAGCAATGACTCACCTCTGTTCTGTGTTTTTTTATTGTTATATGTGTTCTTTTTTATTCTTTTCATTCCTGAAATTTCCTAAATTCCTTTTGATAAACTTCTATGCATATCTCTCTCTCTCTCTCTCTCTCTCTCTCTCTCTCTCTCTCTCTCTCTCTCTCTCTCTCTGTCTCTGTCTCACACAGACACACACACACACTTATAGATTCTTTCTCTTTGTCTCTCTTTAATGTGAGCTGTGTGTGTGTGTGTGTGTGTGTGTGTGTGTGTGTGTGTGTGTGTGTGTGTGTGTGTGTGTGTGTGTGTGTGTGTAATTCATTGAGACATCACACAGTGCCCTCTGGCTATGTCTGCACATATCAAGAATCCTATCTCTACCAAACTCTACTTTCTCTCACTCCTACCCCCCCCCCCCCCCCACACACACACACACTTGTGTGGAAGATTCCTTCTGCACATACAAACTCAATCTTCAACATTCTGTTCATGAACTTGAAATTCTTAATGAATTTTTCATACAGACACAAGATCCAAAACTTTTAGGACATTTTATACTTCAACATATCCAAAATTAATCACTGCCTTGATATGTTTTTTTATTTTATTCAAATCCTATCATATATTTATTATATGTTGATTTTTAAGCACAGCACACTATATTTTAGCTTTAATTTTTCATGATAACATAATACTAACAGTACAGCTAGCACTAATTTGAATCCTTAATCTTTTTGCTTCATACCCAGAATATTACAATTAAATCCCCACAAATTGATGACACACTTATAGTTCACCCAAGATAGTGTGCTAGATTTAGTTTCAAACAGCTACAGCTACTTATAACCCAAATCCAACTTTCAATAGAAACTGAAACAGATTACCGGCTGTACCTACACCTTCTGATTTAGTGTGAATTATGTCTTGTCTGTTTTCTGAGTTTCTTGTTTCATAAAGTACTCGCATTGATTTTTTTTTTTTTCAGTGTCCTCTCCTGTCACTTCTTTTGCTTGTCAGTCACTTTAACAGTACAACAGCTACAAATTAGCATGGGGAGAATGACAATCTGTGTGTGACTTTCAAAACACTAGGCTCTCTCCTAGGAATGCAGCAGGAACTACTCCTATAGCTTTCAAAGCCCAGCACGTCTATTGCAGGACAAAGCTGTTTGATTATAAATGAGTCTGTTGCCAGTGACTAAGCAAACCATTGCATGCAGCCCTCACTCACTCACATACACATTTGCGGAACTGCTTAATCCTCTCAGCCATCACTGGGCAAAGTCAGTGTACAAAATGAACAGCACACCAGCTCATTGCGTGGCCAACATACACACAACCATTCACACTCACACTTACATGTGGGGGGCAGTTTGGGACAGCCAGTTTGCCTAATGTGCAAGTCTTTGGACTATGGGAGAAAAAACTGGTGTACCCGAAAGAAACCCATGCAAACTCCTCACAGAAATGCCCAAGCCCTGTGGACTCAAATCCAGAACTTTAGTGCTGTGAGGCAAATATGCTGACCACTTTGCTCCAGTGCCACCCTACAAACAACCAATGTACATTTACCTATCCATAGCCTGCAACAGTACATTACATTACAAGACAACAACATTGCAGCTTGATTTATTTAGACCTTGACTATTTGATCCTTCAATTGTTGTTTTCCAACATAGCTTGTGTAGCTTCACCAGCCAAGAAGTCTATTGAAGAGGGTCACTGTCCTCTGTGCCCAGCTGTATCAACTCTCTGCCAGCTTTTAATCATACAGGGAGTGGGGAGAAAGATAGCACAGAGGTGGATGGCCTTACAGCAAAATATCCATGTTGTGGCAGATTGTGCTAATTCTGCATCCTTGTGGCAGCGAATCAATAGAATAAGCTTCTGCTGATGGTGGTCTGATTACTTTAATGCAGAGGGAGCACATAGCAATTCTGACATCCCCAATCTGGACCAGCTAGCACTCTGGGCCATTCCCAGCTGGCACAGCAAAACAGTAAAGATTGCCAACACAGATGTTTATACTGAGGTGCACATGGGACAATTTTTTGTGGTTGCTCGATTGGCGCTAAACCAATGGAGGCCGTCATAGACAAAGCAAGTCTTATAAACATATAGAAAGCACAAGCAGGCTTGAGAACAGGACTCCAACTCACTTGGAGATTCTTTGTTGCCTTACAACAGGAATTATTTTCAACTGCCTGCTTGACAGTCCGAAGACACTTGTCAAGTTTGACAGGAGCAGGATGCTGTGGATTCCTTGTCCTTGCTGGTGAATTGTACAATCACTCCGTTGACTGTGACTAGAGGAATCCTGAGGTTTTGTGCAATCTGACTCTGGCTAAGTCCACGCTCAGACTAATCCACAATATGGGTAGTGGTGGCCTGGTGGTAAAGGGTGCTGGATCGCTGAGCCTAAGGTTGGGGGTTCGAGTCCCCTCTCCACAAGGTTGTCACTGCCCCCCCCCCCCCAGTGCAGCTAACTGGGTTATCAAAGACCGGCCATGTCTGTCACTGTCTATGGTGAGACGTTCATGTAAAAGAATCATTGCTGACTTTTGTAAAGAGGAGCTGCATAGCCGTCAGCATGTTTCTGCCCCTTGCTAAAGGGTTGTGTTAGGAAGGGCATCCAACGTAAAAACCTATTCGAATCAAATGGTTTGCTGTGGAGACACCTGAAAAATTGAAAAGCCGAAAGGAAAAGAAGAAGACTAATTCACAATAATGCCCACTTTAAAAATCAACCTCTTATATCAAGTAATCTAAAATTAGAAAAAGATATAATACTACATTAATAGGTTTAACAGATAAAACACTCTGTGGGGTGTCACTGGATGTCATTTCCCCTGACCAGTTATGAATATTAGATGAAAGATTTAGCCCAACAATATACATACAATATAGCAACAAAGCAAATGTTTGTCCTTATTAATCTTTAAACTGTTTTTTATAGATAATGTTATGGCAAGCATTTGTTTGTCTGTTTGTTATGGACTTAGCAATACGTTATGGATGGATTTTCATGAAATTTTCAGGAGAAAGTAGGGAAGTGGTCAAGGAACAAATGATTAGTTTTTTGTTTACCTCCACCGAGGATGTTACACAGGAGAGAGATGGTCCTTTCCTGGCAGAGGTTTGTGCTCTCTTGTTGCTTCTACAATGGAAACTTGGTGGCCGAACACAATTTGTTCCAACAATGTGGTCGATTACCAATTTGTTTGAAGAGTGAAACAATATTTCCCAGAAGAATTAGTTAAAAATTGATTAATGTGTTCACATTAATGTCTACTTCCATCAATACAGTTGTATATAATTTGAAAATGAATGTATTTATGAAACATATTAATATACAATACATACATTATGAGTACATCAGACGGAGAGCACATGTAATGAGCACATCAGAGGGACAGCACATGTAAGAGGTTTTGGAGACAGAGAGTCAGAGAGGCTAGAGTGAGATGGTTTGGACATGTACAGAGGAGGGATAGTGAGTATATTGGTAGTAGGATGCTGAGGTTGGAACTACCAGGCAGAAGGCCTAGAGGAAGACCAAAAAGAAGATTCATGGATGTGGCGAAGAAGGACAAGAAGGTAGTTGGAGTAAGAGTACAAGATGCAGAAGATCGGGCGAGATGGAGGCAGATGATTCGCTGTGGGGACCCCTGAAGGGAACAGCCGAAAGGAACAGAAGAAGAAGACTTTAATGTATTTGTTTACAGTACATACCTTTCCGGTTGCCTGTTGTATTTATTCATTACATCACAGTGACTTTAACCCTTAACACTGGGTCCTAAGAAAAGCAGCAGTAATTCTACTGGAATGGAAAAAAGAACCGTTGTGAGAATATGAAGAATCAATTGTGATCAAGAGACAGAGAAGTGAAAAAATCGCCACGCCCTCTCAAATCAATAACCCATCCCCCATCTCTCACCTCCCCATCCATCCACGTACGCTGATACATTGCAACCGGAAAGGTTCAAAGTCTCTGTACTCTGCTCGTTCAACCATCAAGGTTCCACTGTATTTTCATTATTATTTTTAATAATTACAAACTGACCGAAAGCAGCAAAAGTCATGTTAAAACTTGAAATTTAACTTTTTCTTTAGGCGGCACGGTGATGTAGTGGTCCAGGATGACGCACAGCCGCCTCACAGCAAGAGGGTCCTGGCTTCGATTCCCAGCTGGTGTGTTTCTGTGTGGAGTTTGCATGTTCTCCCCGTGCTTGCGTGGGTTTCCTCTGGGTACACAGGTTTCTTTCCAAAGTCCAAAAACATGCACAGTAGGTCAATTGGCTGTTACAAATCACTCCTAGGTGTGAGTATGGATGGTTGTGTAAGTGTTGACCCTACAATGGGCTTGTGAGCTATCCAGGGTGTACCCCGCCCTCACCCAGAGTCAGCTGCAGTGGGCGCCAGCCTTCCCATGACCCTAATTAGGATTAAACGTTTCAGAAAATGAATTAACTATTTCTTTAAATTAATTTTTTTGTTTGTTTCTTGAATGGCACAATTTAAAAAAAATGTACCCTATCATCAAGAGATTATCTCTCAACATGACCAAAGACATCTGTGACTGGGAATCCAGGGGGGAGAAATTGAGCTGTCTGCATGGAAAAAGTGGCATCCCCATTAAATCATATAAACCTGAGGATTCTATGAGCACATGTATGCAAAAGAAAGTTGATTTCTATGATTGTGGTGGGATAACCTGGCTGGTTGATGAGAATGGACAAATGACCCAATTGGAAGAAAATAAGAATGTAAATGTCAAGTAAAAAAATGAAAAGATTTTTTTTTTTAAATATGAATTTTAAATATAAATGCTTGCAGGTTGTAAATATATGGAAAGAAGGGATGCCAGATTTATTGGGAGAACCTTTACCATAAATGTGAGTAATAGTATTTATACTGAAGTGTTCTCTTCTAGTGAACTAAAATACATAATCTATGGATTGTAATTCCAAATGGACATAACTTTGGGCAGCATGGTGGCGTAATTGTTAACACCGCCATCAGTTGGGCTTTAAAACAACTTTATTAGCTCTCATCACATAGCAAGGCGGGGGCAATGGGAATGGGTGGCGTTCTTTCATGTGTCACACTTTGGTTTCCAGACAATAACTGAGGTATTCTTGCTCAGATTTCGATGAAATTTGGTATGTATGTTTGTATTAAAGGTGTCTTACCTGTGATTGGTCATACCAAAATATGTGCATAATTAATAAGTAAGCTAGATCTACTTTTTTAACACAACAGATTGATTTCTAAAAGGCAACTTGAGAATGCTTGCTTGGGTTTTCATGAAATTTGGTATGTGGGTTTTTTATACATGTACCTCGCCTGGGATTTTATACACACCAAAAACCATGCATAATTTATGAACCAGCTGGACTTAATTTTTTTAACATGACAGTTTTAATTTTCGTTTAAGGAAGGCATAGATCAACTTTAAAATACACATTCTTGAGCGGCAGCAGCTTTGGACCCTTGTGGTCTATTATTCAATTTCAAGAATATGACAGGAAATTCAACTGGAAAACTGAAGCATGAAGGACCTGAAACACAACGACTTTCAAAAAACATCTACACCTTTGGTGAAATTTTATCTTATGTTTATCTTCCTATGGTAATTGACTGCACAATAAAGGTTACATTTACATACAGTGACTTGATATTAATTTCTTGTTTCTAGAACTGTTATACAACATATGAAAACAGCCGTACCAATATTCCATATAGCTGCATTGTTACTGATGTGATTGGCTTATTAATAAAAAAAACTTTTTTTAATGAAAGAGTCTCAGTAATACAGTATTAAATTTAAAAATGAACACTTATAGATTTCTGTGCCATAGCAGGTTTTGTTGACTAACCCATATTTTAGGTCTGCTAAGAATAACTGATAGCGAGACAAGCCAAAAGTGAAAGTGTAGTTATTCATCTGAGTAGCACATTTCTCATCCCATAACAATTCCTAAGTAAGATGACAAACACTGCTGTAAGTGACGTATGGTGCTTGTGAGACAAAGCACGGCTTATCTGGACTTCCAATCTTTCAAGTGAGCAAATGAAGGTTCAGTACTAAACAAGTATTCAACGCGCACTCTCTCGCTTTAAAGATCGGAAGTCCGAATAAGCCGCGCTCTGTCTCACAAGCACCATACATCATTTGCGACAAGTGCCTACATTCGGTAGAGCGTCTCACATACTGTGAAGGCAGCATTGACTAAATTTTGTTTGGAATGCTCATGTCAAACCAACATGACAGCTAACATTAAATTAATATCTTAGACATTCCAATCCTTGTTACAGCAACACAAAGCTTCAAGTATATTAGTAACACATTCAGTTTCAGGTATATAGTAGGCAATGAGAATTCCGTTTCCAGCATCAAAATCTAAAACCTCCATAAAGTTGATTATTGAGCCATCTCATATACTAGTAAGTCTACAAATTTTTGTGCTATTCCAGACAGTTATGATGATGTACTTTAATGACCATGACTCTTCTACATTCAGGTGGAAAAGTAAAAAACCCGACTCCACAGAATTGTAGGCATTGTCATGTACTATAAAGTTGCCAAATTCACATCATGAAGCAGTTGCTCTTTTTTGTTATGATGTCATAATCCTGTTTCAGATTTGAAAATCCGAATTTGGACTCGGTAAAATTCTATCTATTGTTGAAAGGAACAAGTCTGCCAAGCTTTATGTGATTCTGATCCCTAATAAAGAAAGAGTTGGATGTTGAGAGACAATAACAGTAAAAAATGGTGGTAAAGGGTTTGACATGAGATACCTCCAGTGTAAAAATGGAAAGGTGCAACAAAGAGACAAGTTCAGTTGAACGGCATTTGGAATTATAAAAGAGCAAAAGATAATCTCATGGCCATCAATTCAGTCCATCAAGAAGAAACCACTTTTATTTAAGCATGATGCAAATCTCTGGCCACAACTATGAACTCATTGGTTGGTTATTTCATTACTTACTAAGGAAGTGCTGCCTCAGAGCTTAAGAAAAAAAGTCACTCTGAATCAGGGTGCCTGCCTCATGTTGTAAATGTAAATTTAAACCTATTGAACACCATAAAGGATTCTTGACTTCCGGTCTGATGTTACATGAGTAGCATGGACGCTTAAACTGATTTAAGCCCTTATCACAAATGTTACACCACTGGTATACGTACGAGAGGTCCATGACAGGAAAATGGGTAAATTCCTAAGAAAGTTGTAAGTGTGTCATACAAATCTCACCTGTTTTGTGATGGAAACTGCAGTGTTAGGCCCATTTCATTACCTTTTGTACATGTTCAGAAAAAAATTGCAATTCTTGACATCAAGTCCATTTCCTTGGTATGCAGTGTGATGTCCTACAATGACCCATGACTGTTTTATGAAAAACATTCTAATTTCACACACTTTTGCTATGTGCTCAGAATTGTAGTTTTCCTACAGAGTAGTCATATGATTGACATATGTCAAATCCACAAGATTTTCTTATACACCCAAGTGTACTGTACAACACTTTTTTGACAGTGGTAGTTTACGCATATGTGCACTATGTAACATACAGAAGGTGGTTACCTGTCAACCAAATATCGCAGGAATAAGACTTTTTATATCTTACAACATTTGTATAAACATTTTACAATTTGACTTACAGACTTGACCTATTTTAACCACGACACACATAACTAAGCAGCTTTTGAATACAGCTCATCAAACCTATATGCATCAGTTCCTTTTGTTGTTGCTCTAATAAATTTGTATGCCAAAAAAATGCAGGTTGTTTGCAAAAGGGCTTTATCAACACATTGATATGTCATGGCAGGTCTACTGCAGACTCTAAACTCTACAACACTGATAATACTTTCAGGATCTCTTAGTATTATACTGACACATATAACAATGTACAGGCCTACAGGGAGATTGCAGAGATGTAAGTAAGGGTAAGGCATTGAAAACAGATGCCCTATCATGGCAACATGACAGAATTAGAGCCAGAATGTATTATCATTCTATTGCAGGTAGACTAGTGGGTTGGGATCATTTCCCCAGAAACATAAATGTAGAAGCAAAGACTCAGTGCAACGTAGACATGATTGACAGATACTGAGGCATCTCAAAGTGGAAAAAGTTAAAGTTAAATTAATTGTTGAGGCTATTTACGACATATGCGTACCCAATCTTTGTGGACCAACCCATGTTCAATATGGTTCCTTGGTACCCACAGTCAGTGTTTACAATAGGTAACCTGCTAGAAACTTTAATTTATGGTTATATTACTGTGAGCAACATTTCACCTATAGATGTTAGATTATCAGTTTGTGAGAAAAACTTCCAAAACTCTTAAGGTACAAGGGAAAGAGTACTCAGGAATGCTGGGTGATTTCTGCCAACATATTCTTCAGGTGGTGACAGTGGACCATGTTGGAGTCCGTACTACTTATATATCTTGGGGAGGGGCATTTAGGACTCCCTTGGCTATTCCAAGTGGCTTCCTCTTTTGTCAAGGGATGATCACTGTTGTTTATAAATTAGTACATTAGCCTAGTATTAAGCTACTTCAAAAATTCAGACTGAAGCCATTCATTTTGGCAATGATAGTTATTAGTGCCCACCCATTGGGAACTGTAAGAATGAGTTGTCTAGGGGCAGTGATGGTCTAGTGCAGGTGTCACCAACACGGTGCCCGCGGGCACCCGGTCGCCCGCAAGGACCACATGAGTCGCCCGCGGGCCTGTTCCAAAAATAGCACATCTCATAGAGAGCTGCGTCTAAAAATTAATTTTGTTCTGTTGCTATTATTTTTTTAATCACACTTGTATGTATATAGATTTAAAAAATACTATCTTAAAAATACTTTAAGGTTAACGCGCACAATATTTACCTATGGGCAGTAAAGTAGAGCTTGTGGGATGTGGAGAGTAAGCTAGCGGGCGCTGTATGCACTTTCGTACCCCAAAAACATGGCAGAAAAAAGAAAGAAAACGTATCTCTTTCACAGTGAATGGGAAGAGGAGTTCTTTTTACGACTGTAAAAGAAACCTGCGTGTGTCTGATTTATGGGGACGACCGTGGCGACAGCAAAAGCGGCACAATGTGGAGAGACATTTCAATACGTGTCACAAAAGCTACCATGATAAATATCCACTGCAAGCGCCCTCACGGGCAGAAAGCCCGTGAGCTAAAGACCGCTCTGGGTAAGCAACAGTCTTTTTTACGAGGCCGGCCAAAAACTCACAAAAAGCAACTGAAGCCTCGTTTAGAGCTACACATTTTCTGATCAAGAAAAAAGGCATTTACAGATGGAGAAGTTGTCAAAGAAGCGATGTTATTAATTGCTAACACTGTATTTAAAGACGAGAAAAAATGGAAGCGACCTAATCTCCACTCTTTCCGACGTCCAACTGGGGGGCATCTACGATGGCAAGGCAGTATCAGCTATGTCCAGTAACTTGGTCGATCAGTTGGAGCAGGATCTGGCGAAGTGCAAGTGGTTTAGCCTCCAGTGCGATGAGTCCGTGGACAGCAGCAGTACAGCGCAGGTTATTGGTTTTTATCCGGATGGTGTTTAATGATTTCTCCACAAAAGAAGAACTCCTGACACTACTGCCCTTAAAGACAACTACGAGAGGAGTTGACATTTATAACACGGTGAAGGAGTTTTCGTGCAGAAAAAGGTGCCATTGGAAAAGCTGGTAGCGGTGACAACAGACGGGGCTCCTGCTATGGTCGGCCGACAGACAGGTTTCATCGCTCACCAAAGCGTGACCCAGACTTCCCAAATTTCTGCATTACCATTGCATCATTCACCAGCAGGCGTTGTGTGCGAAAGTGATCGGCTTTGGGCACGTGATGACTCCTGCTAGAAAATCATAAACAACATCCGCTCCAAAGCAAAGCAGCACAGGATTTTCAAGGTACTATTAGAGGAGATGTCAGCAGAATATGGGGACCTACTGCTACACACAGAAATCAGATGGCTCAGCAGAGGACGAGTTTTGCATCGTTTTTTGTCTCTTTTGCGTGAAATCAAAGAGTTCATGCAGTCCAAAGGCTAAGATGTCTCACTGCTAGAGGACACAGAGTGGACACTTGACCTTGCATTTTGGTGGACATTACTGGGAAACTAAACCTCCTGAACTGCCAGCTGCAAGGCAAAGGTAAGACTGTTGTCGATATGATAAGTGCTTTAAATGCATTTAAAGCCAAATGAATGCATTCTCTGCAGATTTACAGAGAAAAAGTTCTGCACTTTCCTCTCTGCAGTCAGTGCTGAAAGACAATGCTTCTGCATCTGAGACATTTGAAAAAGTGGCAGAAAAGTACATTGAAGTAATAAACAGACTTGGGCAAGAGTTTGAGAATAGGTTTTGTGACCTTCATCAGCTTGAACCATGTGTGTTCTTCATTTCCAACCCTTTCATGAATGGGGACACAACATGCTTTGCTGAGCAGGTAAGTGCAACGCTTCAACTTGGATGCTGGACAGGTGGAGATTGAAATTATAACATTGCAAAATGATCTCCATCTCAAAGCCTACCAGGCTGCACCAAACTTTTGGCGCCTTGTTGACACAGAGAAGTACAGTGGAGTATGCACAGCAGCCATGAAGGTTGCCAGCCTGTTTGGCTCAACCTATCTCTGTGAATCAGCATTTTCTGACATGAACTTCATCAAAAACAAACACAGAACACGCCTCACTGATGCACATCTGAGAGACTCACTCACAGTTGCAGTGTCAAGTTACACACCAGATTACAACACACTGGTGAACAGCATGCAATGCCAGTCTTCCCACTAACCAGGACGGATACCAGATGTAGTCAGTGGCAACATGGTAGTGCCATGGCAAAGTTGAATTAAAATATTGAAGAATTGTGTTCAATTTAAAAGTGTGTTCATGACATTTAAAAGTTATAATTTTGTTAAACATAACACAGACTTGGCCATTAGTTCAAAATGTGAAATAAAATGTATTACATATTTAAAAATATGTGTTGATTTTGTTTAACATTACATAATTGTTAACTTTTTGAAACATGTTGCAACATAGTTCATGATTTGTTAACAGGGCATGTCAGTGGCTTGTGCAAATGGGATATTTTTGCTAAAATGTAGTGATGTAAGTGATCATCTGAAAATGTAACAAATACTGTGATTAATAGAGATAAAGTGTTGAATATTGATATCTGTTTCCCACCTTGTTGTCATTTTTGATAATCATTGTTAGAAATCATTAACATGATCAGTGTCTTTACATAGGTGAGTATTACTAATCATTATAAATAATGTATAACTAAAGGCAAACTGAGCAAATTTGTTATTTCAGAAGAGCGTATCAAACTGGTAGCCCTTCGTATGATTCAGTAACCGTGAAGTAGCTCTCAGTTTCAAAAATGTTGGTGACCCCTGGTCTAGTGGATAGGGCGCAGGATCGCTGATCCTAAGGTTGGGGGTTCGAGTCCCCACAAGGTTGTCACTGTCCCTCCCACCTCCCAGTGCAGCTAACTGGGTAATCAAAGGTGGGAATTTTCTCTCACTATCTATGGTGTGAGGCATGTAAAAGAACCATTGCTGACTTTCGTAAAAAGTAGGCTGCAAAGCCGTCAGCGTGTTTCTGTCCCTTGCTAAAAAGGGTTGTGACAGGAAAGGCATCCGACGTAAAAACCCATGCCAAATCAAATGTGCAAATCAGATGATTCGCTGTGGTGGCTCTCGAGAACAAGAAAAAGCTGAAAGTAAAGAAGAAAGAAGAAGAGGAATGAGTTGTCTGTCCATCTGTCCATCACACTGTAATTTACGGACATTTACTTGCTGCACACTGAAGGTGGGGCTTCCAAACTTGGTATTCTGTCTCATTACTATGAGTGCTAGGATGAGTTTGGTGTGTGAGTGACCAAACGCATTTTCCTAAAATTTTTGTCTCTGTATATGAAACAAGTTCACTTTACAAAAGCGCCATCTTAAAAATTCAAACACGCCATTCAAACATTCAAACAATGCACGAGCTGCTCTCCCATCAATGAGGTACAAACTTCCCACTTCGCTGGCCTCCCATTGGATAACAACTGAGCTGTTGTTCATGTCGCCTTCACCTGAGCTCCATCTTGGACAGGTCCACCTGATGCCATCATGGGCAGGGATCCCATTGGCTAGGAGGGATGATGCAGCTACCTCCCCTTGCCTATTAATAGAGCTGAATCCACCATGATAATTTTAGTGTAAAGTACAGAATTACTTTTGTTTTATGTTTTATTTCTTGACTCAGGCTTTTAACCTTCCATAAACATTTATAAGATTATAACTCAGAAGACATGGTCAACACACACGTGTGCACACACACGCGCGCGCACGCACACACACACACACACACACACACACACACACACACACACACGTGTGATTTCCGATGCGAGTGAGAAGAAGAAATGGGCTTGAGTGATATCACAAAGGAATATGGCCAAATCCGTCTACCATCGGTATGATATTGAAGCAGAAGGAGGTCTTAAAAGGTATGCTTTTACAAGTTTTAAAGGGTTTAGGGGGTAGTAATGGGAGCCTTGGAACGAATCATTCATTTTACATGTAAAATGCAGTTCAATTTTACGAAAAATACAGGTTACGAAAAAGGCTCTGGAACGGATTAATTTCGTAAAGTGAGGTACCACTGTATTTCTTTTTCTGGACACTTACTTGCTGTGTGCACTGAAGCCGGGCTTTCTAAACTTGCTATGCTCTGTCTATATTGCCATATTATGAAATAACTTCTGCACCACTTTGGGCTAGCCTATGATCATGAGCCATACATAGCATGTCCTTATCTTCATGATAATTTTCTCACTCTTGACTGTGAGTCATTTTGTGTTTTCTCCTGAACCCCAGAAAATTTTGCTACCTGTTTCTGCAGGAACCACCAGCCGGTATATCAGTCCAGCCAAGAGCAATACCAGCTTCAAAAGACTATCCCTATCAAGGGGACTGTACAAAACAGCACATTCTAGGTATGAAAATGTAGCTTGTTAGATAGAATGGACCTATTTTTTCCTTTAGTTGGTAGGACATGAGAGAGAATTTCTCACCTGGCACATCCACATAGGCTGTCCTTTGTTACTGTCTAGAAATATACCACTGATCAAAGTTTTATGATGATCAAGCGGCTGGAAGGACTCTTTAGCTGGAGCCGATCCCAGGAACACTGGGCATGAGAGAAGAATACACCCTTAATGGGACACCAGGCTGTCACAAGCCTCTAAAAAGACACTTTACATATTCATTTACATGTATTTATGGAGGCATAGTGGTGCAGAAGCATGACCATCTTACAGCAAGAAGGTCCTGGGTTCAATCCTCGGGCTCAGGCATTTCTAAGTGGAGTTTTCATGTTTTCCTCGTTTACTTAGGTTTCCTGTGTGTACTCCAGTTACCTCACACAGTCTAAAAAAATGCACATTATCTAAATTGCCCCAAGCTGTGTGTGAATGGTTGTGTTTGTTGGTTCGGTGATGGTCTGGAGAGCTGTTCAGGGTGTACTCTACCTTTATCCACTGTCGACTGAGATAGGTTCCAGCCTGCTTGCAATCCTAGTAGAATTAAGAGTTTGTGTAAACAAGTGAGTGAGAGCTGAGTTACAGTATCCACCCCACAGCAGTCCTTCATCAGGTTCTAAACACAGTACTGTATACACAAAGACACATACACGAGAGGATGTTTCCATCATCGGTTCTGCTTCAGTCCCATCATAACGATGTCTCACTTCCTGAGGCAACAAAAGCAGTTGATGTCAAAGGTGTTGGTTTTAGGGAGATGTGTGGGTTGGGGGGGGGTTGTTATTTCTTTTCAGTTTACTTTCTAATGCTATATGGAACCACACTGCTTTTGTTTTATGCCTGAAAGTGAACAGCGAGCGCGTGCGTGTGCGTGCGTGCGTGCGTGCGTACATGTGTGTGTGTGTGTGTGTGTGTGTGTGTGTATGTGTGTGTGTGTGTGTGTGTGTGTGTGTGTGTGAGTGTGAGTGTGTGTGTGTGTTTTAGGCAGGGGGTCTATGTAATAAGGTTTGTTTGGCAGTGCACTAATTCCTTGTTAGCGCTAGCGCTAGTCAGCAGGGCCGCTTTGATTCTTGCATGAATCAAATTCTCTCTCTCATATACTTTCCACCTCTTCCTCGCTCTCTGCTTCCATTTTCCCTTGGTTATAGGATGGGATTTCTGTTTTCATATAAGACTAAAAATTCATTTGCTAACACCTTAACCTTGAAGCTATAATGTTCCAAAAACAAAACAGCAGCAGTAAAATTCTGTCTTCCTTCGTTATACTGTATATTGCTTCGATATCATTTCTATTTACTTTTTCTTTAGGCAAATCTTGTGACAAAATTCAATTGAGGTCAGTATGTGAGTTCAAGACTGATAAATCTACATTTATGAAAAGTAAGGAGGAATTTTGGTGTATTACTCAAACACTCATAATACCAGAGCTCCATACTTATGCAAATGTCGTAATCCATGAGCTCGATTTTGTTGCCGCGTCCGTGCTCATGTGCTCACAAATGCAACTCAGTCAATGAAGAAAATGACAGAAAAATATATATATCACACATGTGCCTTCGCTGTCAGCCCAGAAAAGGTTGTTGTGGAGTAGGTGGTGTTTTATAGTAAGGAGAAGTAATATATATTACGGTTCATTCATTCATTTTCTGAACCTCTTAATCCTAATTAAGGTCACAGGGAGGCTGGTGCCCATCTCAATCAACTCTGGGCAAGGGCATAGTACACCCTGGACAGCTCACCAGGCCACTACAGTGACATTCTGACGGCTATGCAGCTACTCTTTAAGAAAGTCAGCAATGGTTCATTTACAAACCTCACCACAGACAGTGAGAGGAATGATCGGACTTTGATAACCCAGCCAGCAGCACTGGGGGGACAGCAGTGAAACCCGGTGATAGTGGTGCTTGAACCCCCAACCTAGGGATCAGTAGTCCAACACTTCACCACCAGGCTATATGGTATGGCTGTTTCTTTTTATTTTCTTCTTCTTTTCCTTTCGGCTGTTCCCTTCAGGGGTCGCCACAGCAAATCATCTGCCTCCATCTCACCCTCTCCTCTGCATCTTCTTCTCTTATGCCAACGACTTTCATGTCCTCCTTCACCACATCTATAAATCTATTTTTTGGTCTTTTTTGGTGTATCATATTTTATGATAGCTAATTTGACAAGCAAGTGTGGTATGCTGGCATAGTGGATAGCAAGTTCACCTTACAGCAAGAAGGCCTAGGTTTGATTCCCGGGCTCAGGGCACTTCTGTTTGGAATATGCATGTTCTCACCATTCTTGCATGAATTTCCTCTGGGTACTCCATTTTCCTCCAAAGAGCCAATAAAATGCACAGTAGGTTACTTGGCTTTTCCAGATCGCCTCTCAGTGTGTGTGAATTGTTGTAAGTGTGTGTTGGCCCTGCAATGGCCTGCTGAGCTGTTCAGGGTGTAGATCACCCTTGCACAGAGTCAGCTGAGATAGGTGCCTCCTCGCGACACTAATTAGGGTTAAGCGTCCTAGAAAATGTATGAATGCAAACAGCATTGCAAAACTTAAAACTTTGTTGTATCATCCAGCAGGAAAGACAGAAAGTGGCAGTTCACAATTCATTCTTATGTCCTTTATTAAAAAGAACATGCACTGAGACAACGCTTGGAATATATCTGCAGAGGCGAACAAATAAATAATATAAAAACAAAAATAAATAAATAGTGCAGTCTCCTGTCTGTGTCCTATTAAACTGCAGTCACAAAGAAATAAAAAAATTGCTGATACTATCCTATTCTGTCTGATTTTGTCCTATGAAAATCTTCAAAAAATTACCTTTTCATTTTAAACTTGAAATCTCTCCAAAGTAACCTTCTTCTTATTATTATTTTCCTTTCAGCTGTTCCCTTCAGGGGTCACCACAGCAAATGATCTGCCTCCATCTCACCCTATCCTCTGCATCTTCTTCTCTTACACCAACTACCTTCATGTCCTCCTTCACCACATCCATAAATCTTCTCTTTGGTCTTCCTCTAGACCTTCTGCCTGGTAGTTCCACCTTCAGCATCCTACTACCAATATACTCACTATCCCTCCTCTGTACATGTCCAAACCATCTCAATCTAGCCTCTGTGACTTTGTCTCCGAAACCTCTTACATGTGCTGTCCCTCTGATGTACTCATTCCTGATCCTATCCATCCTCATTACTCCCAAAGAGAACCTCAACATTTTCATCTCTGCTACCTCCAGCTCTGCCTCCTGTCTTTTCCCCAGGGCCACTGTCCATACAAACCATACAACATCGCTGGACTCATCACCGTCTTGTACACTTTTCCCTTCATTCTTGCTGATACCCTCCTATCACACATCACACCGGACACCTTTCTCCATCCATTCCAACCTGCCTGCACACGCTTCTTCACCTCTTTTCCACACCCACCATTGCTTTGGATTGTTGAGCCTAAGTACTTCAAATCCTCCACCTTCTTTATCTCTGCTCACTGTAACCTCACCGTTCCTCTTAGGTCCTTCTCATTCACACACATGTAATCTTTCCAAATGAACCAAACAGTGTAAAATGCAGCCATGATAATAAATTTGACAAAATTAGTTCAGTTAACTTTCTGTAACTGCTTAATCCTAATTAGGGTCGCGGGGAGGCTGGCACCCATCCCAGCTGACTCAAGGTGAGGGCAGAGTACATCCTGCACAGCTTGCCAGGTCATCGCAGGGCAGAAACACGCTGACAGCTTTGTAGCTACTCTTGTGAAAGTCAGCAATGGTTCTTTTACATGAACCTCACACCATAGACACTGAGAGACATGGCCGGCTTTTGATAACCCAGTTAGCTGCACTGGGGAGACAGTGACACCCTTGTGGAGAGTGGAACTTGAACCCCCAACCTTTGGATCAGCAATCCAGTGCTCTATACCAGTGGTTCCCAACGTTTTTATCACCGTGGACCGGTCAACGCTTGACAATTTTACCCTGGCCCTTGGTTGCTTGTTTTTATTGTAAATATAATACCCCGCCCTTGCCCAGAGTCGGCTGAGCTGTGCGCCAGCCTCCCTAATCAGGATTAAGCGTTACATTTTTAATCGATTTCGAACTCTTCTTAAAAAAAAAACCCACAGGTGATGGTGCACCAGCTGGGAGAATGAAGGCTCAGGCTCAGTCTCACCCGAAATCCCCACTATTGTTTGAAACATGTCCAACGTTCCTCTGTTCATGTGTCCCCTTGTGGGTTACATTTTAGTGCTCAAATGACTGACATGTAACAGAGAGAATCTGGTCATTTTCAAAATAAAAGTTTTTTCAAAAATAAAATTTCGTTCAGACTCAGATAATAAGTAAAACAGAAATAAATAATTATTTCTTGTGTGGCCCGGTACCAATTGATCCACGGACCGGTACCGGTCCGCGACCCAGGGGGTGGGGACCATTGCCCTTTACCACTAGACCACCACTGCCCAATTTGACAAAATATCCCACAATTTCAAATTCATTGTAAATAAATGCTCCTAGGTTCATTCACCCTAGTAAGTGGTTAGGCGGAGTGAGTGAGTGAACATTATCCATTTGAAGCAATGTAGCAGACCCGTCAGATCACTCTGTTTGCATGTAGAATAAACTATTAGCAGCTATCACATGTTCCTGTATTACTTCCTTGAAAGTAAATAATGTGAAAAATTGTAATTCTTGTTCATGGTGTGCACACTGTATAATACAGTGTGGTAGAAAAATGGGATTTGATCTTTTAAAGTAAACTCCTCTTCTCTCGAAATCAATAGTAACACTTTTTTGTCCCTCACTCGCTAAAACACATGTAGATTTGAACTCTGGCATTTTCTTCATGTTCACAGCAGCTTGTCTCTTCTTTCTCCTCCTCTGATAGAGTTCCTTCCTCTTACTTACTCAGTCGGACTAACACTGAAGGCGAAGAGCAGAGTAGGATAATCACTGACCAACAGATGAGGAGTGTGTGGGTACCGGAGTATCACACTCCCTGATATACACGACTGTGTGGTTGTCAAGAAAGACATCAGAGAGATGCTTAGTTAGTATCAGGTTTACACTTCATGTGTGACACACTTAATACCAAGGTCAATGCGTTATAGGTCCAGGAGCTGTGTGTGTGTGTGTGTGTGTGTGTGTGTGTGTGTGTGTGTGTGTGTGTGTGTGTGTGTGTGAGAGAGAGAGAGAGAGAGAGAGAGAGAGAGAGAGAGAGACTCTTTTTGGAATAAATTAGTTGTGGCAGTGTCAGGATGTCTTCTGTCTTCAGAAATTAATTAGATGGAGATATTCTGTTTATATGTACTGTGTGTGTGTGTGTGTGTGTGTGTGTGTGTGTGTGTGTGCACACCTCATCTCTGTACTGTGTGTGTGTGAGTGCGCGTGCGTGCCTCGTCTCTACTGTGTGTGTGTGTGTGTGTGTGTGTGTGTGTGTGTGTGTGTGTGTGTGTGTGTGTATACTGTTGTTTAATCATCCAATATTGATATGACGTAGGTTTGATCTATTTCCATACATAGTCGGCCAGTACCATCATGTATCCAATCTGTTTTCACACACATTGTGACTCCTCGCAATTACAGGTCAGCATTTAGACCTGACGTCATTTGTGCATCTGTGTCTGATTAATTAAGTCCCTTTCTCTACTTATTGTGCAAATCTAACCCAGTACTGGACAGAAAAAAAATTAGATGAACTGTGCTGAGTTGTGCATGATGATATGCAACAGCTGGACAGAACTGTCCAAATTTTGTTAGGTTTTACTCACTGAACAGCTTTACATGTATATTAGCATAATCAAGTACAGTCATATGATGAGGCATATAGTCACAGCTTCAGACTCTCTGCCCATGATGCATCTGATACACACACACACACACACACACACACACACACACACACACACACACACACACACACACACGCACACCTTCCTGGCCATAACCTTGAGAGTGTTGATGGCTGCACTCTGAAAGTCTCTCTGTATCACTACTGAGAAGATTGCAATGCATTTCAATACTTGAAGTAGTTTTTTATATTATTATTATTTTTGGCTTTTATTTCTACATGTTTATATTTTACAATGTTCAAAATCCATACACTAGGCTATATATAGTATCACTCAGAACAGAACAAGTTCTCTCAAGGTTTATTCCTCATGCCATCACAGGAAAATGTTTCCTTGCCATTGTGACCTCTATCTGGCTTGTTCTCATAACCCGAAATATATATCCAACTTCATGTTAGCTTACTTTGTGACAATGCGAGCATTTTTAAAAGCCTTCTGTCATAGAAATAAGGAATTAAAAACAAATGTGTGTATGGTTGAATAAATACAAATGTAGAAACAAACAAATAAACAAATAAATGGTGGCTAAGTGCAATAGTCATTACCACATCCAACTCACAGCAAGAAGGCTGAGTTCGAGTCCGGGGCTCGGCATGGGCGTTTCTGTGCGGAATTTCTGTGGGATCTGTTTTCCTCTAACAAATGTCCAAAAACATGTCAATTAGGCTAATTGGCTAGCTGTGAGTGTGAATGGCTTTGTGTGTGTGTGTGTGTGTGTGTGTGTGTGTGTGTGTGTGTGTGCGTGCGTTTGTGTGTGTGTGTGTGTGTGTGTGTGTGTGTGTGTGTGTGTGTGTGTGTCTATGTTGGTCCAGTGATGCTCCAGTGAGCTGTTGTCCAGGGTGTACCCTATCTTTGCTCTGTGTTAGCTGATATAGGCTCCAGCTTCCCCATGACAAGATCGGATGAAGTTGTTTGACAAATGAGTAAGAATATAGATAAATAAATAGACACACACACACACACACACACACACACACACACACACACACACACAGATGGATAAATAATAATCTTCTTGATATTATTAGGTATAGCCTACAGTATGTGACTTTGTTGTGCTCTATTGTATGAATGACGTATTCAAAAGAGCACATTTATATAAAAGCCGTACTACTGTCAGAGTAGCTGTTGCAGAGAGTAAAAGCTCTGCGGGTGGGATGTTCCGGGATGGTAATGCCCCTTCCTTGACATCATCACAGTGTGGGTGGGTTAATCAGTAATTGGTCATATCACAGGGCGGGTAGGCCACGTGAGACACACTGGCTAGATATCGTCTCAAAGATACAGTGGGACACCGAATCTGGTCCCCATTACATGGGACATCCCACAACGAAGCGACACTTTCTGACCAATCAGATTCAAGAATTCGGTAGCACCATGATTATAAGTATGTGTACGCGCATGTGAATGAGAGCGAGAGACATAGATGGGTAAAAGCAACATAGAGGACAGACCATGAAAAATGGAGGATGGAGGGATAGAGGTACAGAAGAAAAGACATTTAATAGCAGGGACTGTAAGTTTTAGTGGCGCATTATTCATTCCGTGAACGAGAGCAGAGAGCACTCTAATGAGAGTTGAGTTAACCTGTGAGTCGGGGTGTTTAAACACTGAGGCAGGCTAACAGGGCCAAAAGAAAGTGATTATTAGGCCCTTTGGCACAATGTGTTCCAACTGTGTGTGTGTGTGTGTGTGTGTGTGTGTGTGTGTGTGTGGTAACAGGGTCACAGCCATAATGTGCTTAACGAGGCATCACTCTCTTAATTACTGAAGGTTAATTTACCCTTGTTCTGTCCTCAAAGCGCACACACTGTAGCACTCATGCCCATTGCTCTGTTTTTCACTCTTGTCCTCCTTTTCTATTTATATCTTAATCATCGTCAATATGTACCTCACCCAAAACAATACAGTGGGAAGTGTGTGTTTTCTCTACATCATTTCTCCATTCTCTCAAGCATCCTCCATCTTGGGGTCGTAATATCTTCTCCATCTTTCATTTTTCCACTTTACTTCTTTTAGATTTATCCTTATATGCATGCAGACAGCCATGTGATTACTATTAAATACTTATAGGAAATTCATATATGGACTTTCAATTGAGACAATTACTATTGATTTTGAACAACCGAAAGGTCAAACCCTGGATATATTGAAAAACCTTCAAACAAGGGACTTTTCTATTATTATTTTCTGGTTTCATCAGCCTACTACAGAATATATAAGACAGGCACATTACAAACTTGCATAACTTCGTTGTTGCAGTAATTTACAATCTAGTATTTCAACTGAATGGATAAACACCATCCGAGCATCACTCAGGGCCGCTGAGAATCTTCTTGGCCGTCTTCCTCCTCTCTCAGTACTCGGGTTCCTGAGCAAATCTTGTTGTCTCAAACTGCTGTATGCCTTGTCTGATTTTGCTCTCCCAAGCCAGATGATCGGCTGCTAGAGTGCTTCACTTACTTGAATCAAGGTTGGGGGTTCAAGCCCTACTATCAATAGGTTTACGTATTGATTCCCCCCAGCTATACAGCCCCCTAGCTGTCCCCCCCAGTGCAGCTAACTGGGTTATCAAAGGCTGGCAATTTCTCTCACTGTCTATGGTGAGAAGAATGTAAAAGAACCCTTGCTGACTTTCGCAACGAGTCGGCTGCATAGCCATTAATGTATTTCTACCCTGCGATGGCCTGGCGAATTGTCCAGGGTGTACTCTGCACTCGCCCAGAGTTGGCTGCGATTAGCACCAACTTGCCTGGGACCCTGATTAGGATTAAATGTTTCATAAAATGAATGAATGAATGAATGAAAAATAACAGAGTTAAAACCAGTCCCCATATACGCCCTATTTACTATCTTATATTGTTCAAGTGCCCCGTAATTTCTGACTGCATATAATAAACAATGTTAAGGTTAGATTTTCTGTCATCTTTCCTGTCATATCATTCTTCCTCTTTCTGCAACCAGTTGTGTTTGTGCGTGTGTGTGTGTGTGCGTGTGGGTGGGTGTGTGTGTGTGTGTGTGTGTGTGTGTGTGTGTGTGTGTGAGTGTGTGTGTGTGTGTGCTTTGCTACAGTATAAACAGATCTATTTACCCAATGAAATATTGATTCCATAACCAGAGGTCATTATTCAGGGTCAGAGATCAGCTGCATTGTGTTTTGTGTAGCCAAGTCTTTGAAAGGACAGCAAAGGACATATTGGAAGTATACTCTCTCTCTCTCTCTCTCTCTCTCTCTCTCTCTCTCTCTCTCTCTCTCTTAATCTTTCCATTCGCACTATAATTGACAGAGAAAGTTGCATTTTTGATGTGTAACAACAACAATAATAATAATAATAATACTACTAATAATAATAATAATAATAATAGGGTGGCATAGTGCTTAACGTTGCCTTACAACAAGATGGTCCTTGGTTTGAGTCCAGGGCTCAGGTGTTTTCGTGTGGCGTTTACATGTTCTCACTGTGCTTGCTTGGGTTTCCTCTGGGTATTTCCTCCCCCAGTCTAAAGACTTGCACATTAGGCTGTTCCAAATTGCCTACTAGGTGCAAGTCTGAACGATTTTGTGTGTGTGTGTGTGTGTGTGTGTGTGTGTGTGTGTGTGTGTGTGTGTGTGTGTGTGTGTGTGTGTGTGTGTGTGTGTGTGTGTGTGTGTGCGATTTTCCTGTGATGATTGGTGTGCTGTTGAGTATGTATCATGCCTTCACAGGCTGTAGGCTGAGGCAGGATCCAGACCCAAGCAACCCTAGAAGGAGTAAGTGGTTTGGCAAATGAGTGAGTTGGTAAGTAGTAGTAGTAGTAACAATAATAATAATAATAATAACAATAATAATAATAATAATAATAATAATAATAATAATCGTTAATCACCACCACTTTTTTGAATTGATATATTTGGCTATGATTCTAATTACGTAATCTAAGAATAGCACTCAGTAATACAAGACACTGCTGCTGCAGAATTGTTGTAGGAGGTTGTCAAATATGAACAGTGTTTCCAGCTGTTTTACCTTTGAGCAGCTGCTCTGAGCAGCATAGAGAGAACACATGGATGGGTTTCCTACAATATACTAGTATACATTTAATCTCCCAGAACACACTGTCCAACACATCTTTGAAGGGCATTCATAGAAATATTAGGCATCAGCATCAAACAGAGATCACCAGGCTGTTAGAGAGACTGAACCAAGGGCTTCTCTCTAAAAGCCGATCACTCAATCTTTGTCAAGCCTTACAGTATTACAGTGAATGTCCAATAAAGTCAACACCCAATGACAATAAAACTACAAAGACTTATAATATCTAAATAGTTATGACTTATAATACATGTTTACATCTATTTACACTAAAATACCACTAAATTCCACAAAGTTGGATCCCCCCTCCCCGGACTGACGTATACAGTACGTACATGGATATGTGTATATAATTAAATACATATTCAACGCTATAAATGCTTATAATAACAATTAAACATTCTAAAATAATGCATAAGATGTAAATAAGATATAAATACACACACATACAGACACGCCTGCACACACACAGATGCACACTTCACATAAAAATCTAAGTTGATTTAATGGGGGGTTTTGGGTTGTTTTTTGGTTTTTGTTTGTTTGGGGTTTTGTTTTGTTTTGTTTATTGCATAATTGGTCTTGTTTTGCGGCATTTTCCTTAACTTTTCCCCCTTTTCTTCCTTAATTTCCTTATTTTTAAATTGAATTAATATTAAAAAAAAAAAACGTGATGCACTGGAGCTGCATGAATTGAAGTGCGAAGTATCAAGGAGCCCTGTATATATATTTATATATATATATATCACATCAGTTCATTTTCTGTAACCGCTTAATCCTAATTAGGGTTGTGGGGAGGCTGGCACCCATCTCAGCCAACTCCTGGCGAGGGCAGAGTACACCCTGGACAGCTCGCCGGGCCATCACAGGGCGGAAACACGCTGACAGCTTTGCAGCCCTACTCATGCTGAAAGTCAGCAATGGTTCTTTTACAGCCTCACACCGTAGATGTGCACATGGCCGGCCTTTGATAAACCAGTTAGCTGCACCCGGGGGACAGTGACACCTTTGTGGACAGTGGGACTCAAACCCCCAACCTTAGGATCCACGAGCCAGTGCTCTATACCACTAGGCCACCAGTGCCTCTGATATATATATATATATATGTGTGTGTGTGTGTGTATGTATGTATGTATGTATATATATAAGAATTAGCATCTTATAACTAACAAGCCTGGTTGGTTAATATCAAGGTAATATCCAAGCATCAGTAATCACCATTGTTAGTGTTGCATGGGTAATAATCAAATGACATGCTACTAGAGATATTGCCGACCTTCATTTCCTCAGAACTTAATGGTAATTGAGTTTATTGATTAGGAAATGCCAGTGTAGTTCAGTGGGGGCAGTGGTGGTCTAGTGGTATAGGGCACTGGATTTCTCTCATTGCTGACTTTCGTAAAAAGAGTAGGCTGCAAAGCCGTCAGCGTGTTTCTGTCCCTTGGTAAAAGGGTTGTGTCAGGAGGGGCATCCCATGTAAAAACCTATGCCAAATCAAACGTGTGAATCATTCGCTGTGGCGACCCCTGATAAAGGGAAAAGCCGAAAGGAAATCTCTCAGAAGTGTAGTTCAGTGCTTCTGAAATAGTGGGGTATGATGCCAGGGAGGGCGCGGTGTGATACTGGGGAGAGCACATATGACCCTGGGGTTTCTGGAATTGTGTACGAGAATTAAATGTAATTGCACCTCCACTCCACTAGTTAGCAGTGGCACTCTCATTGTCGCACTATGGTGTAGTGGTTTTTCGCACGAGCAAACGATATGAAGTGCAGTAAACAACGCCTCAAGAAACAACACGGAAAAACAGGAATGAAGAGGAAGATGGAGATAGACTGAGATATTAAGTCATAAGTAAGTTGAATGAGTTTAAATAAGGATGTATTTGTTTTTTCTTTCAGGCACATTGGTCCACGTTAAATCTTTTCTATTACAGATTAAAAAACAATGTTCATGAAGTTTTCTTTTTTGTAAATTGAACTATATTTCTTTCTTTTTTGTTTTTAATGTTAATAAAGATACAATGTTATGCAGAGGTGTACTAATAACAATTTTATAGACAAATAATACTATTAATAGTCGCTCGGTTGGGGGGGGGGGTGAATTTTTTTTGTTCCGGGGGGCGCCACAGAAAATAATTGAGAACCACCGGTGTAGATGAATGCATAGCTCTTTTATAGCTGAGAAATATGATTCAACTACACATTGTGCTGTTGGTTTTTTCGCACATAGTACAGAATAGAATCATTCCTTAATTTATTCATTTATACATTTTAATCTGTAATAGGTAGGTTTCAACTAATATTTCTGGTTAACATCAACATTAAATTGCAGATGTATTTTGAACATTTTGCTGGAAAATAATTGCAAGGAGGCTGAACCCTATCGCAGCCAACAATGAACTAAGGTTGGGTAGACCCTGAACATCTCACCAGAGGATTGCAGGGCAACACACATAATTATTCCCACTTCCACTCACCTGGGGCAATTTGGAACAGCCACCCCAAATAAAACATGCACAGATCACGGTTTAATCTGTCACTGTGTCACACGATGGCTTCTTTTCTCCCACAACATTAGTGTCATCCTGAATATAGACAAGTGCCCTGTAACGCAGAGGTTTCCCAGGATACTCCAGTTTCCTCCCACAGTAAAAAAAAACATGCACACTTGGTTAATTGGCTGTTACAAATCATCCCTAGGTGTGACTGTTGGCCCTGCTATGGCTTGGAGAGCTGTACAGGGTGTATCCCGATCTTGCCCAGAGTTGGCTGAGATGGGCGCCAGCCTCTCCGCGACCCGAATTAGGATTAAGCATGTCTTGTTCTTTGCAACTCCAAGAGTTTCCTCCACTGCTGAAATCGAGGCTGTTTTTTTTGCGGGAACTAGTTAATGAGGCTTCCAGTTGGAGAGCTGTCGGGTGTCTGTTTGTCAAAATACAGGCTATAATGTACTTGTCCTCATGCTCAGTTGTGCATCAGGGCCTCAAACTTCTCTGCTTATCCTAGTCAGAGCCAGTTTTTTTTGTTCTGTAAAGGAAGTAATACACACTATTGTATGAGATCAGTTTCTTGGCAGTTTCTCATGTGGAATAGCCTTCATGTCCCTGAACAAATATAAACTGATGAATTTTAGAAGAAAGTTATTTGTTCTGGCAATTTTGAGTTTATAATCAAACTCACAATTGCTGATTCTCCAGATTTTCAACTCACCCAAAGAAGGGCAATTTTATTACTTCTTTAATCAGCACAATAGTTTTCAGCTATGTTGACATAATTGCACAAAAGGTTTTCCAATAAGCAAATATGCTTTTAAGATGACAAACTTGGATTAGCTAACCCAGTGTGATAGTTGATAAAAATGAGCCTCTGTCCGAATATAATAAACAATAAACCGGGTACTGCATAGCCATCAGCGTGCTTCTCCCTTGCGATGGCCTCCCTTGTGATGTGCTTTGCCCTTCGCCCAGAGTCGGCTGAGATGGGCGACAGTCTCCCCATGATCCTAATTAAGAATAAACATTTCAGAAAATAAATGAATGAACATTAACATGCTCTGGACTGTTTTTCTAATCAATTTTTATCTTTTCTAATGAAAAAAATGAGCTTTTCTTGCAAAAACAAGGACATTTCTAATTAATCCCAAACTTTTGAGTGGTAGCGTATGTGATAATAATAATAATAGAATGGGATTGGAACAAAATAAATAGTGCTTGCATTCAGTGTGAATCAGTTGGGGTTTTTTGTTGTTGTTGATGTTTATGACCTAATTTGACTTTTTTCAGGTTTGCAAACATGAGCTGTGATTGATGGATGTTCAAGCATCATTCATGGTCTCACAGAGGGGAAACCTGGAGATTTAATAATGTAGAGAAAGCTTATTGGAGGATGATTGGCGTGTGTGTGTGTGTGTGTGTGTGTGTGTGTGTGTGTGTGTGTGTGTGTGTGTGTGTGTGTGTGTGTGTGTGTGTGTGTGTGTGAGAGAGAGAGAGAGAGAGAGAGAGAGAGATCTAAGTTGTCGAAACAGCAATATCAAAGAACGGCTTCAAAGCCAATCAGAGAGTCTCTTGGGTGATCTGTTATCCTGCATGCTGCTTTTTCAAAGCGCTGAAGAGTGAATGCTAGTGAGGCAAAAGTGTCTGTGTGAGATACCGAGTGAGTGTAAGTGGTATGAGTGGGTGTGTTGTTGAAAAATTTATGACTGTTAACTCTTTGTTACCTTTCTAGAATCCAATTAGTTAAAAAAAAATTACGTTTTTATTTTAGTGTATAGTGTAGCTCCAGAATTATTAATTATTTTAATAAAAAATGAATAGAAAAAGGAAAAAAATTGATGAATGTTTTATTAATTCATCTTCAGTAATCTGGAACACTGCGGAATGAAGCAGGACTATACCATGTATCCATTGCAAGCAGCATGTCCACAATTTCTACTATACAGCCAGTAAACACTACACAAGTTACATAAGCTACACTATCGCATAATTCATCATGGGGATTTCCAGCTTCTCAGAATTTTCAAAAAGCATGGCTCATGGCAGTAGAAGTGGCTTTAACTCCAGCTCTGTACACGCATTGAGGTTGCATTGCGGTATAAAACATTTTCAAGTTCAAAATGAGCCAAACTAATTGCAAATGCTAGCTAGCACAGTAAGTTAACTGAATGGCGTGCTTGCTAGTTAAGGCAGACAGTATTTGTTTTCAGAAATTATATATTAAAAATATTGCTCACTAGCATTCAACAGTGCCTGAAGGTGTATACTGTAAGAATATGGTTATTATAAAGTACTAGTTAACATAAAGTGTGGCATGATGGCATAGTGGTGGTGGTGTAGTGGTTCTAAGGTCCAACTCACAGCAAGAATGTCCTGGGTTCAAGTTTTGTGCTCTGTTGATTATGTGAAGTTTACATTTCCTCCCTGTGCTCGCATGGATTTCCTCCAGGTTTCCTCCCACAGTCCAAAGATATGAGCTTTTTCCCTCTTTTTTCTTTCTCCTTTCTCATTAAGTTTCCATCTATCTTTCACAACAGTGTCCCATTGAGTTCGCACATGTGGATTCTTCATTTTTTTTGGATACCTCTGATTTGTTAACGAAGCATTAAGCCCATTTTAAATTAGATTATCTGAATTTTCAAGAATGAAACATGGGTGAATTGTCACTTTTGATGTATAGCTTTGTTCTATAAGTACCGTATTCGACATGATAAGCACCCAGGGCGCTTAAAAATTGAAGTAGGTGGACACTTATTGGAATGTTACTAGCAGAGTGGAACGGTAAGTGCTTATTACCATCGAGGTGGAAAACATGAATAATAACAGAAAAATAAAAGAGTTTTACTGGTATTTGAGTTACTCATTTTGTGGTATCAACCAAATTACTTACATGAAAGCTGAAAATAAACAGAAAACAGCATAAATTTTTAATAAAAGACCCCTTACTTTTCCCTCCCGGTGCTGTTCCTTTTTTCCCTGAAGTAAAATCGAGCCAATCAACACGAATGTCAACTTCATGGCATGTTGAACCAATCAACATGAACATAAACAAAAGCACATGGCCAGGAATGTCTTTAAATTTATGAAGTTAGTGAGCAAGAGAATCGGGTGAAAAATACTCGTAATCACTTTCTGATAGGTCCATATCTTGCTCATCGCTCCATTCATTCAGAGCATCCAATAGTTTTTCTGTAACAGTTTCTAATGGTTCATCGGTTGTTGGACATTTACCAAGGGAACAGCAAAATATTTTCCTGTTTTTTAAAGCAAGGCAGAACAATCAAATGTGTTGTTATTGATGAACATTATAGACATTCCCCAGTGGCAGGGGGTCTTGAAATACCATGTAAACTCACTTTTACAGGCAGTGAACACCTCATTTTACTGTTATAGAGACTGATCGAATAAAATTGGTAAGTTTGATATACGATTTTGCTCCCAGTACACATGGGCGGTTATTAGACGTAAGATCAAAAACATTGGGAGCGCTTATTGACGAAGGGCACTTATTGCATCAAACATGGTATTTACAGGAGATTGAATTCTGTTTTTATAGGGAACCAAACAGCTATTATTTGTTGCCCTTTTTTGGGTAGAGTACTGTATATACAAGAGGGTTGCCTAGGCAACTAAAACCTAAAACAGCTGGGAAACTTGTAAAAACAAAAACAAAAAAACTGGATCCCGTCAAACACATTTGTCAGGAGTTTTTGGATATTAATGGCCATTATAACATTACATAAAGACTTTTTTTAGCTCAGTGGCAATGAGTGAATACTCTTCTATGTGTATACTGTACAGTACTTCTTTATTGTATGCAAATGTCAATAATTTTTAAAAATGCAAAAATCAAACAAAACTAAATTATACACACTATCAGACTGCCATTTTGATTAGTTATGTATAGTGCTCTAGCTTTGGCTGAGAAACTGAATGTTCTGAATTGTGTTTGTGAGACAGTTTCTGATTCAATATGGTGGTGTAAAATAGAAAAGAGAAGTGAATATTTATTTGATTTTGCCTCATTTTTAAAAGGTTAATTTGGCCAGGTGATTTCACCATATCTGCTAGTTAATTAATTAAATTAGCTGATGAGGTTTTCAAATTTTATTTTCCAGTAATTTAAATTCTTCAAGCAACAGACATGTTAAATTAAATTATGGCCTGTAGGGCATCTCATAATCCAGAAAATACGTGCACACACACACACACACACACACACACACACACACACACACACGTGAACTGTATTGCAGTATATCCATCACTGCTGTGCATATTTTGCATTGTAAGTCATGAATGGTGGAGGTGTGTATGTGGTCACAGATATTTGGCCATGTGATTGAGAGTTCTATTTTGGATGTAAGGCTTATTTTGCCAGTATGTCGTCAGTGCATAGTGAAGACATTGATAAAGTGTTCTTTCCACGAGGCTGCATACTGGTGATCTCTCTCTCGCTGTCTCTCTTTCTCTCTCTCTCTCTCTCTCTCTCACTCACTTGTGTACTTGGGCAGTCACACAGGTTTGTTGCGCTCTCTTTGTGAGGACCTTCCACTGACAAAGAATAATGCAGCTAATTAATGTGAACTGTATCCCTAACCTTACCCTCATTATTACAGAGTTGGCTTGTTTAGATTCTAAATAAAAGTTATATTTTAGAAAGGGGCGGCAGAGTGCTGTAGCACGTCCCCCCTTACAGGTCCTTTGTTTGAGTCCTGTACATGAATGCTTATGCCGGTTTCCTCCCACAGTCCAAAAACATGCACATTATGCTAATTTGTTGTTCCAAATTGCCCCTATGAAGCGAAGTGAATGGTTGTATGTGTGCATGGGTCCTGTATAAAGTGTATCCTCACCTTTGCAAAGTGTCCACTGAGGTTAAATATGTCCTATATGGGAATCGTCATCTGATTGGTTTATTGTCTCAGGATAATTAACTATTATGTACCAAAGGAGAGACGCATGTGGATGTCGAGGTGGATGTTTCTTGGTAAGGACAAACTTCCCAAGAATTCTACATTATTCGACACAAACATGACCTTATCGGCTTTATTCGAGGTAAAGGCAAGTAGTGGTTGTAGGCTTTTTTAACGGGGATGGGGAAGAAGCCATTCTTAAGTGATATGTGCCAACTGTAAAAAATGCAGCAGCCTACCAAAGCTAGCTACTATCACAGGTGCTTAGCATTAGCATCAGGTTAGCATACTACACCTAGCCGGTTGGCAGTTAATTTTTGAGCTACTAAATGAAAAGCAGTAGCATTCGGATTCAGACTAATTGAATATTCTGAATATTTGACTTATTTTCAATACGTAATTGGTTGTTTTTTCCACCAGTTGTCTTTATCGACCTGCTTTGAAGAACAGGGCAGAGGGAAGAATGCCTTATATGGGCTAGGAGGCAAGACTCCCTTCTGAAAAAAAAAAACAAGATAAAATTAGATTTTTGAACTGGTTGTTTTCCATTTAAAAGAGTAAAAAATACTGGGATTCCTTGCTACTGGTAACTGTGACACACTGAATGCGCATTCACTTTTTTCCTCCGAGTGGATAATGCTTGTTGTTCAAGCATTATCCACTCGGAAGAAAGATTTTTCATCCTGAGATAGTGGACTAATCAGACCATTCCTATGTAGTGTGTACCAATGGGCAGTAATTGAACGAGGCAATGTGGCACGGAGAAGCAGTGGTTAGCCTGATTCCTGGCTGGGGGAATTTCTGAGTGAAGTTTGCATGTTCTCCTCATGCTACATTGGTTTTCTCCAGGTATTGCAGATTCTTCCCACAGTTCAAAAATGTGCACATTGGACTAATTAGCTGTTTCAAATTTCCCCTAAGTATGGGTGTGGGTGAATTATTGTACGTGTTTTAGGTGAGCTCTACAGGGTGTACCTTGCCCTCACATAGTCAGCTAAGATGGGTGTCAGCCGCCCCACGACCCTAATTAGGATTAAGTGGCGTAGAAAATGAATGAGGCAAAGTATGATTAAAGAGATTTATTTGGTCGAGGGTTCGTGATCCACTGGAGCCAAATGCAGGCACAAAATAATTCTCTATATAATATGAAAAATGAACTATATTTTCATCATTTATTTTTGTATTTTCATCATTTATGCTAAACATTTTCAAAGTTGACAGTCACGTTGCCATGTTGTGCAACAGTCATTAAATTCATCTGATAACAACAAGCAATAATTTGCTTATCTAATGGCACTGGTGCAACACCAAGAAATATTTTGGTGGCTTTCCACCAATCAGAAACAAAAAAAAATCCTTATATGAATAATATTAGACATTATTCATTCTCTCAATTCGCAGCAAGGCTTGAATCAATAAAAATGCAAAAGTAAATAAAAGAATCTTGTTGTTGATTGCTTTTTTCATGTTTTGATTTGAGGCACCATTTAGCAAAATCTACTTTTGCCTTCAGTGAATCATTTTATGTATAAAACAGAGAGGAATTTGTAGATGTTTCATTTGATGATGACATGACTTATAAAACTATGAAAACCCATTTAATTCTTAGATGTGTGCCTGTTTCAGTAGCTCCAGTGAAATTTTCAGGAAGTACAGTAAAGCTAATAAAAAAAGAAAAGCACTAAAACAGTAGGGAATACAGTATAAGACCCAGAGAAGAGTGCTAGGAGTTAAAGGGAGTTTATCAAGCACATGGTTTCTCCTATGGGAGGCGAAGTCTGTAAAGGGATTGGTCCTTCAATCAGCACAGCGACAACCAGTGAATGAGTAAGTCATGTTAGCAAGCTGAGATGAGAATGGATATGTGACCTTTATCCTTGTGTGTGTGTGTGTGTGTGTGTGTGTGTGTGTGTGTTTCTGTCTGTCAGCTAGAGACAAAGAGACACTAGAGGCATGAAGAAAGTCACACTTTTTGCATGTACTGTACATGTATATGTCAGATGGGTGGAGCGCCTGAGATAAATTTAAGTTGTCCCAGTTTCCTTTTGTACTGTTGAAAACTCTCACTGCCTCAATGTGAGAAGAGGGGAAAAAACAGATGAAGTTAAAAATGCTGCATCCAAATAGACTTACGTCCACACTATTAGAATAAAAAAGAATTATACAGGATGTCCGAATACTTAGTAAGTATTTAATAGAAGCCAGAAGGTACCCAGATGATACAAAAGATGACTATGCAAAAGTACCTTTCTCATAATTGAGATAAAGTCTGCAAGTTTTCTGAAGAAGAATTCCTCCAGGGGGACATAGAAACATAATGGTTGAATTTATCAAAGCTGGAATCCAGTAGTAGTGTGGATTTGGATGTCACACTTTTCTACTGTTAGTAAAACAAACTATAGAGATAGCCGGGTGAAAGGTGCCTATGGAAGATATTTAGCACCAACATTTTTTTTTTAATCCAGTGAAATCAACGAAGTGAGATAAGTGAATCTAGTAACTTGATCAGTCACCAACAGTTAAAAAAACTTTGTTTGATGACAGATATGAGCGAAATTTCCCTTGATTCTTCATAGAAAGATATTATTGTCCTTATTGGTCAAAAATGGGAACCGCAAGAAATGCGAAAGAACATTTTATGGGAAGAGAAGCTTTTTGGTTACTGATAAAGTTACTAGATTCACTTGTCTCACTTAGTTGATACACTACCTCCTGTTAGGGCCACTGGGAGGCTAGAGCTGGGAACTTGCCAAAGGTAGGGTACACCCTGAACCAGGGCGAACACACATTTAACTAGCCATACCTAGGGACAATTTGGAACAGCAATTTAACATAATGTGTATGTCTTTGACCTGTTGGAGAAATCCAGAGTATCTGAAGGAAACCAACACAATTTAACATAATGTGTATGTCTTTGACCTGTTGGAGAAATCCAGAGTATCTGAAGGAAACCAACACAATTTAACATAATGTGTATGTCTTTGACCTGTTGGAGAAATCCAGAGTACCTGAAGGAAACCAACACAATTTAACATAATGTGTATGTCTTTGACCTGTTGGAGAAATCCAGAGTACCTGAAGGAAACCAACACAATTACGGACAGAACTTTCAAACTCCACACAGGAACTCCATTGCTAAGCCTGCGACTCGAATCCGAGATCTTCTTGCTGTAAACTGGATATGGTAACTACTATGCCTGTGTGTGTGTGTGTGTGTGTGTGTGTGTGTGTGTGTGTGTGTGTGTGTGTCTTCCCAAGATGACAATAAGAACTCTTTTCTTTTCCTTTCAGCTGTTCCCTTCAGGGGTCACCACAGCGAATGATCTGTCTCCATCTCACCCTATCCTCTGCATCTTCTTCTCTTACACCAACTATCTTCATGTCCTCCTTTACCTCATCCATAAATCGTATCTTTGGTCTTCCTCTAGGCCTTCTGTCTGGTAGTTCAAACCTCAGCATCCTACTAACAATATACTCACTCTCCCTCCTCTATGCATGTCCAAACCATCTCAATCTAGCCTCTCTGACTTTGTCTCCAAAACCTTACATGTGCTGTCCCTCTGATGAACACATTCCTGATCCTATCATCCTCATTACTCCCAAAGAGAATCTCAACATTTTCATCTCTGCTACCTCCAGCTCTGCCTCCTGTTTTTTCCCCAGGGCCACTGTTTCTAAACCATACAACATCGCTGGCCTCAACACCGTCTTGTACACTTTTCCTTTCATTCTTGCCGATACCTTCTTATCACACATCACACCGGACACTTTTCTCAAACACTCCAACCTGCCTGCATACGCTTCTTCACCTCTTTTCCACACTCTCCATTGCTCTGGACTGTTGAGCCTAATTACCTAAAATCCTCCACCTTCTTTATCTCTACTCCCTGTAGCCTCAACGTTCCTCTTAGGTCCTTATCATTCACACACATGTATTCTGTTTTACTGAGGCTAACCTTCATTCATCTCCTTTCCAGGGCACACCTCCACCTCTCTAGATTTTCCTCCACTTGTTCTCTGCTCTCACTACAGATCACAATGTCATCTGCAAACATCATGGTACATGGGGAATCTTGTCTAAACTCGTCTGTCAGCCTGTCCATCACCATAGCAAACAAGAAGGGGCTCAGAGCTGACTCTTCATGCAGTCCCACCTCCACCTTGAACTCTTCTGTCACACTGACAGCACACCTGTCAACATACTTCTCTGCCACTCCAGACTTCCTCATGCAATACCACAGTTCCTAACTCAGTTCATCTCTGTCATATGCTTTCTCCAGATCCACAAAGACACAATGCAGCTCCCTCTGACCTTCTCTGTAATTCTCTATTAACATCCTCAAGGCAAACACTGCATCTGTGGTGCTCTTTCTTGGCATGAAACCAAACTATTGTTCACAAATGCTGACCGCTGCCCTTGGTCTAGCTTCCACTATTCTTTCCCATAACTTCACTGTATGGGTCATCAACTTTATCCCTCAGTAGTTGCCACAACTCTGCACGTCTCCCTTGTTCTTAAAAGTGGGCACCAGCACACTATTCCATTCCTCCGGCATCCTCTCACTCTCCAAGACCTTGTTGAATGTTCTTGTCAGATAATCTACTGTTACCTCTTGTAGACACTTCCATACCTCCACCAGTATGTCATCAGGACCAACTGCCTTTCCACTCTTCATCCGCTTCAATGCCCTCCTCACTTCACCCTTACTAATCTTTGCTACTCTTTTTTGTCTCTCATTTTCCTCATTCATCAGCTCTTCAAAGTACTCTTTCCATCTTCCCAGCACACTTCTGTCATCAGTCAATACATTTCCCACACTGTCCTTAATCACTCTAACTTGCTGCACGTCCTTCCCATCTCTATTTCTCTGCTGTGCCAACCTGTATAAATCATTTTCTCCCTCCTTACTGTCCAACCTAGCATACAAGTCATCATACGCCCTCTGTTTGGCCTTTGACACCGCTACCTTCGCCTTAAGCTGTGTCTCCCTGTACTCCTTTTTACTCTCTTCAGTTCTCTCAATGTCCCACTTCTTCTTAGCTAACCTCTTCCTTTGTACACACTCCTACACTTCTTCCACCACCAAGTCTCATTATCTACTTTTCTTCCAGATGACACTCCAAGTACTCGCCTATCTGTCTCCCTGATCACATTAGTTGTCCAGAAGCACTTCCTGACCTCCCAAAGCCTGTTTCAACTCCTCCTTGAAGACAACACGACACTCTTCCTTTTTCAGCTTCCACCACTTTGTCTTCTGCTCTGCCTTTGCCTTTTTCACCTTCCTCACCATCAGCATCATCCTGCACACCACCATCCTATGCTGTTCGGCAACACTCTCACCCACTACTACCTTGCAGTCTCTGACATCTTTCAAATTACTTTCTACTTGTGTGCTTCTACTTCTGCTTTTATAGGTCACCCTATGCTCCTGTCTCTTCTGTAAAAAGGTATTCACCACAGCCATTTCCATCCTTTTTGAAAAACCTATCAACATCTGTCCTTTCTGTGTTCCTGTCCTGGATACCAAACCTGCCCATCACTTCCTCATTCCCTCTGTTGCCTGCACCAATATGCCAATTGAAATCTGCACCAATGACCACTCTTTCACTTCTGGGAGTACTCTGCATCACTTCATCTAACTCACTCCAGAATCTCTTCTTCTCTTCTAGTTCACATCCTGCCTGTGGGGCATAAGCACTAACAACATTGAACATCACACCTTCAATTTCCAACTTCAGACTCATCACTCTGTCTGACACTCTTTTCACTTCTAGAACATTCCTGACAAACTCCTCCTTCAAGATGACTCCTACTCCATTTCTCTTCCCTTCTACACCATAATAAAATAGCTTAAACCCTGCTCCTAAGCTTCTAGCCTTGCTACCTTTCCACCTGGTCTCCTGAACACACAGTATGTCCACCTTCCTCCTCTGTATCATGTCAGCCAGCTCTCTACCTTTTCCTGTCATAGTTCCAACATTTAAAGTCCCTACTCTCAGTGCTAGACTCATGCCTTTCCTTTTCTATCTCTGCCTACGGACATGCCTCCCACCTCTCCTTCTTCAACCTCTCCTTCAATGACCAACAGTAGTCCAATTTCCACTAGCACCCTGTTGGTTAACAGCACTGATGGCGGTCGTTGTTAACCTGGGCCTCGACTGATCTGGTATGGGATTCGTATTTTTGACTCGCATGTTTTATGTGGCATTGTTTTTACACCGGATGCCCTTCCTGACGCAACCCTCTGCATTTATCGCTTGGGACCGGCGTGAGGGTGAACACTGGCTTGTGCCCCCCTCTCACAGCTACATTAAGATGACAATAAGAACTACATAACAATATTTAATCACATTTAATTTTTGAGGTGGCCTTGGTGGCATAGTGGTTAGCATGTCCACCTCAAAGCAAGAAGGTCCTGGGTTCATTTCCTAGTTTGGGCGTTTCTGTGTGGAGTTTGCATGTTCTCCCCGTGCTTGTGTTCGTTTCCTCCCACAGTCCAAAAATGTGCACAGTAGGTTAATTGGCTGTTTCAAATCACCCCTAGGTGTGAATGGTTGTCTGAGTGTTGGCCCTGCGATGGCCTGGTGAGCTGTCTAAGGTGTACCCCTCCCTTGCCCAGAATCAGCTGAGATGGGTGTCAGCCTCCCTGTGACCCTAATGAGGATTAAGTAGTACAGAAAATGAATGCATGGATTTTAATTTTAGTTTATCACATTCCAGAAATTATTCTAGAAATTTAAGAATCATGATGTCTGCTTTCAAATATATGCAGGACAAAACCCAACTCTTCTCATATTAGCTTCACTGACGTTTGTCTGTCTGCTTATTTGATTGTTTGCAACCAGAATAGATTTTCAGCACACACGGTGCAACTCAAATATCACTGAAATCATTCTCCCATCCGAATTTAGTTCTGTCCTTGCATCCCAAGTAGCTAGAAGAGTGCTTACTTTTTCTCGGGTTATTATTGCAACATATGCTACCTTTTTTGAACCCCAGAGATGATTTGAGTTTGAAATATCAAGGTCAAAGTTGAATTTCAGAGCAAGGTCATAGTTTGCCTTATTACTTCAAAATGAGTGAGTTAGGGACATTGTTATCATGAAACACTAATTAGAAACCAAACATTTACTTTAAACAGATCAAACGAGTCAGATATTTCATTGCAGGGTTGATGGTGTACTGGTTAGGGTGCTGGCCTCAAATGGTCATGGGTTCGAATCGCTGTTAGACCCCTACTGTGCTAACACTCCTAACTAATTCATGTGAAAGAAACTGGGGATAAGCTCGGGCTATGAGCCAGTAGGCTTGAGTGTAAGAAGCCCAACCTTTACCTTTAACCTTAAGTGTCCTTGAAAGGTCAAACACCAGTCATCTCCTAAATTCTTCAAACAAAACAGTGGGTTTTTCTTTGTTTTCTTTTGTTTTTTGATAATTTAGTGACATCCATGCACTAAAGAATCTTAATATTGTAAGATAAGTGTATGCATAATTAAACCAGTTCCATATATAGGACCTACTTGCTGCATTATCCATGTTGCAATAAATTGCATTCTCTAAGTGTCTCTTTAATTGTGCTTGTATCTATATAGAACACATTATCTGTCATTATCTTTAGTTACATCTCAAGCATGCAGGCGGCCTCCTTTAGGCCCCACCCCCCAATGTCCCCAAGACAAGATTCTGATCCACCATGACCCTAACAAACAAAGTGATAGCTGATGATTAATGACTGAATGACAGCCTTTAATTCAGTAAACTTGAAACCTACAAACAAACAACCCTTTGTACTCTTCTTTCCTCTATCAGACATGTGTGTACCTTTTTATACCATGTTTGAGAATACCAAAAAATAAAAAATACAAATAACATCTTTTCACCGAACCCCACAAGCACCTCAAATATCACTGAAATCGTTCTCCCATCCGAATTTAGTTCTTTCCTTGCATCTTAATTAGCAAGGGCTTGCTGAATGCTTTCCTTTTATTGGCTCAGTATTGCAACACATGAATAAATTAAAGCATGTGTTTCATGTATATTAGATGTACACTTTACAAAGTTAGCACCAGCACTGGAAGCTAGAAATAAAATATGATATTTGCCTTATTTTTGTAGGCATGCTCTAGATTTAACAGTAAATGTTATTTTAACTGGTCTTTGGTGTACTTAATTCAGGAGGGCCTTCGGGGGGGATTAAACTTGGCTATCTTGGTTATTATGTTAAAAGATATAGCTGTTATAGTACATGATATGATAATATAATATCTGGTTTTACAAGATTCTTGAACATTGAGTGTATTCAATTCTGTCATTGCATGTGTGTGTGTCCATGTGGAGACAGATGGTGTCTGGTGCCTGGCTCAGACATGCCACCATCTGCTCACACCCAAATCAAATAACGCATGTTCTTATTGATTCAAAGCAATAGGGACAATAACACATAGGACATAGATGGAGGTACTAATTGAGCCAATATGAGACAAGTGAGCAGTTGACACTGTGTGTTAGGGGACATTCATTCGTCTTAATTCATCACATTGTGTAGAGATGCATGATGTATGAACAAATCTGGATCTTAATCATGAAACTGTCATGTGACGTCAAGGCTGTCATTTGATAACAAAATGATGAATGTGTTTCAGCTGCAGTGGATTCGTCTTCCATCCGTTCCTTATGCTTTTGACGCAACCCAATTTATGTCTTCTGTACACCATATTTAGATGAAATACATGTGTGCTAGATTACTACCACATGCATTCACTTCACAGCTCTTATTTCCACCTAGAGATGCCACCTTTTTCCCTGAAATCTTGCATTGATAATGAAAGAGTTGAACAACTCTTTCAATCCTGCACAGTCCCAAAGACTTTGACTGGGATCAATGTTGGGTCATTGCCGTGTCCAATTCATGATTAAAAGTGATTCCTCATGCTCACAAAACCACACTTTATTTATTTGATCCTAAAATTCATATCCGCACCTTCAGAAAAATGTATAGATGGGATGACCTGGTCACTCAGTGCAGTGACCTTTTTTTTTTGCCCAGTTTATTAATGTTGTTGAGTTTTGACCAGACCATGTGAAGCATCCACAGATGAAAACAATACCTTCAGAAAGTTGTACAATTGCCCCATGAATGGTGGGTACATTTCTTCATGTCCTCACCTTCTGTGTGGGGTTTGCATGTTTTCCCAGTGTATGTGTCCTCCAGTTCCGAAAGTCCAAAGACATGCACATTAGGTGAATTAATTATTTTAAATTACTCCTAGGTGTGAATGTGGCTTGAGCAAGGCCCTTAACCTTCAATTGCTTAAGTTGTATAAAGAAACCTATAATTGTAATTTGCTCTGGATAAGAGCATCTGCTAAATGCTGTAAATGTAATGTAATGTGTGGCATTTCCTGATTGGATGGGTTGACGGGGACATGGTTTTATGGTGAAGTCCCTCTCATGGACTAGACCAAGGGTCGCTACAGCATGGGGGGAGGGGGGTTTCATGGTTTTATTGTTTTCGTTTTCGTTACTGTGTATATAGTGTTTTCACAGCCCTGTTCCCTCTGACTCTGAGTCATTCTGTTCCTTGGGCTGGCCAGAACTTTTGTTTAAATTGAAAACCAGTTATTTTGGGCCGAACTTGCGTAGAGATGTAGCTCAATTTCATAAACGTTGTCCTCAGTGCCAGAGGACCGCCCTCATTTTCCCTTTGAGAGCTCTATTCCAGCCCCTACTAATTATCAGTACCCCACATGAGCAATTGGGAATGGACACTGTTGGCCCTGTCAAGCGGAGTAAAGCTGGTAACCGTTACCTGCTTGTAATAACAGACTATGCCACTAAATAGCCTAAGGATTTACCTTTGAAGTCCAATAAAGCCAAAATCTGTTGCTTTTTGACTTGTGCAGCTTTTTTCAAGGGTTGGCTTTCCTTGAGAGATCCTCACAGACCATGGAACCATGTCCACTATGTTAAAACAGATCTACTAGCTGCTGGGTATTAGGATTTAAAAGACAACTCCATACTATCTTCAAATGGATGGCCTTACTGAACATTTTTAACGAGGCGCTGAAACAGATGTTATGGAAATTTGTAAATGACCCTGGTTGTGAATGGAATGGATGGCTACCCTATCTTCTCTTTGCATATTGAGAAGATTGAGAAGTACCCCTAGCCTCCACTGGGTTTTCTCCCTTTGAATTGCTGTTTGGTTATGAAGTAAGGGGCCCTCTCTCATTGTTGAAAGGGATTTGACAGGGAGATCAAGTAGAAGGGGGGACTATAAGCATTATATCATATGTTATTCAGATGCAAGACCAACTGGAAATGATGAGTAGGTTCACTCAATCTAACATGGTGGAGGCACAGCAACATCAAAAGGCCTGGTATGATTGGTCACCCCGGCAGAGGTCATTCCACCCTGGCCAAAAAGGTGCTCATACAGCCCAGTGATGAAAGTAAGCGCCTGGCAATCTGGCAAGGACCCTTTGAGATCCTATAGAGCAAGGGACCAACCACCCATACTGTCCTTTCCAGAACAGTCCCACTCAAGTAGTGTGCTGCATGTAAACCTACTTAAGAAGAGAGATCTGATAAGAAAGCTGGGGTGTTGCTGATCAAGAGGGTTCTAGAGGATGAAGAGGTGGAGGAGCAGTATTTACCTATAGCTGCTTCCCTGGACCTGGATCTCTGAAGAAAAGCAATGCCAGGTGAAAGTAATCCAGGTGTAACTCTGGATTATTCCAGGAAAATCCTGGAAGAACAAACCTGGTTGAACATGATCTTGTGTTAAAAGAAGGTGCCTCGAGGAGATGCTAGAGTTATAGAAAACCCGAACCTCTGTTGACCATGCTAAAAGAGGTGATTGACCTGATGCTCTCTGTGGGGAGTGTTGAACGATCAAAGAGTGAGTGATACAACCCAGTTGTCCTAGTTCCTGACTTCAGGTGTCTAAATGAAATTTCACAATCTGATTCAAATCCCACACCCCAGATTGATGATCTGAATGAGCACCTGTGAAAGAAAAAGTATCTAACCGCTTTAGATCTCTGCAAAGGCTACTGGCAGGTACTGCACACTCATTGCTCCAGGGCGAATGATAAATGGGCGAATGATTGGTTAAATTTCATATAACCCTAAACTGAAGCTATAATGTTCACAACGAAACACAGCCAAAACATTGAATTAAAATTTGATTTTCATAAACATTTGGGTTTAACCTTCTCGTCTGATGGAAGTTGGCACCATCACATTGAAAATATTGTAAAAAAGACTTCAAAAATGATTAGATCATTTCGAAAATTAAAGTTTCTGCTTATCAGAGCTACTTTGTCAAAAATATATACAGTATTTATAAGACCACATTTAGAGTATGCATGTGAGGTTTGGGATGGGTGTTCTATTGAACAAGTCAATAAATTAGAAAAATTACAACTTGAAACAGCTCGTATTGTTACTGGTCTACCGAGATATGCTTCTTTAAATTCACTATATTTTGAAACTGGTTAGGACTTGCATTCAGATAGAAGAAGAATTCGTAAATTATAATTATTTTATAAGATTCATACTGGCATTGCGCCACGTTTTTTTTATGATCTACTTCCTCCTGAAGTGGGATCCTGAACCGACTATGAATTACGAAACCGCGATAATTACAGTCAACCCAGTACAAGACTAAAATATTCGTCCCTCTCATTTTACCCATCAACTGTTACAATGTGGAATAGTATCCCTTTAGCTACTAGAAATTGTGATTCTGTTGTTTCATTCAAGTCTGATATTCATGTAAAGAAAGCATGTGCACCCGTGTATTTTTCTTACGGAAAAAGCAAATTAAATATTTTACATACAAGATTAAGACACACATCCAGTTCCCTTAATTATGATTTATTTAGAATCCATGTAAAAAAAATGATGCACGCTGTCAGTGCAGTGACAACTGTGAAAATGCCTTTCACTATTTTCTTGAATGTCCTTTGTACATCACTCAAAGAACTCATATGCTAAAAACTTTAGAAAATATTGTTCAACTCAGAGTACAAGTTGATGTCAATCATATCTTGAATGGCAATGCAGGTCTCTCTCTATGTTAAAATCAGAATGTTTTTAAATCTATACAAAAATATATCTCTAACACTAAACGTTTTCTTTAACTCTGCTTGTACATATCTCCACCCTTTGTCTCTTGCTGAACGTTGTTGTAATATAATTTCTGTAGCTCTCTAGGAGAGGGCTTCATTAAGTTGGATAGCTTGTGCCTTATCCTTTTCTTGACTGAATAAAATACAGTATGTTTCAATCAAAAATTGCTCCAGGGAGCTAACAGCAAGACACCTAGAAGCTACGGAGCGGACACCAGAGGAGTTGTTCAAATTCAGGGTTCTTCGGACTACACTGTGTTAAATAGGATTTTATGTACCACAGAATGTTGCCTCAGTGTCTCATTTAAGGACGGCTGTCAGTTCAGTTGGTGTTTCGCTTTTGTTAGTTTTATTTTCAGTAAAGTTATTTTGTTGTTTTTTAACGGTCCTATAATTTTGATTTTATTACGTTTTTCATCATTTTCTTTGGTACAAGTTGTTTTTGTGAAAAAAAGAAAACTTGTTTTTTTAAACCTGTATTTTAGTTCTTGAGTGCTTGGTCCATGACAGCATCATTCTGAATTGTACTGCTGATTTTATACACTTCTACTTGCCCAAGCATTTATGATCTGCAAGCAACCAAGTGATGTTGCCTTGCTTGTGGTTATTTTGTCTAAAACAAACCCCAACTCACACAGTACCAATCAATACTATTCGGGAATGAGAATTTCAACTGAGTCTATCAATCAGCTTAAAACTGCTTAACTACTTTGATCTTCTATTGCATCCATTGACATAATGGTTCAGTCAACCATGCTGACATACAGTGTTTAGGAGTCCAGAAATGAAATACCAGCTCGGATCAAAAAGGTAATGATGTCGTCTGAGTTAATACAGCATCTGGACGGAACCAATTTCCCATGCCATCCTCATCAGCGGTAACCATTTTAAATAAAATTAACTTGACGAGGATTAAATGATGAGATCTGAGAGCAAGTGAACTATATCTGTACTATGTATAACAGAAATGTAGGATTTACAGAAGACAGTTTTAACAGAGTCGGGGTTAGAAACTACTGTCCTTACCATTACAAAACTCAGTGTTAAGGTGAGAGAAACATAGAAATACTGTAATACTAGATAAACATAAACCTTAATATAAAATATCAATGCATGATTAACCTTCTGTTATGAAATATAAAAAGTCCAGACATGTGTTCAGTTCATTTTCTGTAACCGCTTAATCCTAATTAGCAGGGGTCGGCAACCTTTACCATTCAAAGAGCCATTTAGACCCATTTTTTACATTAAAGAAAACACTGGGAGCCACAAATCCTTTTTTGACATTTAAAATCAAATAACGCTGCATATAATTTTTTTCCCTTTTTCTTTCATGTTAATATAAAACAACAATGTGTTGCATTGATTTAAACGACTGCAGAGACAATTAAATTGCAATTCTGCTTGCAACAAAAACATTTAGATTTTAAAAAATCTCCAGCCTCCCATGACCCTAATTAGGATTAAGCAGTTCAGAAAATGAATGAATGAATGAATGTGTCAGAGTCCTTCTTGTATTTTTATAAAGAATATCTATCCCACAAAGCATGGGACGGGACCAGCCAGATGTGTTAATGGGTTGGGTATCTACCTCACCATCACGCCCTTCGTGGGATCTTCCGTTTCTTTATTTGTTATATTAATGTTGTTTTGTCATAGTTTTAATTTACAAAAATGACAACAACACAGAAAAGTATATGAAAAGTTATTTTAAGGAGGAGTCTGCTCAACATTCTTTTAAATTATATTAATGCTTCGTGCTGCACTGACCGACCCATTCTCAAAGTGGAGACTGAACCACACCCAGTCTTTTATTTTGTCACTGGGAGGACAGTTATTTAACTCGGAGATTGCTGTGTATAAACAAATTTCATACATAGTCTCTTACTTCTACTGTGATTTCTGTTACTGGATTACAAACCCCCGTGGCAGAAAAAACACTCTCTCCACGCTGCTGTTTGTCATGAGCTCTTTCAGGGCTCTTTTATATTTCTTTGGTGTGGGCGGGGTTATTTTGTGTGTGTTCTTGTGGACACACACACAAAATCACCCGGCCCACACCAAATAAATATCCGCCCACACTGACTCTTAATTTTCATCAATGTGATTTTCCACCCTAAAAGAGGATTGGAAGGGAACGCACATCATTCAGGTGAAAAAAAAAAAAAACCTAGATTGGACTTTAGTGTTTCAATTCTGAAGTGGAGCCGTCTTGGGGAGATCACATTACTGTTTAAGACTTAAAGCAAGGTGATCTCACAAAGATGGCTCCACTTCAGAATTGAAACAGTAATGTCCAATCTAGATTTTTTTTTTTCTTTTGATGATCAGTGATTGGTGGAGTAAATGTGAGTGTGCCGTGTGAGTAAATAAGCAGCTTGTGGTGCAGCCGTCGGCCACCGTAAACTACAACATTATTTTGAAAAGCCATGGAGCCGCACCAGAAAGGTGAAAGAGCCGCATGCGGCTCTGGAGCCGCGGGTTGCCGACCCCTGCTAATTAGGGTCGCGGGGAGGCTGGCGCCCATCCCAGCCAACTTCAGACGAGGGCAGAGTACACTCTGGACAGCTCGCCAGGCCATCGCAGGGCGGAAACACGCCGACGGCTTTGCAGCCTACTCTTGTCGAAAGTCAGCAATGGTTCTTTTACATGCTTCACACCATAGACAGTGAGAGACATGGCCGGCCTTTGATAACTCAGTTAGCTGCACTGGGGAGGACAGCAACAACCTTGTGGAGAGTGGGAATCGAACCCCCAACCTTTGGATCAGCGATCCAGCACCCTATACCACTAGACCACCACTGCCCCCAGACATATGTGCTACATGCAAAACAGGATTTATGAGTTTATTAATTGAAAATCATGCCTCAGGAGCCCAGTTAAGTAAATTCAAACTCATACTGAAATTACACTGGACATAAAAACTCTAAATGGTTGTACTATCTATTTATTCATCCATTCATTTTCTATGCTAATTAATTTTAAATATGGTTGTGGGGGGGGGGGGTGTCCATCTCGGTTATCTCTGAGTGAAGGTGGGTTACACCCTAGACAGCTTGCCAGTCCATCACAATTATCTATTACAGTTTTTTAAAGAAAGAAAATAAACATATTTTTAACAATTAACAATGTGATGGACAGTTTTTAACCCAATTCCAGTAATTTCAATATTTACATTAAGCCTTAAACATGAGTGGAAAATAAATTGTAAAAAATTACAATTATTTAATTAAGATCCAATTAAAACATACTCATTATAATTATTGAAATATTTAGTATATTTTGGATTTCATGAGTTGTATTTCCCAGTATACATTGTCCTTTTAAGGGTTATGTTGCGCTCACATTACAGTATATCAATCATGCTCCAGATTTGCCCCGATCATATTCCGATGTTACATCATATGAAATCAGAGAATAACAGTACACATCAGAAAACATTATAGAATTTCAGGGAAAACTTCTGGGAAGTGTGAAATATTCTTGTAGTGTTGAAAATTTTTGTAGGTTGTTTGGTGTTTACCGGGTCACCGGGGTTCCCTCCAGGAGCCAGGCCCGGGGGAGGAGCTCGAAGGCGAGCGCCTGGTGGTCGGGCTTCTGCCATGGAGCCTGGCCGGGCTTAGCCCGAAAAGGAGACATGGGTCCGCCCTCCCATGGACCCACCACCCGTGGGAGGAGTTTTAGGGGTCGGGTGCAGTGTGAGTTGGGTGGCAGCCGAAGGCATGGGTTCTGTCGGACCGATCCTCGGCTACTTACTCTGACCCTCAGGACATGGAATGTCACCTCTATGGCGGGGAAGGAGCCTGATCTGGTGCGCGAGGTGGAGAGATACCGACTAGATATAATCGGGCTCACCTCAACGCATAGCTTGGTCTCTGGAACCATCCATCTCGAGAGAGGATGGACCTTATTCTATTCTGGAGTTGCTCATGGGGAGAGGCGGCAAGCCAGTGTGGGTATCCTTATTGCCCCCGGTCTCGGTGCCCAAATGTTGGGGTTCTCCCCAGTTGACGAAAGGGTAGCTTCCCTCCGTCTTCGGGTGGGGGGGACGGGTCCTGACTGTTATTTGTGCTTATGCACCAAATGACAGTTCAGAGTACCCACCCTTTGTGGAGTCTTTGGGGGGGGTGTTGGAGAACACTCCCTCGGGAGACTCACTCGTTGTCTTGGGAGACTTCAATACCCATGTGGCAACAATAGTGTGACCTGGAAGGGTGTGATCGGTAGGTACGGCCTCTCCAGTCTGAACCCGAATGGTGTTTCGTTGTTAGACTACTGTGCTTGTAACAGTTTGTCTATCACGAACACCATGTTCTAACATAAGTGTTCCCATAAGTGCACTTGGCACCAAGACACCCTAGGTCGCAGTTCGATGATTGACTTTGTAGTCGTGTCATCGGACTTGCGACCATATGTTCTGGACACTCGGGTGAAGAGAGGAGCGGAGCTGTCTACCGATCACTACCTGGTGGTGATTTGGCTTCGGTGGTGGGGGAGTCTGCGGTGAAGGGGGCCGTCCAGCTGAAGAAGGAGGCCTATCGGGTTTTATTAGCCTGTGGGACTCCCGAGGCAGCAAACAGATATCGGCAGGCCAAACGTGCCGCAGCCAAGGCTGTCGCAGATGCAAAATCACGGGCGTGGGAGGAGTTCGGTGAGGGCCTGGAGAGTGATTATCGGTTGGCCTCAAAAAGGTTCTAGACCACCATTCGACGCCTTAGGAGGGGGAAGCAGTTCTCCACAAACACTGTTTACAGTGGAGATGGGGAGCTGCTTACCTCGACTGGGGATGTCGTCGAGAGGTGGAGGAAATTCTTTGAGGACCTCCTCAATCCCACCAACACGCCCTCCGTGGAAGAGGAAGACCCTGGGGGTTTTGGTGGGGGTCTGCCCATCACTGGAGTGGAGGTCACTGAGGTTGTCAAAAAGCTCCTCGGTGGTCGGGCTCCGGGGTTGGACGAGATCCGCCCGGAATATCTCAGGGTTCTGGATGCTGTAGGACTGTTTTGGGTTGACACGTCTCTGCAACATCGCGTGGTCATCGGGGGCTGTACCTCTGGATTGGCAAACTGGGGTGGTGGTCCCGATTTTTAAGAAGGGGGACCGGAGGGTGTGTTCCAATTATCGGGGAATTACACTCCTCAGCCTACCTGAGAAAGTCTATGCAGAGGTACTAGAGAGGAGGATCCGACCGATAGTCGAACCTCGGATTCAGGAGGAACAGTGTGGTTTTCGTCCTGGCCATAGCACTCTTGACCAACTCTATATGCTCCACAGGATTCTGGAGGGGGCATGGGAGTTTGCCCAATCCATCCACATGTGCTTTGTGGATTTGGAGAAGGCTTTCGACCGTGTCCCTCGAACGATCTTGTGGGGCGTGCTCCGAGAGTACGGCGTTCCAGATTTGTTGCTACGAGCCATTCGGTCGCTGTATCATCGGAGCCAGAGTTTGGTCCGTATTGGTAACAGCAGGTCGAATTAGTTTCCGGTGGGAGTTGGAGTCCGCCAAGGCTGTTCTTTGTCACCAATTCTGTTCATAATTTTTATGGACAGAATTTCTAGGCGCAGTCGAGGCGTTGAGGGGTTCTGCTTTGGTGTCCATCGGATCTCATCTCTGCTTTTTGCGGATGATGTTGTCCTTTTGGCTTCATCAAGTCGGGACCTCCAGCTCTCATTGGAGCGATTCGCAGCCGAGTGCGAAGCAACCGGGATGAGGATCAGTACCTCCAAGTCTGTGGCCATGGTTCTCAGTCGGACAAGGGTGGAATGCACCCTCCGGGTCGGGAATGAGGTCCTGCCCCAAGTGGAGGACTTTAAGTATCTTGGGGTCTTGTTCACGAGTGAGGGAAGGATGGAGCGAGAGATCGACAGACGGATCGCTGCAGCCTCTGCTGTTAAGCGGTGCCTGTACCGGTCCGTCGTGGTGAAGAAGGAGCTGAGCCGCAAGGCGAAGCTCTCAATTTATCAGTCGATCTACGTTCCAACCCTCACCTATGGTCACGAGCTTTGAGTAATGACCGAAAGAACAAGATCACGGATACAAGCGGCTGAAATGAGCTTCCTTTCGCCGGGTGGCGGGGTTCTCCCTTAGAGATAAGGTGAGAAGCTCTACCATCCGTGAAGAGCTCGGAGTAGATCTGCTGCTCCTCCGCATTGAGAGGGGCCAGTTGAGGTGGCTCAGGCATCTGGTCAGAATGCCTCCCGGACGCCTCCATGGTGTGGTGTTTCGGGCATGTCCAACCGGGAAGAGACCCCGGGGTCGACCTAGAACACACTGGAGGGACTATGTCTCTTGGCTTGTCTGGGACCGCCTCGGTGTTCCCCCGGGAGAGTTGGAGGAGGTGGTTGGGGAGAGGGACGTCTGGACCTCTTTGCTTAGGTTGCTGCCCCCGCGACCTGACCCCGGACTTTGCGGAAGACGATGATGATGATGATGATGATGATGATGTTTGGTGTTCAAAGTACATCAGGGAAATCATCAATAGTGAGCAGTGAAACACTGGTATTTTTTTTTTTAAATGGGAGCAACATCAGAAGTCATTCTGATCATATAGTATTCCTGGTATTTTGCACTTTTTTACATAAAGTATTGAAGACACATCAGATCGACACTGGTAAAAATCAGAATAACATTGCTCTAGATCATATTAACATCATCTAAAAATTTGGAATAACATTGGTAACACATAGAGAACTCTGGTACATATTGGAACAAAATCAGCGTGAAGCATTAAAATAACATCAGAATATAATCAGCCCAAATCAGGATTATGACCAGTATCACAAGAGCGCACCTTTAGTTGTTTTATTTGTTTGTTCCAAGCCAGTGATTTGACCCCATCTTTCCCACGACAAGCTTCTGATAAGCTACTCACTGCATCAGTGCAAGGTTAAATAACATGTTGTCAGCTATTCATATATTAATCATTGCAGTAATTATTCAGTTATAAAGGTTCTTGCCATTTGACTTATTTAACGAGGCTCATTTTTTCGGTGGATTTTTTTGTTAGGGCACAGTGTATATATATATAAACACACATTAGGGATGTAACTAAATACAAATGTCTTGTGGTTGGAGAGGTAATGAGTTAATCAATTCAAATAGGAGGTACAGCATTTATTTTTTTTTATAATAGCAACTATAAAAAATAAAACAAAAATATTTAATCCTAACCTAAAAGACAGAGTGAGCAATTAAGGACCAAAATCATTAACAGTATATGATTAAGAATGATTCACTATCAAGGTGGAGCCTTCTTAGCCAACACTGGGCAAAGATGGATGGGATACACCTTGAACAGCTCACCAGGCAAATGCAGGCCAAACACACCACCATTCATACCTTGGAGCAAATTGGAAGAGCCAATTATCCTAGTGTGCATGTGTTTGGACTGTCGGAGGAAACCAGAGTACCTGTAAGAAACCATAGCATGGGGAAAACATGACCACAGAAATGCCCTTGCAGAGACCAGGACCTTCTTGCTTTCAGGAGGATGTGTTAAAAACTATGACATTCTGCCATCCTACTATGTTTTGGTCCTAACAAAAGAAGTCTTAATTTTATAGCTCAAATAGACCATGTGTTGTGTAGAGGTCAGCATATCCCTGCAGGTCTTTCTAAAAATACTCTTTTAATTAAACGTAAAAAAACAAAAACAAAAAAAAAACAGTCTTAACGTCTGTTTCATTGTGTATGTCTTTAGAGTCATATTCTGTATGCTCAATGTAGTTATTAAAGAAAAATCACAGGGGCATTATTATGAAGTGCTAGGCATGGACCCACATTCTGATTCAGAACAGCACCGCATCCTGGCTTTGTACTGTATACTGATGATCTGTCAGTGACTCTACTCAAAGACAAAATCTAAAGCAAATCCACTAAAAATAATCATTTTTCTGAGATATATATCTACATGCATAGTATACAACAGATCATTAATGTGGGAAAGAGCTTTTTAGGTTCAAAATTACTTATTTGTTGTTTTATGCTAAGCAACCGGTGGTATCGTGGTTAGCATGAGCACTTCACAGCAAGATGGACTTTGAATTCAAGTCCTGAGCTCGGCAAGGGCATTTCTGAGATAGTAGTGCTGTCTTGAAAGTTTACATCTGATGAGATTTAAGTTCGATAACAAGCAGTGCTACAAAGCTCCATGGGTGGAATGGTCCAGGGTGGGGGGGAAAAAAAAGACCAGTAGATAATTATATCAGAGTGGGTTGGTCATGTGACAAAGAGACGGAGGAATACAGAATCTGGCTGATGCTTATGACCAATCAATCCATTAAATTGACATTCTTTAATTATGAACCTATGAACCAGCCTCATGGTTCAGGATCAGTAACTCTGCTCTCAAAGAGTTCTATTCGCATTTTTAACTGTAGGAATATGATCCATCCATCACACTTTAATTTACGGATATTGACTTGGCATGTGCTGAAGCTAAGGCTCGCTATGCTGGCTCACTACTGTAAATGCGAGGATAACTTTGTGTATACGTGGCATTGACCTACTTTTTTTGAAGGTCAGAGGCAAAGCTAAAGATTAGGCTTCCAGTCAACTACATACACTAAAGCTAGGACTTTCAAACTTGCTATGTTTGTACTATATTGGTCTTATCAAATGGTCCTGGCAGCAAGAGCATCTGGACCCCTGTGTTTTTTTTGTTTGTTTGTGTGTTTGTTTTTACAGGGTAGGGTGCCAGACCTTTTTCTGAACTTTCCACACTACCTGGTATTTCCAGGAAGTCTCCCATTCAAGTACTAATCAGGTCCGACCCTGCTTAGCATCTGAGATCAAACAGAAACTGGCATTCACAGGGTGACTGAAGGGCATATGACAATTAGCAAAATTTAACAAACTTAAATATATAAGATATATAAGGTAAGTCCAGTAAATAAAGGTTAGGACAGAGTCTTTAAAAAGATAGGACATTTCAAATCTTCTGCTCTTTTGTCCCATTTACAATGAATGCAAATGTTTTCTGAACTTTTGTGATTGTGATCGTCCATCAGGGTGTTCTTTCTCTCTACAGACTGTGTCCTTGATGACAACACTCTTAGTATGTCACATCCTGTTTGATGTCTCTGTGTGTGTGTGTGTGTGTGTGTGTGTGTGTGTGTGTGTGTGTGAGAGAGAGAGAGAGAGAGAGAGAGAGAAAGAGAGAGTGAGTGACGTGCTTTTTCCCTCTGCATTAAGGAGACATTAGCAGTGAAATATTCATGGGAAATATGGCGCAGTTGGACCAAAGCAGCTCCAAGGCCAGACATACATTACTCACACTCCAAAAATCACAGACACACATACTTAGTCATCCTCGCATACATTTGCTCCCACCTACTCCCTCACTCTCACACACACACACACACACACACATACACACACACACACAGAGACTGGGGGGGTTATGGCTCATTCACTAGTTCACGGAAATTTTAATTAAAGATCATGCTTTATTTAAGGGATGTTTATGGAAAAAGTAATGTACATCATAGCATCACTAAGCAGAGTTCTCGTGCAGTTTAGTACCAAGAAGAACCGATTTCTACTTACAAAACACAACCGGGAATGGATCTCCGAGCCATTTCCAAAGAGCATTAATTGTTATGCAATTAATGTTGGGCTTTCTTTGCTCACTTAAGGCATTCAAATTTAATGTGCCAGTTAGACTAATGGACTTTGTACTGTAAGAGGAAACCGGAGTGTCCAGATCAAACCCAAACAGGCATTGGGAGAACATGCAAACTCCGCACAGAAACACCACAGCCTGGGCCTTGAACCCAGAACATTGTTTTAAGGCAGAAGTGCTAACCACCATGCCACCATGCCACCCTCATTTTTTTTATTACCCATAATTATTTCTATCCCCTTCCACATCCGAAATTCACTGGATCACTTTTATGATTTCCTTTACAGGCTATGTGTTTAACTGTGCGTGTTGCAAGCTCCCTACACGACCTAATGGGCATGTCTATGGACTGTAGGAGGAAACTGGAGAAACTGAAGGAAACCCATTCATAGTAAGAACAAATGCAAACTCCACACAGAAACACACTAGCTGAGTTCCGGGAACGAACCCAGGGCATTCTAGCTGTGAGCCAAGAGTGTATGAAATTATGTATGAAATACTGTACTGTATTTGTATAATCTAATTTTCCTATATGTTTACGGCATGGTCTGTTTTTGAGGGATCACTAGAATATCATATGGATTCTCATGTTAGCACAGCAGGTACTTAAAATCTTAATCTAAGTACCTCTTAAACTATAGAAAGGAATTAATATATTTAACCTAAACCATATTGTATGCACTAAATAGCATTTCGACAAGAGTAGCTGCATAGCCGTCAGCGTGTTTCTGCCCTGCGATAGCCTGGCGAGCTGTCCAGGGTGTACTCTGCTCTTACCCAGAGTCAGCTGGGATGGGCGCCAGGCTCCCCACGACCCTAATTAGGATTAAACGGTTACAGAAATATAGTTAGTTAGTTTATGTTGTTCAGACACTAGTTTGGTTATCTGGTTATCGGGTCATCTAGTCCGGTTCTAAATCCTCTTTATAATAGCTGAATTTAAATTTAATCAGGTCATCATCCTGAGTATTTCATGGGAGAAGATATGAGGTTCTGGATCTAAACAGTAATCAGTAAACTTTACATGTCAGTGATCTCCACTGATTCTCAAATGCTTTAGATAACCCCATTCTTGTAGGCTTTTGATGTGTAGTATTTTCATTAACATCAGACTCTTAGCCTAGATACGTAAACAGTATTGTAGTTCAGGTTTTTTGAATAAAGTGGCGAAATAAAGCAGAAGACTCTGTTTTAAATAGCATTAAAGATTTGATAAAATATCACTGATGCTAGTGTTAGGAGTTCGAGTCCCACTCTCTACAAGGTTGTCACTGTCCCCCAGTGCAGCTAACTGGGTTATCAAAGGCGGGCCATGTCTCTCACTGTCTATGGTGAGAGGCATGTAAAAGAACCATTGCTGACTTTCGTAAAGAGTAGCTGTATTGCCGTCAGCGTGTTTCTGTCCCTTGCTAAAGGGTTGTGTCAGGAAGGGCATCCGATGTAAAAACCTATGCCAAATCAAACATGCGAATCATTTGCTGTGGCGACCCCTGAAAAAGGGAAAAAGCCAAAAGGAAAAGAAGATGTCTATAGGCGTACCTGATAAAAATAACAAACAATCCTGCACTAAATTTTACATGTCCCACTTTTTACACGACCATGTGCATATTTCATATGGCTGAACTGACCATGAATTTAGGTCAAGGAGACCAGGTTTCAGCAGGCTTGCAGACCTTTACACTAAGTATATTAACAATAATGAGCATTACTGTATCTAATAGCAGGTCAGAACATCAATAGAGTCGTTACTATTTAAACATATTTTTTATGAACTGGAAAACTATCTGACAAAGACTGCACCGTCTGTAATGTTAACAAACATTTTGGATAAATTGACCTCTGTGACCTGAAAAAATAAATCAAGGTGATCCAGTTTCGATAGGTTGGTAGGGCGTGCCGTCAGGCCCATTTACTATAAATATAAAATGCATCCATGAAGAACTGGCAGGTAGAACCGTCACACAGTGGTTAGCACATCCACCTCAGAGCAAAAAAGTGCTGGGTTCGATTCCAGAGCTTTCTGTGCTTGCATGGGTTTCCTCTGGTACTCTTTTTGGTTCCCACAGTCCAAAACCATGCACAATAGGCTAATTGACTGTTCCAAATTGCCCCTAGGTGTGCGTGTGAATGGTTGTATGTGTGTTGGCACTGCGATGGCCTGGCAAGCTGTCCAGGGTGGACCCCTCTATTGGTCTCAGTCGGCTGAGATGGGCACCAGCCTCTCTGATTAGCATTAAGCGGCTTAGAAAATTAATAAATTATGAATCGACACTGCTAGAAGTGTCTGCAGCAACAGTGGTGGAATAAGGCAGCCTAAGAAATCATAGTATCCACTACGGTTTGCAGGGGATGCAATTAGCTATGTGTTGTACAGATGAGCACTACTTTTATTTGTAACAAAAAGTGTGTGCGTGTGTGTGTGTGCGTGTGTGCGTGTGTGCGTGTGTGTGTGCGCACCAGCTAAAACCCAATCAATATGTGTTAATTCACAGCACAGTAGGATGATGAAGGTCATGAGAAACTGTTTCTCTCTCTTTTCCTGAATCCTTTAAGAAGCAAAATAAACAGATGAACACATTTTTGCTCATAAAACTTTTTACATTTTCTCATTTCCTCTGCTCACCCTCTCACTATGCTCTCCTCTTCTTCCCCGCAATGAAATATTTTGAACTTAGACTGTTGTTGTTTATTTGTCATGCTTGATTAAGTAAGGTTTCTTGGTTACTGTTGTGTTTGTGTTGTAACACGGTTGAGCAGTGCCATAATATTATCACCACCTGGTCCTTGTGCACTGCGTTCTGACTCCTTTCTCACGTAGCCAGCATTAACAGTTTCAGCAGTTTGTGCTACACAAGTTCTTCTATGAGATCACACCAGACACAATATGACAATCTTATCAGTTCACTGGTTCCCCTTCCTTGAACCACCCGGACCACTCGCTGAATTCCAGGAAAGCCATGTTGGTTTGCAGATGATAGCCCAGCCAGCCATTTATCCATCACAGTGTGGCACTTCTCAAAATCACTTTCTCTTTCACTGATCCATATGTTTGCTCATTTTTCTGCTTCCAGCAAAGCATCTGCATGAACTGACTGTTCAGTTTCTGCCGAATACATTCCAGTGCTCGGTAGACGCCACCGCAACAAGATAATCAAGGTTATTCACTTCACTTGTCTAGTCATTTTGTTTGTGATGTTAAGGCAATATATATATATATATATATATATATATATATATATATATATATATATATATATATATATATAATTCTTCACTCATTCAGTCATTCATTTTCTGAACCATATAATCCTAATTAGGGTCGTGGGCAGGCTGGTGTCCATCTCAGCTGACTCTGGGCTAGGGCAGAGTACACCCTGGACAACTCTCCAGGCCATCACAGGGCAGAAACACACTGACAGCTATGCAGCTACTCTTGATAAAAGTCAGCAATGGTTCTTTTATATCCTCTCACCCTAGACAGTGGGCGACATGGCCGTCCTTTGATAACCCAGTTATCTGCACTGGGGGGACAGCAGTGACAACCCCGTTCATAGTAGGACTTGAATGCCCAACCATAGGATCAGTTATCCAGCACCCAACCAAGGGCCACCAATGTCCTTATATAATTATTAATCATCTTTTTTTTTTAACCCTTAAAAAAAAGGCCAAATTTTTGAGCCTTGATCATTTTTAGGGGAATTTCTAGAATTTCAGAATCAGAATCCAGTTTATATATTTCAGTTTATTCATTTTATAGTGGCTTGTGGGTGGGATGGTTAACACATACACATCACAGCAAGAATGTCTACGGTTTGAGTCCCAGGCTCCGTGGGGTTTGAATGTTCCCTTCTTGTGCTTGCTTGGGTTTCCTCCAGTTACTCCAGTTTTCTCCCACAGTCCAAAGACATGCAATTTTGGGTAACCTGGCTGTTCCAGATTCCCTGTGTGCTAGTACAAAATGATTATGTGTATACTTTGGCCCTGCGGTGGACTACAACCTGCACAGGGTGTACTCAGCATTCACCCAGAGTTGGCTGAGATAGGCACCATCCTGAATGTGACCCGAAAGGATCAATAATTTCATCAAATAAATGAATCAATATTTTATGGCAATGTTTAATGTTGAAGACTGTATGCTGTAGTATGTTGGACCGTGACATACAATAATCTATAAGATCTAAGAACATTTTAAAATATTGTGGAAAATATTTTTTAAAAAGGGGTGGAATGTATAATAGAATGTACTAAAGAGAGTCTTCTTCTTTTCCTTTCGGCTGTTCCCTTCAGGGGTCACCACAGCAAATGATCTGCCTCCATCTCACCCTATCCTCTGCATCTTCTACTCTTACTCCAATGACCTTCATGTCCGCCTTCACCACATCCATAAATCTTCTCTTTGGTCTTCCTCTGGGCCTTCTGCCTGGTAGTTCCAACCTCAGCATCCTACTACCAATATACTCACTATCCCTCCTCTGTACATGTCCAAACCATCTCAATCTAGCCTCTCTGACTTTGTCTCCAAAACGTCTAACATGTGCTGTCCCTCTGATGTACTCATTCCTGATCCTATCCATACTCGTTACTCCCAAAGAGAACCTCAACATTTTCATCTCTGCTACCTCCAACTCTGACTCCTGTCTTTTCCCCAGGGCCACTGTCTCTAAACCATACAACATCGCTAGCCTCATCACCGTCTTGTACACTTCATTCTTGCCGATATTCTCACACATCACACCGGACACTTTTCTCCATCCATTCCAACCTGCCTGCATGCGCTTCTTCACCTCTTTTCCTCACTCTCCATTGCTCTGGATTGTTGAGCCTAAGTACTTAAAATCCTCCACCTTCTTTATCTCTGCCCCCTGTAACATCACCGTTCCTCTTGGGTCCTTGTCGTTCACACATATGTATTCTGTCTTACTGAGACTAACCTTCATTCCCCTCCTTTCCAGGGCATACCTCCACCTCTCTAGATTTTCGTCCACTTGTTCTCTGCTCTCACTACAGATCACGATGTCATCTGCAAACATCATAGTCCATGGAGATTCTTGTCTAACCTCGTCTGTCAGCCTGTCCATCACCATAGCAAACAAGAAGGGGCTGAGAGCTGACGATGGGATGTGCTGGGATGGGATGGGATGTGCACAAAGGCACAATGCAGCTCCCTCTGGTCTTCTTTGTACTTCTCTATTACCATCCTCAAAGCAAACACTGCATCTGTGGTGCTCTTTCTTGGCATGAAACCAAACTGTTGTTCACAAACGCTGACCTCTGCCCTTAGTCTAGCTTCCACTATTCTTTCCCATAACTTCATTGTATGGCTAATTAACTTTATCCCTCTGTAGTTGCCACAACTCTGTACTTCTCCCTTGTTCTTAAAAATGGGCACAAGCACACTTCTCTTCCATTCCTCCAGCATCTGCTCACTTTCTAAGACCTTGTTGAATATTCTTGTCAGAAAATCTACTGCTACCTCCCTAGACGCTTCCATACCTCAACCGGTATGTCATCAGGACCATCTGCCTTTCCACTCTTCATCCTCTTCAATGCCCTCCTCACTTCAACCTTACTAATCTTTGCTACTTCCTGGTCCTCAACGGTCACCCCTTCTACTCTTTTTTGTCTCTTATTTTCCTCATTCATCAGCTCTTCAAAGTACTCTTTCCATCTTCCCAGCACACTTCTGTCATCAATCAGTACATTTCCCTCTCTGTCCTTTATCACTCGAACTTGTTGCATGTCTTTCCCATCTCCATTTCTCTGCTGTGCTAACCTGTATAGATCATTTTTTCCCTCCTTACTGTCCAACCTATCATACAAGTCATCATAAGCCCTCTGTTTGGCCTTTGACACCGCTACCTTCGCCTTACGCTGTGTCTCCCTGTACTCCTGTTTACTCTCTTCGGTCCTCTCTGTGTCCCACTTCTTCTTAGCTAACCTCTTCTTTTGTACATACTCCTGCACTTCCTCATTCCACCACCAAGTTTACTTATCTACTTTTCTTCCAGAGGACACACCAAGTACTCTCATACCGGTCTCCCTGATCACATTGGCTGTGGTTGTCCAGTCATCTGGAAGCACTTCCTGACCACCCAAAGCCTGTTTCAACTCCTCCTTGAAGACAACACGACACTCTTCCTTTTTCAGCTTCCACCACTTTGTCTTCTGCCCTGCCTTTGCCTTTTTCACCTTCCTCACCATCAGCGTCATCCTGCACACCACCATCTTATGCTGTTTGGCAACACTCTCACCCACTACTACTTTGCAGTCACTGACTTCCTTCAAATTACATCGCCTACACAAGATGTAGTCTACCTGTGTGCTCTTACCTCCGCTTTCATAAGTCACCCTATGCTCCTGTCTCTTCTCGAAGAAAGTATTCACCACAGCCATTTCCATCCTTTTTGCAAAATCAATCAACATCTGTCCTTCTGTGTTCTTGTCCTGGATACCAGACCTGCCCATCACTTCCTCGTCCCCTCTGTTTCCTGCACCAACATGTCCATTGAAGTCTACCCCAATGACCACTCTTTCACCTCTGGGAGTACTCTGCATCACTTCATCTAACTCACTCCAGAATCTCTCCTTTTCTTCTAGCTCACATCCTGCTTGTGGGGCATAAGCACTAACAACATTGACCATCACGCCTTCAATTTCTAACTTGAGACTCATCACTCTGTCTGACACTCTTTTAACTTCTAGAACATTCCTGACAAACCCCTCCTTCAAAATGACTCCTACTCCATTTCTCTTCCCATCCACACTGTGATAAAACAGCTTAAACCCTGCTCCTAAGCTTCGAGCCTTGCTACCTTTCCACCTGGTCTCGTGAACACACAGTATGTCTACCTTCCTCCTCTGCATCATGTCAGTCAGCTCTCTATCTTTTCCTTGCATAGTTCCAACATTCAAAGTTCCTACTCTCAGTCCTAGACTCACGCATTTCCTCTTCTCTCTCTGCCTCAGGACACACCTCCTGCCTCTCCTTCTTCGACGTCTTCGACCAACAGTAGTCCAATTTCCATCAGCACTCTGTTGGTTGACAGCACTGATGGCAGTCGTTGTTAACCCGGGCCTCGACCGATCCGGTATGAATTTTGTTTTGATCATTTGCATGAGAAATGTGGCAGAAGTTTTATGCCGGATGCCCTTCCTGTCGCAACCCTCTGCATTTATCCGGGCTTGGGACCAGCATAAGGGGGAGAGACACTGGTTCGTGCCCCCCCCCCCCCCCCCCCCCCCGCCCCCCATGGCTGCATTAATGTACTAAAGAGAGTGATTTTTTTTTTTAAATAGATTTTAACTAACCCTGAAATCGGGGGCAGTGGTAGTCTAGTGGTATAGGGCGCCGCATCACTGATCCTAACGTTGGGGGTTCGAGTCCCACTCTCCACAAAGTTGTCATTCACACCATGCCTCTTAGCTATTTCGCAAATGTTTTAAAACAACAAAAAATGGATAGCTGCCTGGGTTCCATTTCCAGGCTTGGCGTTTTCTCCCTGTAGTTGTGTTCATTTCCTCTGGGTACTGGTTTCCTCCCGCAGTCCAAAAATATTCACAGTAGGCTAATTGGCTGTTTCAAATTATCCCTAGGTGTAAGTATGAATGGTTGTATGTATGTTGGCCCTGTAATGGTCTGGCAAGCTGTCCAGGTATACCCTTCCCTCGCCAAGAGTTGGCTGAGATAGGTGCCAGCCTCCCCGCGACCCTAATTATGAATTAGCTAATTAGAAAATTAATGAAAATATGAAGATGGATCGCTGGCCAGATAAATAGATACATTTCAGCACTTTTGTTTACCTTTACTGTTGTACATAAATCTTTCTTCCATTACCGACGCAGCAGCACTTGAGCCAATGTTTTTACTGTAAGCATTTTTATGAAGAGGTGTAAATAATGTTTAGTGACGTGATAAGAGGACACATGTAGTACACATGCAGCGCAAAACACTGAAAAACATACACTGGTATCAGCTGACATGTTACTTGCTAATCATCTGCAATGAGTTTTACTTCACACACACACACACACACACACACACACACACACACACACACACACACACACACTTAGTATTAAATATTACAAGAGGTATTTTTTTAGTGAGATACAAGACTGTGAACATTGAGAATATAATAAATGTTTGGCTCCAGGACTTTTTCTAAAGGTTTCTTTAACATTGTGAGAAAGAAATTACTAATTTTAGAAGATTCATATTAGAACTAGCCCAGCAAGGGATGTTGTGAATGTTTTCCCCATTTCTTTTTTTCTTATTTGCAAAATGTCATATGCAGATTTTCATAAAATTTTCACTAGAGGTGGGACTGTGGAGAAGAGAGATAGAGTTAGATTTGGAGAAGATTAATTTTTTTAAAGATTCTTTAACATTGAAAGCTTGGAAGATTGTTATCATTTTAGGGGATTGCTTGGTGGAGGTTTACACTCTGTAATTGCACTTGAAAACTGTGAATCCAGAATGCCTAATAAAACATTATTAACAAACTCATTATGTGGTTATGTCCCATTTAACTACAGTTTGAGTTTTGCTAGTAAATCATCTTTATATAGTTTTAAAACTAGAAGCAGTTAGAGCATACAAACCCCCACCAAAGAAGCTCCTCAGTGGAGGTAAACAAAAATTAATCATTTGTTTTTGACCCATTCTTCACCTTCTCTATCTTCTTTCTTTTTTTCCTTTCAGATTTTCCTTTTTTCAGGTGTCGCCACAGCGAATCATTTGATTCGCCCATTTTGATTTGGCATAGGTTTTTACCTCGGATGCCGTTCCTGACACAACCCTGTAACAAGGGACAGAAACACGCTGACGGCTTTTTACTCTTTACGAACGTCAGCAATGGTTCTTTTAAAATTCAAAATAATCTGTTCATAATACAGTATTTTCCATAAAGCTGATAACAAACAAATAAACCCCAGCAGAAACAACCTCCTTGGCAATTACGTAATCTACTACAATCAAAACAATTCTTATTTTTCAAGTTCACACTTAGTGCCTTGTTAATAACTTTTCGTATCATGAAGATAGAGAAAGAAATGGATGCCTTAATTTGGGGGAAGTGGTATTACTACATGCTAACAAAGTCAAGACAGATCAGAAGGTTATTCATCACTTTGATACTGTTGTGTGTTTCTGAAAACAAGTACTGAAGTTGCTCATCATCCTGTTTCATCACATCGGAATCAGGTGGTTATACTGATCTGCTTCATTTTGAATGTAAACGTTTTGAAGTGCATGTACTGGTCCTTCTCAAAAAATTAGCATATTGTGATAAAGGTCATTATTTTCTGTAATGTACTGATAAACATTAGACTTTCATATGTATTTTAGATTCATTACACACAACTGAAGTAGTGCAAGCCTTTTATTGTTTTAATATTGATCATTTTGGCAAAAAAGTAAAGAAAAACCAAAAATCCCTATTTCAAAAAATTAGCATATTTCATCCGACCAATAAAAAAAGTGTTTTTAATACAAAAAAAGTCAACCTTCAAATAATTATGTTCAGTTATGCACTCAATACTTGGTCGGGAATCCTTTTGCAGAAATGACTGCTTCAATGCGACGTGGCATGGAGACAATCAGCCTGTGGCACTGCTGAGGTGTTATGGAGGCCCAGGATGCTTCGATGGCGGCCTTCAGCTCATCCACAGTGTTGGGTCTGGTGTCTCTCAACTATCTATTCACAATATCCCACAGATTCTCTTTGGGGTTTAGGTTGAGCACAGTAATACCATGGTCAGTAAACCATTTAGCAGTGGTTTTGGCACTGTGAGCAGGTGCCAGGTCGTGCTGGAAAATGAAATCTTCATCTCCATAAAGCTTTTCAGCAGATGGAAGCATGAAGTGCTCAAAAATCTCCTGATAGCTAGCTGCATTGACCCTGCCCTTGATAAAACACAGTGGACCAACACCAGCAGTTTGACATGGCACCCCAGACCATCACTGACTGTGGGTACTTGACACTGGACTTCAGGCATTTTGGCATCTCCTTCTCCCCAGTCTTCCTCCAGACTCTGGCACCTTGATTTCCGAATGACATGCAAAATTTGCTTTCATCCGAAAAAAGTACTTTGGACCACTGAGCAACAGTCCAGTGCTGCTTCTCTGTAGCCCAGGTCAGGCGCTTCTGCCGCTGTTTCTGGTTCAAAAGTGGCTTGACCTGGGGAATGCGGCACCTGTAGTCCAGTCCACTGCTTCCACAGGTCCCCCAAGGTCTGGAATCGGCCCTTCTCCACAATCTTCCTCAGGGTCCGGTCACCTCTTCTGGTTGTGCAGCGTTTTCTGCCACACTTTTTCCTTCCCACAGACGTCCCACTGAGGTGCCTTGATACAGGACTCTGGGAACAGCCTATTTGCTCAGAGATTTCTTTCTGTCTCTTACCCTCTTGCTTGAGGGTGTCAATGATGGCCTACTGGACAGTAGTCAGGTCGGCAATCTTACCCATGATTGCGGTTTTGAGTAATGAACCAGGCTGGGAGTTTTTAAAAGCCTCAGGAATCTTTTGCAGGTGTTTAGAGTTAATTGGTTGACTCAGATGATTAGGTTAATAGCTCATTTAGAGAACCTTTTCATCATATGCTAATTTTTTGAGATAGGAATTTTGGGTTTTCATGAGCTGTATGCCAAAATCATCAGTATTAAAACAATAAAAGACCTGAAATATTTCTGTTGGTGTGCAATGAATCTAAAATATCTGAAAGTTTACTTTTTGCCAGTACATTACAGAAAATAATGAACTTTATCACAATATGCTAATTTTTTTAGAAGGACCAGTACATGTGATGCAGGAGATGTACAGAATGCAGTCTCCAAAAAAGAGGAAAAGGTACAGATGTTGATGCAGTGAAGATATGTTTCAGTAAAATTAAGCTATTGATCACCGTCAGCATTTTGAGCTCACTGCAGCCTTTTTTGTCTCAGTCTTTCCTTTATGAAGTTCAGATGCCAAGCGAGGAAAGTTTATTGGTTTATCATAAAGGCATTGCATTTCTGCAGTCTTATAGAAACACAAGACAAAACTCATTACACTCACAAATCAATATGAACTGCACTTGTCCTTTTTTTGCACTCTGAATACTGTTCGTATAACACTTACCATGGTGGACTGGTCAGCAGGAAGCTCAGAATTTTCCAAGTGGACTGCATCATGTTCATGAATCTGGGGGATGGATGTTCGGGAACCTTTGCTTGTTTTTATATTTTGATCAATTCAGTTATACTTTGATTACCATAGCAGTGAAGACAAAATGTAACAACGACATGAAAAGTGTTCCGTTCCAAAGCAAAAGCGTTCGACTCACATGTAGAAAGTTCCAGTTACATAAAACCTTTGCTTAGACAGAACTGTATAAGTAACCAGCCTGATGAACTTCCTTTCTGATAGCAGAGCTCCAGATGTCAATACTTATGCAAGTGTCATAAAACCATGAACGTGAATTTGTTGTCATGCCCGTGCTCACATGACCAACCCAATATATTTAAAAAGTGTGGTATAAGGCGCTGGATCACTGATCCAAACATTGGGGGTTCGAGTCCCACTCTCCACAAGGTTGTCACTGTCCCCCCCCAGTGCAGCTAACTGGGTTATCAAAGGCGGGCCATGTCTCTCACTGTCTATGGTGAGAGGCATGTAAAAGAACCATTGCTGACTTTCGCAAAGAGTAGGCTGCAAGGTCATCAGCATGTTTCTGTCCGTTGCTAAAAAGGGTTGTGACAGGAAGGGCATCCGACATAAAAACCTCTGCCAAATCAAACGTGCGAATCAGATAATTCGCTGTCGCGACTCTCGAGTAAAAAGGGAAAAAGCCAAAAGTAAGACAGATAGACAGGGGAAATATATTGCACACACTGCTGTCGTTGCTTAGTGCGCTTACACTTCATGACTTATTTTCTTACTTTGCGTGTGCATTTTTCGGTAAACTTACACATGTATTCATTTGCGGAGCACCATTTAATTTACCTAATCCTGCATTAATGAGAATTAAACCTGAACTTAGCAAAAACTTGCAACCAATCAGAGGACGGAAAAAATGTTGCTGAAACAGCCCCATCGCTAATATAGTTTAAGTGACATCGGCCAGCACCCCTGATTCTGAAGACCTTGGGCAGATTAGATTGACATGGCAGCACATAGAAGCTGAAATCTGTTTGGACAAAACAAAATCTAACATCCACTTACATGTACTGGAAACAGCGCAGCTAGGAGACATGCTATGAAATAAAGAGAATATATTTGGGAATAAATTATTTCTGATTTTGATATACTGTATTAATCCTGTAAGGGAAATTATTTCCTCTGCATTTAACCCATCCAAAGTGAACACACAGACACACACACACACACACACACACACACACACACACACACACACACAAAGTAGTGAGCTGCCACACATTGGGGGTCCCAGTAGAGCAGTTCGGGGTTATAGGCCTTGCTCAAAAGCAATAATGTGAAGGAAGGATAGGTCAGACATTGTTCCTGCTGGTTCAGGAATTGAACCAACGACCTTTTGGTCACAAAGCTCTAACCATTAGGGGCAGTCGTGGCTTGGTGGATAAGGTGATCGGTTACTGAACCAAAGCGCAGCAGTTCAAGCACCACGGTTGGGCCCTTGAGCAAGGCCCTTAGCCTTCAATTGCTCAGTTGTATAAAAAATAGCAATTGTAAGTCACTCTTGATAAGAGCATCTGCCAAATGTTGTAAATGTATTAGGCTATGGGTGCCCTGAATACAATTTAATGGAATAATTAATACAATTTAGACAGGTAAGTACATAGAAACACAAGTGAATTGCTGTCTGTAAAGGTGTGTTCATACACTCTTTCAAAGGTCTAGAGTAAATTACATGGGACTGCAAGGAGAACAAACTAAAATAGTTGTATATTAATGGCTTATTTTTTGTTTGTTTGTTTGTTTTAAACCATGGTAATAATGATGTTGTGTGCTCCAAGTCAGTGTTTATCCACCTTTTTTGAGCTAATTTTTGAGCTTTGAAAAAATCACGAGGCACACCGCCAGAAGGAAATGTTAAAAAATTAAACTTTGTAGCCTATATTGACAATATAAAGTTGATCTCACCAAAGTACAGTGGTACCCTGACTTATGAGTGGCTTTTATAATGAATTTTCCATGATACGAGCTTTGATCCCACCAAAAATGTGCCCCATCCAATGAGCAAAGTTTTGATTCATGAGCTCTGCCTGGGAAATGGCTTTTGCGGGCTGATAAGCCTTGTATTCATCCGCATCTATTACTCTGCGCTCTAAGAACGCCTTGTGCAACGCTTCTCAATTATTTTCGGTGATGCCCCCCATAGGAAGGAAAAAAAAACATCCCCCACACACACACATGACTATAAATAATGTTTACTGCACTTCATATCGTTTGCTTGGTGCTTTTTCCCTACACTGTAAGAACACAGTGAGAGCACCACTGCCACCTACTGTAGAGGATATGCAATTACACTTGATTCGAGTACAGTATGGCAAAAAAGCATGTTCCCCAGGGTCACCCCCCCCCCCTTCCCGGCATCACACCATGCGCCCCACTATTTGAGAAGCACTGGCCTTGTGGGAGCACACCATGAGCCTTTCCTCACTGGCATTCGTGGCATGCCCATGCACAAAATTTTCCTCGTCCTCCTTTCTCTGTTACGCACCACCTTATGCCTGTTTGTGTTAGGTCATATGAGTTTGTGAGGGGGTTGGAATGGATTAATTGTTTTTCTATTATTTCCTATGGGAATTTTAGTTTTATCTAACAAATATTTAGACTTATGAGCTTGCCCTTGGAATGGATTAATTTTGTAAGTCAAGGTATCACTGTATTTTGAATAGTAATCAAATAAACACAAAGAAAAAGTATTTTATAATGCTTCATATTTCGACTCAGTGTGAAACCTGCACCTGTTTGGATGAACATAGTGCTGATATCCTGTTGGTAATTGAAGAAAGACACACATGAAGCTCTTCCTCAACAGCTCTCAGTTTCTCTTTGTTTTTAGAGCAGTCAGGCCTGAAAAGCTCACCTCACACAGATATGTCATGGAAAATGGGAGCAATGTCAAAATAGCTTTGCTTGTCAGAATGGGGAACTCCTTGGCAGTAGCCACCCAAAAACTGTCCAAAAGTAGATCAGCGAAGCTTAGCTTTAAATCACAATTTTGTCTCAGTTCGGTTAGTTCTTCCTGCTCCTGTAAAGTCATGTCCTTTCCACTAACTGATGCTGAGCTATATGGGTCCCGAACCCAGTCAAGGCATTAAAAATTACATTTTCTGCTCAAGAGTTTTTAAATGTTTAACTATTATCTCACACAATGCAGGGCAATCTTGCCATTGCTTGGTGAGTGTGACCATTTCAAGATAGCCACTTTCTACATGTTGTTGCCAGATGCACCTTTAAACGGAATCTGCTTATTTTATCTTTACTTGTAAGCAGGTTTTGATTTCGCCGTACATTCATGTGTTCAGATCATTCAGACGATTGAAACACAATTAGAATCTTTCCTTTTCAAAAACTTCTACTGTTCATCACTGTCACCGTATAGTCTCGCAAGCCGTAATGCGACTGTCACCGTCACCTGAACCATTCATACGTCACTAATTCACTTGTCCTAAAGTACAAAGCAATTAGCTACCTGCTGCCACCTACTGATATGGAAGAGTATTACATAGTTACTCTGTCATCACGAGACACCACAGACACCCGACAACAGCAGATTATTTGCGGATGATAATTAATTCATTTTCTTTAATTTTTTTAGACCAATTAGGTGAAATTGGATAATTTTCTTATGGCCCACCAGACAATATCTCAGGTATTCCGCACAAGTGTTCCGCAGCACAGTAGTTGAAAAATGCTGCTCCAAGTGATGTAATGAGCCACGAGTGTCAGTTTTGACTCAAGCATTATCCACTCAGTACTGTATAATGTATTTAAATCTCCTAATCAGGAACCAATCAGAATGTTCCTGTAATTTCAGCAGTAATGCAATAATGTTGTTAAATTAGACAGCTATAAACATTTTGTTTCATGTCTGATTGTTCACTTTTGATAACTGTCAGTCTTCTGTATAATAATAATAATAAGAAGAAGAAGAAGAAGAAGAAGAAGAATAAAGCTGGGATGTTAGTTCACTAATCTGACCTGAGTGGAAGTGGAATCTATGAAACTATGTGGACACTCTTCCCTTTCTAGTATATCTATCTTTACATCTAGTCACTGATCTGATTCACTACCTTCTGTTTTTGTGTTATTTTCAGATAATTGAAATATAAATTGCATGTAATTGACTAGGAATGTATTGCTGACTTGGTGTGTGTGTATATCTGCTCTGACTCCAACAGTGTTAGTAAACAAGCAAGCACTTTAAAGTAGTTGTAATTTTAAGCTAGTCAACATATTTTTGTGAAATATTCACATTCAAGCGATATAAAATATGTCTTTTGACAGAAAATCCATAATTTCCTCGATTTTGTAGAGCGAGACTATGGAAATAAGCACTGTATTTGTGTGCCATCTAGTGTAAGACTATGTAATAACACTGCAGTGATAAGATTGACAGAAATAAAAGAGACAGAGAAAGAATCAAACAAAGAAACAACCAAACAAATTGATAAAAAACGATTTTAAAGGCTTTCTGTTGACCCCCAGTTATGATTTTCTTTATAGATGCCCGACACCAGAAAAAAAGAAAGAAAGAAAGAACGAAAGAAAGAAATTTTGAAAGTGGTTTGAATATCACAGAAGAAGTAATTAATATAAAATCCTGTAACAAATATCAAACACTGGAATTGTATTGAAATTGCAAATAGATATCAGTTCATTTTCTGTAACCACTTAATCCTAATTGGTAGCGGGGAGGCTGGTACCCATCCCAACCGACTCTGGGCGAGGCCAGAGTACACCCTGGACTGCTCGCCAGGCCATCGCAGGGCGGAAACATGTTGACGGCTTTACAGCTACTCTTGTCGAAAGTTAACAATGGTTATTTTACATGAACCTCTCACCATAGACAGTGAGAGACATGCCCGGCCTTTGATAACCCAGTTATCTGCACTGGGGAGACAGCAGTGACAACCTTGTGGAGAGTGGGACTAAAATCCCCAACCTTAGGATCAGCAATCCAGTGCCCTATACCACGAGGCCACCACTGCCCACTGCAAAGTTATGTTTATATAAAAAAAAAGATTTCATTGGTTTATTGTTATTTATTTGAATATAGTTCCACTTTATTTTATTTAATACACAATTTTTGTAGGGCAGCATGGTGGTGCAGTGGGGAGCATGTCTGCCTCATAGAAAGAAGGCTTGGGTTGGAGTCCCGGTTCTTGTGCATTTCTGTCTGGAGTTTTCATGTTCTCTGTGCTTGAATGGATTTCCTCCAAGTACTCCGGTTTCCTCTTACAGTCCAAAAAACAAGTATAGACAGCTAATTGACAATTCCAGATTGCCCCTGAGTGTGAGAATTTGCACATTTTTGGAAATAGACAGCCACATCGGAGATAAATAATCTGTTGTTTTCATTCTTGGTAACTTTGTACTATTCTTCTTCTTTTCCTTTCGGCTGTTCCCTTCAGGGGCCGCCACAGCGAATCATCTGCCTCCATCTCACCCTATCCTCTGCATCTTCTTCTCTTACACCAACTGCCTTCATGTCCTTCTTCACCACATCCATGAATCGTCTCTTTGGTCTTCCTCTGGGCCTTCTGCCTGGTACTTCCAACCTCAGCATCCTACTAGCAATATACTCACTATCCCACCTTTGTACATGTCCAAACCATCTCAATTTAGCCTCTCTGACTTTGTCTCCAAAACATCTTACATGAGCTGTCCCTCTGATGTGTCTTACATCTCTTATACATGTCCTGCACCACTCTAACATGCTTCTCTGCCACTCTAGACTTCCTCATGCAATACTACAGTTCCTCTCTCGGCACCCTGTCATATGCTTTCTCCAGATACACAAAGGCACAATGCTGCTCCTTCTGAACTTCTCTGTACTTCTCTGTTAACATCCTCAAAGCAAACACTGCATCTGTGGTGCTCTTTCATGGCATGAAACCAAACTGTTGTTCACAAATGCTGACCTCTGCCCTTAGTCTAGTTTCCACTATTCTTTCCCATAACTTCATCGTATGGTTCATGAACTTTATCCTTCTGCAGTTGATACAACTCTGCACGTCTCCCTTGTTCTTAAAAATGGGCACCATCACACTTCTCCTCCATTCCTCCGGCATCTACTCACTCTCTAAGACCTTGTTGAATGTTCTTGTCAGAAAATCTACTGATACCTCTCCTAGACACTTCCATACCTCCACCGTTATGTTATCAGGACCAACTGCCTTTCCATTCTTCATCCTCTTCAATACCCTCCTCACTTCACCCTTAGTAATCTATACTACTTCCTGGTCCTCGATTGTCACTTCTTCTACTCTTTTTTCTCATTCATTTTCCTCATTCGTCAGATCTTCAAAGTACTCTTTCCATCTTCCCAGCACACTTCTGTCATCAGTCAATACATTTCCCTCTCTGTTGTTAATCACTCTAACTTGCTGCACATCCTTCCCATCTCTATTTCTCTGCTGTGCCAACCTGCATAGATCATTTTCTCCCTCTTTACTGTCCAACCTATCATACAAGTCATTATACGCCCTCTGTTTGGCCTTTGACACCGCTACCTTCGCCTTACACTGTCTCCCTGTACTCCTGTTTACTCTCTTCGGTCCTCTCTATGTCCCACTTCTTCTTAGCTAACCTCTTCCTTTGTACACACTCCTACACTTCCTCATTGCACCACCAAGTCTCCTTATCTACTCTCCTTCTAGATGACACACCAAGTATTCTCCTACCTGTCTCCCTGATCACATTAGCTGTAGTTGTCAAGTCATCTGGAAGCACTTCCTGACCACCCAAAGCCTGTTTCAACTCCTCCTTGAAGACAACACGACACTTTTCCTTTTTCAGCTTCCACCACTTTGTCTTCTGCTCTGCCTTTGCCTCCTTCACCTTCCTCACCATCAGCGTCATCCTGCACACCACCATACTATGCTGTTTGGCAACACTCTCACCCACTACAACTTTGCAGTCACTGACTTCCTTCAAATTACATCGCCTGCACAAGATGTAGTCTACATGTGTGCTCCTATCTCCACTTTTATAAGTCACCCTATGCTCCTGTCTCTTCTGGAAGAAAGTATTCACCACAGCCATTTCCATCCTTTTTGCAAAATTTACCAACATCTGTCCTTCTGCGTTCTTGTCCTGGATACCAAACCTGCCCATCACTTCCTCGTCCCCTTTGTTTCCTGCACCAACATGTCCATTGAAGTCTGCCCCAATGGTCACTGTTTCATCTCTGAGGGAACTCTGCATCACTTCATCTAGCTCACTCCATAATCACTCCTTCTCTTCTAGCTCACATCCTGCCTGTGGGACATAAGCACTCACAACATTGAGCATCACACCTTCAATTTCTAAGTTGAGATTCATCATTCTGTCTGACACTCTTTTCACTTCTAGAACATTCCTGACAAACTCCTCCTTCAAGATGACTCCTACTCCATTTCTCTTCCCAACCATACCATGAAAAAGGTAAGCTTAAACCCTGCTCCTAAGCTTCTAGCCTTGCGACCTTTCCACCTGGTCTCCTGAACATACAGTATGTCCACCATCCTCCTCTGCATCATGTCAGCCAGCTCTCTACCTTTTTCTTTCATAGTTCCAACATTCAAAGTCCCTACTTTCAGTCTTAGACTCATGCCTTTCCTCTTATCTCTCTGCCTACACATACGCCTCCTGCCTCTCCTTCTTCGACGTCTTCGACCAACAGTAGTCCAATTTCCACCAGCACCCTGTTGGTAAACAGCATTGGCCGATCCGTTATGAAATTCTTTCTTGTGATTCGCATATTTTATTTGGCATTTGTTTTAAGCCGGATGCCCTTCCTGACGCAACCCTCTGCATTTATCCGGGCTTGGGACCGGCGTGAGGGAGAGACACTGGTTTTTGACACACACACACACACACACACACACACACACACACACACACACACACACCCTTCATGGCTGCATTCTGAAGTGAATGAACTTCCTCGAATGAAAGGGAAAATCTGCTCGAGAAAGTTTATGTGCTTTGACCACTTGGGGACAGCAAAGTCTACCTTCTTGATTTCTGTCTTCATTTGATTTATGGATCTGACAAAGAAACTGGAACATTTTCCAACTACCCAAATTCAAACTTGAATAAATATTTCCATGTGCAAGTTTATTTGTGAATCAATGATTCAAAATCTTTAATGCATGCCTGGGAGATAATTTGTTCATTCATTTTCTGAACTGGAGAGGCTGGTGCCCATCTCAACCGACTCTGAGCGAGGTCCGCACCAGACGGCTCGCTAGGCCATCGTAGGCCCAACACTCACACAACCATTCATACGCTCATGGGAAATTTGCAACAGTCAAGTAATCTACTGTGCATTTTTTTTTGGACTGTGGGAGGAAACCAGAGTACCCGGAGGAAACCCTCGCAAGCACTGGTAGAAGATGCAAACACCCAAGCTGTGAATCAAACCCAGGACCTTCTTACTGTGAGGTGAAAGTGGCAACCACTATGCCACTGTGCAGCCCCTGGCATTTATTGACTTTATAAAGAAATGTTGAATATGTCAAGTTCTATCAATGATCACAGTTTAACTAATTACACAATTATTATCAAAAGCTATTATTAGTAAATAGAAGGCTGTTCATTCTGTCCTTGCTGCATATTGACTTTTTCGTCATCCTACTAATAATAGGATGATACTGCTTCTCCAGGGAATATCATCCTGCATCTACCAGAATTTAATGCACATTTACCTAATACTGTATATTAAAAATGGTGACTACTATATTGTGGAAATCTGCAGAAAATCTAACACGTCAGTGTCACACATTTCAGTACCAGTTTTGTGATCAAATATAAAATTAGATCCACAATCATCCACACTGTTCTCACACATACATAGATTGAGCTGCAAGTAACTAAAGACCATCTGGGATTCAATGTGCTGCTTAAAAATGGGAGGAAATGGGCTCCCATGTATTTGTTTATTCTCTCTTGCTCTCTCTGTCTCTCACTCTCGCTCACTCTCTCTCGCTCTCTCTATCTATCTATCTAGCTATCTATATATATATATATATATATATATATATATATATATATAAACGAAGTCACTCTTTCTGTCTCTCCGTTACTCTCTCTCTGTATCTCATTCAGATTCTCTCTCTCTCTCTCAGTTACTCTATTTTTCTTTTTGTCTCTTAGTTACTATCTGTCTGTCTTGTCACATTCTGTATTGTGTGATTTCATCTCTATCTGCTCCTGGGGCCACACATTCCCGTTCCACCTCCCCAACACACACACACACACAAATCTAGTTTGTGACTATCTGGTTACACTGCTGTATAAAAGCAAACGTTACTGTTCTATGTGATTCTCTTGCGTTTATCTTTGTTACATGGACTGACACGTAACATAATTGTTCAATAAAATAATCTCTAGTTTATATTTATGATTCATTTTCCAACTGATGGCTGTGGTTTTGTTCCAAAACTGTGGAAATGTCTGACAATGTGTGTATGTCTGAAACCTGCAGCAACATGTTACCAGAGTCTGTCGGAAATTGATTTGAGACTCAGAATGGAATTTTCACTCACCACAATGTTTAAATACAATCTCCAGTATGACGTGTGTTTAGTCAGAACAAGTTTTGATCTTAAGTACTAAAACACTGCTGCATCACGATGAAACTAAGGCTCTATCTATATACCAAGTAGGTTTAACCAATTGAGTAAATAAATGCATGAATAATTGAATTAGGGTCACAGGGAAGCTGGAGCCTATCTCAGCTGACTCCCGGCGAACATGGGGTATACCCTGGACAGCTCACCGGACTGCTGCAGGGACAACCCACATATAGCATCACACTGACTCTCACACAATTAACTTACTATGCATGTTTTTTAAACTGTAAAAGGAATCCAGAATACATGGAGGAAACCTACACAAGCATGGGGAGACCAACACAGAAACGCACGAGCCAAAGTATCATACCTGGGCCTTCATACTGTGAGCCGGACATGCTAACCACTGCGTCACCGTCTTTATACACATGCTATATATAGTTTAAAATTTGAAAACCTTTCATTTGTAGTTTTGATATAATGCTCAGTGTGGTGCTCTTTAGCCTGATCACACCAGGGTCGCTGAGTCTATCCTGAGATCAGGTTACTGTCTGCGGAAAATTCCACCTGTTTTCCTAAAAACATGCTGGTATTTGGACTGGCTACTATAAAAATACCCCGAAAGTGACTAAGCATGAATGAGTGTCTTGATGTGTATCTGTGGTGCTCCATACTGAACTGGTGCATCATCCTGGGTGTGCTGCACTCCGATGTTCTAGATCCACTATGATTGGGATAAAACTAATATTCATTCAGGGTGGATGGATGGAGAGATGAATGGATGGATGGAAGGAAGAATATGAGAAGCCGAATCTGCTTTCTGATTTTGGTCTATAGGAGGCGCTCTTTGTTTAGATAAATCTAAACGTTCTGGTTGGAAACCACGGCCCAGTGGCACCCTGCCTCAGTGATAGGAATTACAATTACCTGATTCGGATCATTCCAACAGATTCGTTTCAGTGAATCATTCGATTCTTACTTTACTCATGTGATGTGAACATAATCTTTCTTTCAGATAGTTACACTGACAGTCGTTAAAATATTTGAGACCGTAATTTTTGACATTATTTTTATTCTGGTACCCAAAACAGTATTGTTGTAATACGGATAACTTGTTCAACATGTTGGCTTAAAAATAACAACAGACAAGAGTGTTGATAATAAATTATGTTCATCACAAATATAACAAAACAAAATGGCACCAGCTAAAATAAAGCTCACAGCAGTCAGGATTGGGTATGACCTCTCTTTGTGACAATACAGACATTGATTTGCGGTGATACAGGTGGTGATTTGGGGCGATACAGGCTGTCATATGGGTAATTTCAGGTGGTGATTTGTGGTGATACAGGCAGTAATTTGTGTCAATACAGGTGGTGATTTGGGTGGATTCAGGCGGTGATTTATTTCAATTCAGGTTGTGATTTGTGTCGATACAGGTCATGATTTTGGTCAATTTACGTGGTGATAGGCAATGATTTGATTCAGGTGGTGATTTGCACCGATGCAGGCGGTGATTTGATCATACAAACAGTGATTTGTGTTGATGCACGTGATGATACGAGTTGAATCAGGCGGTGATTTGTGTTGATACAGGTGGTTATTTGCATTGATACAGGCAGTAATTTTGTTCGATACAGGTGGTGATTTGCGGTGATTTTGGCCAATACAAGAAGTGATTTGGGTCGATATAGCAGGTGACTTGCGGTGATACAGCATGGCAAATCTGGTCCCACAAGTGTTGCAACTGGATGTAACGATCCTGTTCAGGAGTCGTCACGCTCTTTCTCTTAGCCTGGACATCGCCTGTCGTCATTTGACCCAGTCATGCTGTGGCGCTCAGTAATGCAGCCATGGGGGGGGGGGGGGGGGGGGGCACTAACCAGTGTCTCTCCCCCTTATGCCGGTCTCAAGCCCAGATAAATGCAGAGGGTTGCGACAGGAAGGGCATCCGGCGTAAAACTTCTGCCACATTTCCAATGCAAGTGATCAAAACAAAATTCATACCGGATCGGTCGAGGCCCGGGTTAACAACGACCGCCATCAGTGCTGTCAACCAACAGGGTGCTGATGGAAATTGGACTACTGTTGGTCGAAGACGTCGAAGAAGGAGAGGTGGGAGGCTTGTCCGTAGGCAGAGAGAGAAGAGGAAATGCGTGAGCCTAGGACTGAGAGTAGGGACTTTGAATGTTGGAACTATGCAAGGAAAAGATAGAGCTGGCTGACATGATGCAGAGGAGGAAGGTAGACATACTGTGTGTTCAGGAGACCAGGTGGAAAGGTCGCAAGGCTAGAAGCTTAGGAGCAGGGTTTAAGCTGTTTTATCACAGTGTGGATGGGAAGAGAAATGGAGTAGGAGTCATCTTGAAGGAGGGGTTTGTCAGGAAGGTTCTAGAAGTTAAAAGAGTGTCAGACAGAGTGATGAGTCTCAAGTTAGAAATTGAAGGCGTGATGGTCAATGTTGTGAGTGCTTATGCCCCACAGGCAGGATGTGAGCTAGAAGAGAACGAGAGATTCTGGAGTGAGTTAGATGAAGTTATGCAGAGTACCCCCAGAGGTGAAAGAGTGGTCATTGGGGCAGATTTCAATGGACATGTTGGTGCAGGCAACAGAGGGGACGAGGAAGTGATGGGCAGGTTTGGTATCCAGGACAGGAACACAGAAAGACAGATGTTGATCGATTTTGCAAAAAGGATGGAAATGACTGTGATGAATACTTTCTTCAAGAAGAAACAGGAGCATAGGGTGACTTATAATAGTGGATGTAAGAGTACACAGGTAGACTACATCTTGTGTAGGTGATGTAATTTGAAGGAAGTCAGTGACTGCAAAGTCGTAGTGGGTGAGAGTGTTGCCAAACAGCATAAGATGATGATGTGAAGGATGACGATGATGGTGAGGAAGGTGAAAAAGGCAAAGGCAGAGCAGAAGACAAAGTGGTGGAAGCTGAAAAAGGAAGAGTGTCGTGTTGTCTTCAAGGAGGAGTTGAAACAGGCTTTGGGTGGTCAGGAAGTGCTTCCAGATGACTGGACAACCACAGCCAATGTGATCAGGGAGACCGGTAGGAGAGTACTTGGTGTGTCCTCTGGAAGGAAAGTAGATAAGGAAACTTGGTGGTGGAATGAGGAAGTGCAGGAGTATGTACAAAAGAAGAGGTTAGTTAAGAAGAAGTGGGACACAGAGGACCGAAGAGAGTAAACAAGAGTACAGAGAGACACAGCGTAAGGAGAAGGTAGCGGTGTCAAAGGCCAAACGGAGTGCGTATGATGACTTGTATGATAGGTTGGACAGTAAGGAGGGAGAAAATGATTTATACAGGTTGGCACAACAGAGAAATAGAGATGGGAAAGACATGCAGCAAGTTAGAGTGAAGGACAGAGAGGGAAATGTATTGACTGATGACAGAAGTGTGCTGGGAAGATGGAAAGAGTACTTTGAAGAGCTGATTAATGAGGAAAATGAGAGAGAAAAAAGAGTAGAAGGGGTGACCGTTGAGGACCAGGAAGTAGCAAAGATTAGTAAGGGTGAAGTGAGGAGGGCATTGAAGAGGATGAAGAGTGGAAAGGCAGTTGGTCCTGATGACATACCGGTTGAGGTATGGAAGTGTCTAGGGGAGGTAGCAGTAGATTTTATGACAAGAATATTCAACAAGGTCTTAGAAAGTGAGCAGATGCCGGAGGAATGGAGGAGAAGTGTGCTTGTGCCCATTTTTAAGAACAAGGGAGATGTAGAGTTGTGGCAACTACAGAGGGATAAAGTTGATGAGCCATATGATGAATATGGGAAAGAACAGTGGAAGCTAGATTAAGGGCAGAGTTCAGCATTTGTGAACAACAGTTTGGTTTCATGCCAAGAAAGAGCGCCACAGATGCAGTGTTTTGCCTTGAGGATGTTAATAGAGAAGTACAGAGAAGGTCAGAAGGAGCTGCATTGTACCTTTGTGGATCTGGACAAAGCATATGACAGGGTGCTGAGAGAGGAACTGTGGTATTGTATGAGGAAGTCTGGAGTGGCAGAGCAGTATGTGAGAGTGGTGCAGGACATGTATGAGAGATGTAAGACAGTGGTGAGGTGTGCTGTCGGTGTGACAGAAGAGTTCAAGGTGGAGGTGGGACTGCATCAAGGGTTAGCTCTCAGCCCCTTCTTGTTTGCTATGGTGATGGACAGGCTGACAGACGAGGTTAGACGAGAATCTCCGTGGACTATGATGTTTGCAGATGACATCGTGATCTGTAGTGAAAGCAGAGAACAAGTGGACGAAAATCTAGAGAGGTGGAGGTATGGTCTGGAAAGGAGGGGAATGAAGATTAGTCTCAGTAAGACAGAATACATGTGTGTGAACGACAAGGACCCAAGAGGAACGATGAGGTTACAGGGGGCAGAGATAAAGGAGGTGGAGGATTTTAAGTACTTAGGCTCAACAATCCAGAGCAATGGAGAGTGTGGAAAAGAGGTGAAGAAGTGCGTGCAGGCAGGTTGGAATGGATGGAGAAAAGTGTCCGGTGTGATGTGTGATAGGAGAGTATTGGCAAGAATGAAGGGAAAAGTGTACAAGACGGTGATGAGGCCAGCGATGTTGTATGGTTTAGAGACAGTGGCCCTGGGGAAAAGACAGGAGTCAGAGTTGGAGTTAGTAGAGATGAAAATGTTGAGGTTTACTTTGGGAGTAACGAGGATGGATAGGATCAGGAATGAGTACATCAGAGGGACAGCACATGTTACATGTTTCGGAGACATAGTCAGAGAGGCTAGAGTGAGATGGTTTGGAAATGTACAGAGGAGGGATAGTGAGTATATTGGTAGTACGCTGCTGAGGTTGGAACTACCAGGCAGAAGTCCCATAGAAAGACCAAAGAGAAGATTTATGGATGTGGTGAAGGCGGACATGAAGGTCGTTGGAGTAAGAGTAGAAGATGCAGAGGATAGGGTGAGATGGAGGCAGATCATTTGCTGTGGCGACCCCTGAAGGGAACAGCTGAAAGGAAAAGAAGAAAATGCTGTGGCGCTCAGTCAGGTTTCTGATGGTAGGTTGTGTTCGACCCATATGACTCGCTACCTCACTCGCTCTGTAGCAATTCTCCACCATACCCATTGCCCGGAGACATTGTTCCCTCGATAGACTTGACATTATGACGTGAACTGGACTAACAATAGTCGACTTTTTCGTGTCTTTTTATAGGTTTTTCAAAATCACTCCTCAGATTGTGCTCTCTCTCTCTCTCTCTCTCTCTCTCTCTCTCTCTCTCTCTCTCTCTCTCCAAAAAAAGCCAAAACAAAAACAAAGACTGTTTCCCCAACTTCTGGAAGGCTCGCACTCAGTGCCTCCCTCTTGGCCATAAATGAAACTACTGGAGAAACACTTGGTAAAGTCTGCTGGGTTTTTACACCCGAGCCTAGTGGCTCATCAGGCCGGTGCTTATCCCCGGTTTCTGTAGCGTGAAGCGACCAGGAGTCCAACTCCTCCCGGATGGGATGCTCGTCCATCACAGGTTACCTTCCCAGTATATTTTACTACCCATTTATACTGCTGGGTGAACAGAGGCACACTTGTGGTTGAGACTTTGCCCAGGGGTTTTAGCATAGTGAGGGTCTCAGTGGGATTTGAACTCACAACCTCCCGGTCGTGAGCACAGCACCCTAACCACTAAACGCCCCACTAACACTTGAGCACTAAATTCTTGGTTGTGCGCCTCATAGAGGTGCTACTCTGGAGAAACCACACAGCACCATCTACCCTAGTAAAAAAATAAACAGCATCGCAACCAGTGACTGAGTTAGTTCCATCAGACTGGCAATCAGCTTTATACACTTCTATAATGGGGCAGTGGTGGTCTAGTGGTATAGGGCGCTGGATCGCTGATCCAAAGGTTGGGGATTCGAGTCTCACTCTCCACAAGGTTGTCACTGTCCCCCCCAGTGGAGCTAACTGGGTTATCAAAGGCGGGCCATGTCTCTCACTGTCTATGGTGTGAGGCATGTAAAAGAACCATTGCTGACTTTCGACAAGAGTAGGCTGCAAAGCCGTCAGCGTGTTTCCGCCCTGCGATGGCCTGGCGAGCTGTCCAGGGTGTACTCTGCCCTCGCCCTATGTTGGCTGGGATGGGCACCAGCCTCCCCGCGACCCAAATTAGGATTAAGCAGGTACAGAAAATGAACTGAACTGAACACTTCTATAATCACTTTCTCTATTCCGTATCTCCCAATAACTTAGACTCTTAGTATACTCGATCAGAACTCACAATAGGCCATCAGGCACTTGTCACTTTACAGAATTTTATTATATCTGCTCATTATTCATTCTTGGATCATCACTTCGAATATTTGCACATTGCACATACCACTACATCTGTTGAGCTAAAATAACTATGTACTGCACATTTACACATCTACATATATAAATATATATTTTTGTGTGTGCTTTATTTGTGTTTGCACCGAGAAGTCTGCCAGAGACAGTATTTCAATCTCATTTATGTTGTACAACATTCATCCATTATCCATACTGTTTATTCTGCTTAGAATCATAGGAAGGCTGGAGCATATCTCAGCTGACTCTGGACAAAAAGATGCAAGATGGCAACATAGACACACACACACACACACAAACACAAAACCATTCACACTCGCATTCACACAAGATTATCCATTTAGCTGAATGCACATCTTTTTGGATTGCAGGAGCACCTAGAGGATTCCCACCCAACCACAGATAGAACATGTAAACTCCACCTAGGCGTGCCCTCACCAAGCCCAGCTTTTGAACCCAGGACCAGTTCTCATTATATTTTATGTTAAAATGACTAGAAACAAGGCGGCACCAAGGGGCAGTGGTTAGCATGTCCTCTCACTACAAGAAGGCTGGGTTCAATTTCCAGGCTCTGACGTTTCTGTGTAGAGTTTGCATGTTCTCCTTGTGCTTGTGTGGGTTTCCTATGGGTGCTTTGGTTTCCTCCCACTGTCCAAAAGCTCACATAGTAGGTTAATTGGTTGCACGACCCTAATTAGGATGAAGTTGCTTATAAAATGAATAAATAGCTAGAACCATTCATTTCCTTGCCAGATTTTTTTGCTTGATAACAAAATGTTATTATTATTATTCTTATTATTAATAATAATAATAATCGTAAGGGCCTGGTGATGTACGCCTCTGCGCGTTGGGCATAGATAGGGGAACTATGTTCCCTGAACCAAACCTACATCACCCAGTTAGGGCCAACCCCCCAAAGCTGGTTACTATCGCCAAAGAAAATTTATAATTTTCAAGTCCGCAGTCCAATTCGTCTCCCTTCAGTAATGAAACCACCAAAATTGGAAATGGGAATTGCCCCAGGGGGAGGCAAAGAACCCATCCACGAATATCCTGGATGGACCATCTGAAATCCACAGTACTTGAGTCTGTGAAAGCGACTCGCCAACTCGATGCTTTCCTTCCTGACTGAACAAAATTTACAAGATCAACTCCGGCGGCTTAAGATCTATATGTGCCGTAATGCAGATGAAAATTTTCCTGCAAATGGTCAGGTTCCCTCCGAAGAACAAAGTCTGCAACAGCTCATAAACTGCTAATGGATTCCTGCGTCCCTCTGTCAATTCTGCCAAAATGAACCCATCTGACCTTAATCGTAACACCTCTGGCCTTCCGCCTTTTGACCAAAGCCCTCGGGACCCTCCTTCTTGTGTTCCTGATGAATCAAATGAACGTATTTATGTTTTGTTTTGAAAATTTTAAGATGAAATTTCTGATTTGCCTATTGAAAAATGGAGGCCATTTAAAATACAAATTAAAAATTTTTCACAAAATGAAATCAACAAATTAGATGAAATAATTTCTTTGATTCTTGACACGGAGTGTTCATTGCAAGACACTGACTGCTCTATTTATGCTGGTTGTCTAACACTCAGGAGCTTCACTCAGGTTCCAAGACAGCAATTAAAAAAACTAAAAACAACAATATTAGCCGGTTTCAATGTAAATTGAAAGAAACAAGAAGATACATCTCATGTTGTAGCTTTGCCTTAAGTTAAGATCAAACTGAGTCAATGACAAAAGACAAAAGTTAATCTGGAGCAATATGAAAACAAAATATTAGACAACAAAAATCTCCTCCAAATTCTTGACTTCCTTAGGGCAAAAGTAAATATTTGGACAGAAAGAAAAGAAAATCAGAAAAGAAGAACAACTTTATTAAGCAAATAAATTCTTTCAAAGCAAAGAAAAGCAGTTCTAAAGGCAAATAAATTCACCTTCGAGTAATGACAATACAAGATCGCCCATGGAATCCGGTGAAAGGTTCTGGTCACAGTTGTGGTCTATACCCAGCAACTGTAACCTGCAGGAACCATGGATTGATAATTACAGCAAATCCATGAAGGATAAAATAACCTTACCAATGCTGTCTCATATTACTCCTGATTGTCTGAAAAAGTAATTAAATCGTCCAAATCTACTCCAGAGCCTGATGGTATACGAAACTGGTATTGGAAATTGTTTCCCTGTGTCCAACCACACTTACTTAACAGTTTTAATTCAATCAGGGATACAGGGATAGTTCCTCCTTGGTTCTGTAAAGAGCACACAATACTTCTTCCTAAGAAAGGAGACTAGACAAATCCAAAAATATTATCACCCTATCACTTGTTTAAATACAGTGTACAAAATCCTCACAGGGTGTATGACAAAAATGGTGTGTTCTTACTGCTCGTCCAATTAAATTATTTACCAGGACCAGAAATGAGCCAGAAAGGGATGCTGGGGATGCAAGGGTCAATTATTGGTCCAGAAAATGATACTTGAAGAGGCAAAAACTTACCATCGTAACCTCTCAATCTGTTGGATCGATTACAAAAAAGCATATGACTTTGTCCCTCATGAATGTATTTTAAAGTCTTTTGCAGTGTATTGGCCTGTCCGAACAACTACTACTTTTACTCAAATCTTTAATGGGTTGCTGGTCAACCCAGCTTGAGATGTACACACTAGGGCAGGTTAAGACTTCTGGATCTATTCCCATCAAGCGAGGAATATTTCAAGTTGACTCTTTTAGTCCTTTGCTTTTTTGTCTGTCACTCAATCTCTTGAGTTTCATGCTCAACAAGGGGGAGAGATACCATTCAGGACCTCCTTAGCACAGATCCCCAACACTTCTTACCTCCTTTATGGATGACATCGAACTGACTGCCAAAGGAGATTCCGATTTGAAAGACCAAATCCATGTAGTAGAGTCCTTTTCACAAGATATCGGAATGACGTGTGGACTCAATAAATATAAAATTCTCCACTTAAAGCGTGGCAAGCCAGTCAATAATGGATCTGTTAAGTTACACAGGGGAGGAGTTATTGAGCATCTATTTGAAGGCCCATCGTACACCTATTTAGGGATGCAAGTTTGAGATAAGCTCCAGAAAGCCCACATTAAAGACAAGTTACGGGCTGAGTACAAAGCTCGTCTCAAAAAGATCTGGAGTTCAGAGCTGAACACGAGAAACAGAGTCAAAGCCACAAATACATTGTTTGTGCCTGTCCTGTCATATTCATTTGGTATCATAGACTGGGGGGCAGTGGTGGTCTAGTGGTATAAGGCGTCGGATCGCTGATCCAAAGGTTGGGGGTTCGAGTCCCACTCTCCACAAGGTTGTCACTGTCCCCTCAAGTGCAGCTAACTGGGTTATCAAAGCCGGCCATGTCTCTCACTGTCTATGCTGTGAGGCATGTAAAAGAACCATTGCTGACTTTCGACAAGAGTAGGCTGCAAAGCCGTCAGCATGTTTCTGCCCTGCGATGGCCTGGCGAGCTGTCCAGGATGTATTCTGCCCTCGCCCTGAGTTGGCTGGGATGGGCACCAGCCTCCCCGCGACCCTGATTAGGATGAAGCGGTTACAGAAAATGATGATGAACTGATCATAGACTGGACAAAAGACAATCTCATGGGCGTCGATCGCCTGACAAGAAGGATCATGTCTGACAATCCTGCTCACCACCCTCTTTCCTATCTCAGTTGGTTATATCTTCTTATTTTCCTTTCATCTGTTCTCTTCAGGGGTCGCCACAGCAAATGATCTGCCTCCATCTCACCCAATCCTCTGCATCTTCTACTCTTACTCCAGCTACCTTTATGTCCTCCTTCACCACATCCATAAATCTTCTCTTTGGTCTTCTTCTAGGCCTTCTGCCTGGTAGTTCCAACCTCAGCATCCTATTACCAATATCCTCACTATCCCTCCTCTGTACATGTCCAAACCATCTCAATCTAGCCTCTCTGACTTTGTCTCCAAAACATCTTATATGTGCTGTCCCTCTGATGTACTCATTCCTGATCCCATCCATCCTCGTTACTTCCAAAGAGAACCTCAACATTTTCATCTCTGCTACCTCCAGCTCTGCCTCCTGTTTTTTCCCCAGAGCCACTGTTTCTAAACCATACAACATCGCTGGCCTCATCACCGTCTTGTACACTTTGCCTTTCATTCTTGCCGATACTCTCCGATCACACATCACACCGGACACTTTTCTTCAACCATTCCAACCTGCCTGCACATGCTTCTTCACCTCTTTTCCACACTCTCCATTGCTCTGCATTGTTGAGCCGAAGTACTTAAAATCCTCCACCTTCTTTATCTCTGCCCCCTGTAACATCACCGTTCCTCTTGGGTCCTTGTTGTTCACACACATGGATTCCGTCTTACTGAGACTAACCTTCATTACTCTCCTTTCCATGGCAAACCTCTACTCTGACTACAGATCACAATGTCATCTGCAAACATCATAGTCCATGGGGAATCTTGTCTAACCTCGTCTGTCAGCCTGTCCATCACCATAGCAAACAAGAAGGGGCTGAGAGCTTACCCTTGATGCAGTCCCACCTCCAAATTGAACTCTTCTGTCACACAGACAACACACCTCACCACCGTCTTACATCGCTCATACATGTCCTGCACCACTCTAACATACTTCTCTGCCACTCCAGACTTCCTCATACAATACCACAGTTCCTCTCTCAGCACCCTGTCATATGCTTTCTCCAGATCCACAAAGATACAAATGCAGCCATGAGGTGGGGGGGGGCACTAACCAGTGTCTCTCCCCCTCATGCCGGTCCCAAGTCCGGAGAAATGCAGAGGATTGTGTCAGGAAGGGCATCCGATGTAAAACCAATGCCAAACATTTATGATGCAAATCAGAAGTATTACCCCCATACCGGATCGGTCGAGGCCCGGGTTAACAACGACCGCCATCAGTGCTGTCAATCAACAGGGTGCTGATGGAAATTGGACTACTGTTGGTCGAAGACGTCGAAGAAGGAGAGGTGGGAGACATGTCCGTAGGCAGAGAGAGAAGAGGAATGGCATGAGTCTAGGACTGAGAGTGGTGACTTTGAATGTTGGAACTATGCAAAGAAAAGGTAGAGAGCTGGCTGACATGATGCAGAGGAGGAAGGTGGACATACTGTGTGTTCAGGAGACCAGGTGGAAAGGTAGCAAAGCTAAAAGCTTAGGAGCAGGGTTTAAGCCATTTTATCACGGTCTGGATGGGAAGAGAAATGGAGTAGGAGTCATGTTGAAGGAGGGGTTTGTCAGGAATGTTCTAAAAGTGAAAAGAGTGTCAGACAGAGTGATGAGTCTCAAGGTAGAAATTGAAGGTGTAATGCTCAATGTTGTTAGTGCTTATGCCCCACAGGCAGGATGTGAGCTAGAAGAGAAGGAGAGATTCTGGAGTGACTTAGATGAAGTGATGCAGAGTACCGCCAGAGGTGAAAGAGTGGTCATTGGTGCAGACTTCAATGGACATGTTGGTGCAGGCAACAGAGGGGAGGAGGAAGTGATGGGCAGGTTTGGTATCCAGGACAGGAACGCAGAAGGACAGATGTTGATAGATTTTGCAAAAAGGATGGAAATGGCTGTGGTGAATACCTTCTTCCAGAAGAAACAGGAGCATAGGGTGACTTATAAAAGCGGAGGTAGGAGCACACAGGTAGACTACATCTTGTGTAGACGATGTAATTTGAAGGAAGTCAGTGACTGCAAAGTCATAGTGGGTGAGAGTGTTGCCAAACAGCATAGGATGGTGGTGTGTAGGATGACTCTGATGGTGAGGAAGGTGAAAAAGGCAAAGGCAGAGCAGAAGACAAAGTGGTGGAAGCTGAAAAAGGAAGAGTGTCGTGTTGTCTTCAAGGAGGAGTTGAAACAGGCTTTGGGTGGCCAGGAAGTGCTTCCCAATGACTGGACAACCACAGCAAATGTGATCAGGGACACGGGTAGGAGAGTACTTGGTGTGTCCTCTGGAAGGAAAGTAGATAAGGAGACTTGGTGGTGGAATGAGGAAGTGCAAGAGTGTGTACAAAGGAAGAGGTTAGCTAAGAAGAAGTGGGACATTGAGAGGACCGAAGAGAGTAAACAGGAGTACAGGGAGACCCAGCGTAAGGCGAAAGTAGCAGTGGCTAAGGCCAAACAGAGGGCGTATGATGACTTGTATGATAGGTTGGATAGTAAAGAGGGAGAAAATGATCTATACAGGTTGGCACAGCAGAGAAATAGAGATGGGAAAGACATGCAGCAAGTTAGATTGATAAAGGACAGAGAGGGAAATGTATTGACTGATGACAGAAGTGTGCTGGGAAGATGGAAAGAGAACTTTGAAGAGCTGATGAATGAGGAAAATGAGAGAGAAAAAAGAGTAGAAGATGTGACCACTGAGGAGCAGGACGTAGCAAAGATCAGTAAGGGTGAAGTGAGAAGGGCATTGAAGAGGATGAAGAATGGAAAGGCAGTTGGTCCTGATGATATACCTGTGGAGGTATGGAAGTGTCTAGGAGAGGTAGCAGTAAGTTTTTTGACAAGAACATTCAACAAGGTACTAGAGAGTGAGCAGATGCCGGAGGAGTGGAGGAGAAGTGTGCTGGTGCCCATTTTTAAGAACAAGGGAGACGTGCAGAGTTGCAGCAACTACAGAGGGATAAAGTTGATGAGCCATACGATGAAGTTATGGGAAAGAATAGTGGAAGCTAGACTAAGGGCAGAGGTCAGCATTTGTGAACAACAGTTTGGTTTCATGCCAAGAAAGAGCACCACAGATGCAATGTTTGCTTTGAGGATGTTAATAGAGAAGTACTCCTCCTTGAAGACAACACGACACTCTTCCTTTTTCAGCTTCCACCACTTTGTCTTCTGCTCTGCCGTTGTCTTCTTCATCTTCCTCACCATCAGCGTCATCCTGCACACCACTATCCTATGCTGTTTGTCAACACTCTCATCCACTACTACTTACAAAGATTTACATACGACTTACAAATTTGCAAAGTAACTTACAATATCCTTACTTATAATTGAGTACATGAGGGTTAAGGGCATTGCTCAGATGCCCAGAAGTGATGAGTTTGTGGTACTAGGCTTGAACCCTCAGCCTTCTGACCAGTAACCTAGAGTATCCACTACTGAGCCATAGATCATTTTAAAATAGGAATACTGTACAGGGATCCCTCGCTGTCTTCTGCTCTGCCTTTTCCTTTGTCACCCTCCTCACCATCAGCGTCATCCTGCACACTACCATCCTATGCTGTTTGGCAACAGTCTCACCCACTGCTACTTTGAAGTCACTGACTTCCTTCAAATTACATCACCTACACAAGCTGAAGTCTACTTGTGTGCTCATACCTCCGCTTTTATAAGTCACATCCTGCCTGTGGGGCATAAGCACTAACAACATTGAACGTCACACCTTCAATTTCTACCTTGAGACTCGTCACTCTGTCTGACAATTTTTTCACTTCTATAACATTCCTGACAAACCCCTCCTTCAACATGACTCCTACTCCATTTCTCTTCCCATCCACACCATGATAAAACAGCTTAAACCCTGCTTCTAAGCTTCTAGCCTTGCTACCTTTCCACCTGGTCTCCTGGACACACAGTATGTCCACCTTCCTCCTCTGCATCATGTCAGCCAGCTCTCTACCTTTTCCTGGTCATAGTTCCAACATTTAAAGTCCCTACTCTCAGTCCTAGACTCATACCTTTCCTCTTCTCTCTCTGCCTAAGGACACGCCTCCCTCCTCGTTGCGGTCGTTGTTAATCCGGGCCTCAACCGATCCGGTATGAATTTCGTTTTGATCATTTGCATAACAATTTTGGCAGAAGTTTTATGCTGGATGCCCTTCCTGTCGCAACCCTCTGCATTTATCCGGGCTGGGGACCGGCGTGAAGGTGAACACTGGATTGTGCCTCCCCTCACGGCTGCATTCTCAATCGGTTATATATGTCAATCAATTCTCGAGGGTGAGGTGTGATCAGTGTGGAAGCTCTTCATGATCGTATGTTGTTGTGTACTTTTGCACACATTTATCTATCAGATGATCCTCTTGTAAAACATGTCAAGACTCACGATGAAAGCAAGGAGTTCCACAGTTATTTCAAACAAGTGCAAGTGCTGTTGCTGAGGGTCTCAACTTTGCTCTTGACTGTGTTGATGGTGAGGTACTGCTGGACAGTACATCAATGTAAATCAACCAGGTGAAGTCATTTACAATATAAGCTGAGAGTTGCCATTTTAAGGAGTAACTTTCTGCAAAGCCACTGCATCATGTTTATGTGCAGTTTGTTGAACAGAACAGTAGTGTAATCCTACTGACTTCTTTGCATGGATGAAGTCGGCTGGTATCAAAAGTGAAACTGAGGGCTTTCTTTTTGCCCCTCAGGACCAGTTCTTTCCTACACGCAATGTGATATTTTAAGAGAACATGTCAATCTCAGATGCTGTATACTGTATGTAATGAATTTAGTGAGACTGTTCAACACCTTGTCAGTGGTTGTCCTGCTTTGGCACAAACTTCAGACTTGAAAAGACATGATAGCATTGCATGTTCGAGGTCCACTTATGGTATGACCCTGATCATGTCCAGGGAGTCATGAAAAATTATGATTTTAAGCTTCTATGGAATCGGCCCATTTACAGCCTGAGGAACGTTGAAGCCAATAAGTCTGATCTTGTTCTGTTTGATAAAGCCAATTAAGTGATCAATATTATTGAATTTCCTGTCCCTTTTGACAGGAATGTGATTGGCAAGATTCAGGAAAAGCATGTTAAATATGTGGACTTTGCCTTTGAAATGTCTTGCTTGTATCCAAATTACACAGTCGTCCCATCTCCCAATTGTTCTCGGCGCCAATGGTTTGGTATCACCTGATCTACTGACACAGATCAAGAGTGTGCCTGGGTTTGTTACTGAGAACACAGCTCTTCTGACAGTCTGGGCAATGCAGAAGGCTGCAGTATTGGGGAGTCTTCATATTCTCCGGAAAGTCCTTGGTGGGTTTGACAAGGCAGTGCTTCCTGGGAGAACTTCCATTCGCTGTCTGGGCTACGTATAGAGAGAGTGAGGGCCCTGAGCTGATGATGAGCCTTACAAGACTGATGTGCCAGGATCACCCGATCCCTCTCTGCCGAATATAATTTTTTAACTTTAGTGATACTAATAATAGTAATAATAGTAATAATAATAATAATAATAATAATAATAATACAAGACATATTTTTATTAAGACTTAACTGTGATGTTTCAAAGCACTGACACTGGAGACTCCTTCTATAAGTTTTTATGACAGAAATCTTCTCCAAACCAGCAATAATGAGTTTTTCTGTTAAATTGGCCTTTTTTTAAAAAAAATACAGTTTCTTTTTAATCATTTTTATTAGTTGTAATTTTATGTGGAAGGTTCACAGTCCAAATTATCTTTGACTGTGGGACGTAAATCCCACGCAGGTGGAATAGGTCTATTTTGTTCCACCTTTGAGCTGGAACAGCAGTTCGCAGCAGATCCGGGGTGGACGTCTGTCTAAAAGGTACAGCTATAATGGTGTATGTGTGGAGTGTGATGTTTTTGATGTTCCAGCTTCCAAAGTGGGTGGCGTGGTGGTGTAGTTCTACCTTACAGCAAAAATACGTATGCGTGTATGTTTGCACTGAATGTACATGCACACAATTTTGTTATGCGTACTTTTATATAATTACAACAAACATTCTGATTCTGAAAGTCCTGAGTGTGGGTTCCAGACTGGGTCACGGCACCCAGCCTTTGTCTGTGCTCAGTGTGGAGTATATTTTCCATGTACTTGTCTGGGTCTCCTCTGGGTACTTCGGCTTCCTCCTAGATTTCAAAGAAATGGACATTCGGTTCAGTAGTGGTTCCAGGTTGCAAATGATCAAAACGAGAAAGAGAGAGAGAGAGAGAGAGAGAGGTTCCAGGTTGACACTAGCTGTGAGTGTGTGTGAATGGTTGTGTATGGGTTGGTCCTGCGATGGACTGGCAAGATGTTGGTGTACCCCTTTTTCGCCAAATTCTGGCTGAGATAAACATTGAAAACATTTTTGAAAACATTTTTATTATGTGAAAAAAATGTGTACAAAGTTGTACATAAAAGCGCTACTTTAGAGAATAGATGCATCAGAGGAGATCTCATTGAAGTTTTCAAATTTTTTGAATGGTTTTGTGAATATTGACAGTAGTGCTTTCTTTGAGATGAGATCTCCTCTGATCTCTATTCTCTAAAGTAGTTAGTCCAAGTTCCCTCAACCTGTCTTCATAATCCAAATTCTGGAGTCCAGGGACCATCCTAGTAGCCCTCCTCTGGACTTTTTCCAAAATGTCCCTGTCCTTCTGCAAGAACGGGGACCATACCTGAACACAATACCTTAAGTGTGGTCTGACATAGCTTTTATACAATACTAAAAAATAGATAAGATAAACTCCAGCCTCCCTGTGACCTTAATAGGAGGATCAACAAACAGGATGAGATGTGCTTTCCGAATCTTTTCCCTTTAAAGGAGTCGGGTAAAGGAATCGATTCCTTGGTGAATCATTCATCATCAGCGCTGCACCGATAGACAGGAGTGTGTGGGACTGTGAGTTACGTTCTGCTCGCCAACATGCGACTGGCGGACGGTATATTGTTTTAAAGAGGGACATTTTAAATGAAATGAAACTCGGTTAAATGGTACGTTAGCGAAGAGGACCGTTATTTTTTCTTCATCTTGTCTGTTTTCTCTGGAGCCTCGAACACCGGGCGACACCATGTCGGGGAAAATAGAGAGCAAGCACGGTGAGTACAACCCGAAAACACAACAAACACACACACCCGAACAAAAAGAGACACGTTTTAAACGTTTGAATGGATATTTACCTCAAATATATGATCTTACATCTGAAGAAACGCTAATTAGTAAGAGACAATGCCGTTAGCCTGCGTTAGCACCCGTTAGCTTTAACAGCGAAAGCCCCGGGATTTGTTTGTTTATTTATTTATTTATTTATTATTGGACCCCTTTCCCCGTTTCCATTCGTTTACCCCGAGTGCCTCGGATTTTATCTCCCCTATAATAATAATAATAATAATAATAATAATACTGGTGAATAGTTTTGTTTGTGTGGAATTTTAAGTGTTATTTAAGTGTAGTGTTGTTGCTGATAACCGCAGTGACCGCTGCTGTTGTCAATCTCAGTCTGGTGCACGAGACTCACGTGGAACAGTTTTCTTATGTATTTTTAAAAGCATTTCTAACGGTTTTCAAATTAAACAGGAAAGGTTTGTGTGTGTGTGTGTGTGATCCTGCACTATACAAGTGACTTCAGCACTGTGTATACAGGATAAAATTGTTTATTATAGCCGTGGATCGGTCAGGATTGTAAAGGAATGAGATTTTGTGTGTATATTATATGTACATCAACAGGAAAATTAAGCGCGAGAAGGTCCTGGGTTCTATTCCCGGCTCACGCGTTTCTGTGTGAAGTTTGCATGCTCTCCACGTGTTCGTGTGGGTTTCCTCTGGGTACTCCGGTTTTCTCTCACAGTGGGGCAGTGGTGGTCTAGTGGTATAGGGCGCTGGATCGCTGATCCAAAGGTTGGTGGTTCGAGTTCCACTCTCCACAAGGTTGTCACTGTCCCCCCCCCCCCCCCAGTGCAGCTAATTGGGTTATCAAAAGGCGGGCCATGTCTCTCACTGTCTATGGTGTGAGGTATGTAAAAGAACCATTGCTGACTTTCGTAAAGAGTAGCTGCAAAGTCGTCAGTGTGTTTCTGTCCCTTGCTAAAGGGTTGTGACAGGAAGGGCATCCGACGTAAAAACCTCTGCCAAATCAAACGTGCAAATCAGATGATTCGCTGTGGCGATTCCCGAGTAAAAGGGAAAAAGCTGAAAGGAAGACAGACAGACTCCGGTTTTCTCTCACAGTCCAAAACAGTCCAAAATAGATCAATTGGCTATTTCAAATCACTCTGAGGTGTGAGTATGAGTATGAGTGGTTGAGTGAGTGTTGGCCCTGTGATGGCCCGGCAACCTCCCCATGGCCCTAATGAGTGGTTCAGAAAATGAATGAATAGGAATTAAATGCATGGCCTAACTACCTCTTGTTTAGTTTTATGTTAAATGGCTGTTTATATGTGTAAACACTGGACTGATTTAGAGAAATCTCTGACTTAAGCCAAGCTCACATATAAGCAATCATGGCTGAATGTACAAACAAGTTTCAGTTCAAGGGTAATTTTTTTTTGTTCATTATTTATTTACTTATGTATTTATTTATTTTTCAACATTTTTATATACGCACTGTATTAATCCTGGAAGGATTAATAATCCTCTGCATTTAACCCATCCAAAATGAGCGAACACACACCGTATCTCAGACTTGTTCCGTTTGTGCACAGATCTGATTCTTTGGGATATACAGTAGTGCTATGCAAATGTTTTTGCCCCACATACTGATTTTTTTATTATTATTATTATTTTTTTTACTTTTTTGCACCTTTGGAACACTTAACTTTTTCAGATCATCAAACAGATTTAAACATTACTTAACGATAACCCCAGTATTAAAAAATGCAGTCTTCCTGTTGTGATTTTATTTGTTAACAGAAAAACACTGTCCAAACTTACATGAACCTCTGTGAAAAAGTAACCCCCCCCCTTGTTAAAAGGTGAGGTAATTGTGATTAATCCTATTATTGGGGAAAACTGACTTCAATTTCATGGCCACACCCAAGCCTGATTGCTGCCAGAATTTTCCAATCAGGAGATTCCCAACATAAAATCTGTCTGACAAGGTGTGGTAGGCCATACTGATCATCAGGCCGTGATCCAGTGAGCTTCAAGAGCAAACAAGAAAGAAGATTATAGAGATGTCTCGGTCTGGAAAAGGATACAAAGTCATTGGTAAATCAAAATGAGGCTTTGGAGTGGCCTAGTCAAAGTCCCAACCTTAACCCTATTGAGATGCTGTGGCATGACCATTAAAAGGCTGCATCACAACGATGTGAAAGACTCATCGCCTCTTATTGCAAATGCTTGACTGCAGTTAATGCTGCAAAAGGTGTTTCAACCAGGTATTAGGTTTGGGGGCAATTACTTATTCAGGCCCTTGTAGGTTCAGATGTTTTCTTTCACTCTTAATAAATGCAATTTGCACTGAAAACTGCATTTTGTGTTTACTTGTGTTTTATCCTTGTATAATATTTAGGTTTGCTTGATCTGAAATGGATGACCATGACAAACGTGCAAAAAATGTCAGAAATTGGTCAGGGGCAAAAACCTTTGCACAGCATTGTATTTAAGGGGACATATGGGAAAAAATTATTCTCTGCAGTAATCTACTGCTGTATTGTTTTTATTTACTTTTCCTTAAATAACGTTACATTTTGATTTCCCCACATAATTTTCATCCAATATAAAACAGTATTAGTACTTTTAATATGTAATTATTCTCTGATCTGACATGGAATGAACGAATCACGGAAGAACGTGCATGGTTTTAGGTGCAACTCTGTGTATGCGTCTCTCTCTCTCTCACTCACACACACTCTCATAAGTCCAAATAGTGCAGGCTGAAAGAGCGACTGTCCCATAAGCCAAATCTAAGCAGCTTATACTGAAATACAAAATTAATTCAACCGGACCCACTGGACTCGAATCAAGATTGTGGTTACATGTCGTCGTCTTTTCCTTTCGGTTTTTCCCCTCTTTTCAGGGGTTGCCACAGCAAATCATCTGATTTGTATATTTGATTTGGCATAGGTTTTTACGTCGGATGCCCTTCCTCACCACAACTCTTTTTAGCAAGGGATAGAAACACGCTGACAGCTTTGCAGCTCCGCTTTACGAAAGTCAGCAATGGTTCTTTTACATGAACCTCTCACCATAGACAGTGAGAGACATGGTCGGCCTTTGATAACCCAGTCAGCTGCACTGGGGGGGGACAGTGACAACTTTGTGGAGAGTGGGACTCGAACCCCCAACCTTAGGATCAGCGATCCAGCGCCCTTTACCATCAGGCTACCACTGCCGTAAGATTGTGGTTACATGTAAAATGTAGAAATGTTAAAGTGCAAAAGGTCATTAAAGAAAACTTTTGGATTTGCGTTATTTACATTTTAAGGGCAGGTTCAATTCAATACATGACACAGCCAGTGGAGGATCATGTGTTTGAAGGTTTTCAAAAAGTTTGCACATTTTTTTTTAGCCAGCAGAACCCAAAACCACTGAAAACAGCTGCATTATTTTGCAGCTATATTACATGTGAGTTAGCCTTTAATGAAACGTTAATAAACTATTGTTTTTGTATTATTATTATTAATAATTCTTTTTTTTTTTTTTTAGCTGTTTAATACTAATTAGGGTTGTGGGAAGCTAGCGCCCATGTTCGTCAAGTCTTGGCAAAGATGGAGTACAACGCTTAAAAGCTCGCCATCACAGGGACAACACACAGCTATTCACACTCACTCTCTCATTTTGGGGAAATTTGCAACAGCCAGTTGGCTGACTGCATTTTTTTTTTTTTTTTGGACTGTGGGCGAAAACTAACTTGTGGAAAACATAGTTGTGCGTAATTAAATATTAATATTGTCTTCACTGTCTACAAAACCAACAGTGATGTTAAAACTACCTGCTGTATATCAGGAGCTTTAAAAACAATCTTCAGAAATAAAACACATCAAGTACATGTATACCCCTCATATGTGTAGTGTACATGTTTACAATGTTACACTGTGATTGCATTTCACTTTAAAAATACAGACAAATGAGAAATGCAGTCTGAGTGCAGACCTTCACTATGAATTTTTTTCTCTGGGTGATTTCCTTACACTGTTGCACACAATGTGAAAAAAAAACCCCCTGCAAAACCATCCTGGGTCTGGATCACACCTGAAATTTAATCAGTTGTTTGATGATGCAAGACTCACATTTGGCTAAACCTTTATGGAGATCTAAGTTTTCAAGTTTCCTGGTCTCTCTCTCTCTCTCTCTCTCTCTCTCTCTCTCTCTCTCTCTCTGTTTCTTTCTCTCTCACTCTCAGTCTCTCACACATACATGACCAATCTCATAACTGCCCTCCTTGGTGGAGACAGCAGTACAAATGAAGACTAGAATTTCAGAATGGATGAAAACTTTTGAAAGAAATGGAAAAATTAAATCACATGAATCAATAAGGGCGATAATATTTTTAATTAACTAATCTTCCCCATTATGAAAAATATATAAAAATGTGCACCAGACCCCTTTACCATATATGGAACCGAGCCTGGCATTGATTAGGTGGGTGGCTATACATGGGGCAGAATACATGTCCGTGCATGATTTCTGTGTGACTTTGCTCTGATGAGTGTGGGATCGACTGCAGTTTGGTTTGATGTGTTCAGAATTCATGCATGGCAGTGCAATGGCCTACTCTTTATGAACAACAGCAATAGTTCCTTTATATGCCTCTCACTACAGACAGTGAGAGATGGTACTGGCCTTTGATAAACCAGTTAGCTGCACGTAACTTGGTGAAAGTGGGGCTTGAACACTTGAACCTCGGATTACTAAGCCAGCACCTTATCACCGGGCCACCACTTCCTTACATGCAAGGGTAAGGGATTCGGTTTCTTTTAAGACCTATGATTGGCTAGTTTACCCTTTTTAACTATTTTTAATTGTTAAAGCATTGACGCTATTCAGAAGCTGCATTTCATGTAGTAACTCGACCTTGTAGGTCACTTTCTGCTGATCACTAGTCATATGTTTGTGATGCTGATCAGTGGTTGTCTGGCGGATAATTGTTTCGTGTAGATGGGATGTCCGTCATGGTTTTTAGTTGTTTTGGACAATCAAAAACCCACTTATGTGGATTGTACTAATGCCTGCATACTTCATTCTTTGCATGATGCACTTCGGTATCATATTATTAATAATAATAATAATAATAATAATAATAATATTTTTATCGGTATAGTATCAGTAATGGTAGGAGTAGTAGTTGTACTGCTGCATGCTCTGTATTTATTTATTTAATTTGCCGTCTGAGAGAATGATTGTACCAGCAGAGTGCACAGATGTTGTGCAAGTGTCTATCTGTCTGTCTGTCTATTAAAAGTTTATTCTTGGCTGGATGACATATGGATAAGCAGATGTGAAAGAGGCTGACATGCATGTTTTTGTAATTACACCACAGCACAGTTAAATACTCACACCCTATTGATCAGAAGACTGGTGGTGGTGTTTTTTTTTTTTAAAGCAGCATGTCCAGTATTAATGCTGTTGTTAAAATGCCATATAATTCCTATCACATGAAGGCCACGAATAGCAGGAGCTCCACATAGACTGAGTGATGACTGTGATTATTGACATGGCAGATAATGTCACTTCAGTATTGTGGAAGAAGTCTCCAGTGTCAGTGCTGTATAAGACGCAGAGAACTTGAAGCTATCGAGAAGGGGGCTTTGTGGTTTCTCAGACATGTGACAAGCTGCCCCCCCACATTTTAAAGGAAGGTAAAAAGAGAGATTTGTGATGAAGTGATTGTTTATAAATTCACTCAGAGTAACAGAAAAGGAATAAAACATACTGCATCTCAATCTTTATTTTCCTAATGAGAACTAGGTGTTGGCACCGCTTGGCCCATCATTGGTTATTCTACTAAAACAGTGGCTCACGCTGCGCTTAAGTGTTCTGTTTTTTAATGAAGAAACAAGTGTGTGTGTCTTTGTGAAACGGTGTGTATTTGACTCCCACTGTCTACATGGTGCTTTCTACATCGAGTAAGACTTCATAAGTACTGTGTATATTTTTAGTATGTTTCCTGCTCTTATACACATGAGATTAATGGGTGTGTTAGAGGAGGACAAGAATTGTGCAAAGCAGGATTATACACACACACTGGATTTAGTTTAATGTCTAGTCTTAAATACAGAGTCAGCAGCAGTGTGCAGTATGTGTTTATGCTTGCACAGGTGGGGATTGTGTGTGTGTGTGTGTGTGTGTGTGTGTGTGATTATGAAGCACTGATTGGTTGCTTTCGCTCCGAAAGTGTGTGTGCTCAGGAGTAGTGTGTGCTCGGGAGTGGTGTGTGTGTGTCATTAATGGCGACACTGGCATTAACGGTCACCCCAGTGGTCTTCTGGTTGTTGCCATGGATGTCATGTTACTACATAATCAGAGCTCTATCATTCACAAAAAACAATGAAATCAGTCATTTCGCTCTCACCCGTTTTTTTTCCCTCGCTCTCGTTCTCTCTTTCTCTCTCTCTCACTCCTGCTCCGTCTCTCTATCTCTCTCTTTTTCTTTGTCTTTCGCTCTCAAACAAAACCTGGAAGCTGGTCTTGACCTCACTTGACTTCCCCTGGGAAGTAAGAAATTAACTGAGAAAGGAAAATGTGTGGGTGAGAGGTGACTTTAAGTGGTTCTTGAATCAAGTATTTGCCAACGCTTGCATTTTTCTTTCTTTTTTTTTTCCAAGAAAGGCAGAGGGATTTGATCCATTTTGTAGTGAACAGTTATTTCCCAAAGCAACAGGGATGTTGCTGAATAATCAAGGACTTTGGCAACATCCACCAAACCTGAGGAGAGTAATTGTTTTAGTGCACCACGGGCACCAGGTCGCCCACAAAGACCGCATAAGTGGCCCCTGGCTGGTTCTAAAGATAGATCACCATAGTGCCATTTACGAGTGAGCTGCATCTATTTTTTTTCTTGCTATTGATTTTTAAATCTCACATTTGGTGTGAAATTGGAAATGACAATATTAAAAAAAATCTTTCAAAAAAATGTTTTATTCATATTATATTAGAGCTAATAGATCTTCCTGGCATCTAGCTGCTTTTGGGGAGTTTTTCACCAGCTTCATGTGACTGCTGTTTTTAACTCTTGGAATTTTTCCGCTCATAGTGCACTGCTCGGTGCGTAGTTAGCATGGTAGCTTGCGTGACATGCTGGTGGGCGCAGTGAAGGTAAGGAGGTGATTTACCTCCAGAAACATGGCAGAAAAGAGAAAGGAAACACAATTTTCACATTGGGTGGGAGTAACAGGTCTTTTTTTCACACTGAGAAAGATTCCTGTGTGTGTGTGTGTGTGTGTCACATTTGTGTGTGTGTGTGTGGGGGGGTTTGACGGCAAAACATAATGTTGAGAGACATTTCAAAATGTGTCATGCAGGCTACCATACTAACTACCAGTTTTAACTTTTAGTGTCTTCATATAGATGAATATCATTTAATTATTCACAATAACATCTAATTATAGGTAAATAGATCAAATTTACTATTTCACTGTGTATCAAACTGGTAGCTCTCGACATTAATCGGCACCCAAGAAGTAGCTTTCGGTTTCAGAAAGGTTGGTGACCTCTGTTTTAGCATATACAGTTGGCCCCCTACTTACGAAGACCCCGAGTACGAAATCCCCGGGTGACGAAGATCATTTTCCCAAGTTTCTGTCCCTGAGATATGAAAACAACCCCCTCTTACGAAAAGAAATTCAAAAATGCCAATCAAAATTTCACACGACGAGCGAGTTGCTCTCTCATTGGCGGTCTCTCAGCATCCCGCCCCGCTGGCCTCCCAGATAGAGACAAGAAGGAAGCTTAACTCTTTAGTTTTTAGTTTAGTTTTTTACGTTGTTTAATTCAGTAAATGTTTAAAAAATGTGGGCGCATTTGAGCTCATCTGGAGTTCCGATCCCTCAATGAATCAAGTAAAAGTTGAGTTTGTCAAGCAGGGAATATTGCATACAAAATTGATGCACTTTTATCATTTTTAAAGGGTTTATGGGGTTTATCCAGTCCAAAGACTGAAGCCTTGGACCGAATTAGGCGTTTAACATGTAAAATCCGACCCCTATTGACGAAATCCCCGCATTACAAAAAAAGCTCTGGAACGGATTAATTTCGTAGGTTGGGGCCGACTGTATGTATGTATATATATATATATATATATATATATATATATCACAATATGCTAATTTTTTGAGAAGGACTAGTGTATAAAGTTCATTATTTTCTGTAATGTTCTGATAAACATTAGACTTTCATATACAGTATTTTAGATTCATTACACACAACTGAAGTAGTTAAAGCCTTTTATTGTTTTAATATTGATAATCTTGGCAAAAACGTAAAGAAAGACCAAAAATCCCTATCTCAAAAAATTAGCATATTTCAGCCGACCAATAAAAAAAGTGGTTTTGATACAAAAAAAGTTAACCTTCAAATAATTATGTTCAGTTATGCACTCAATACTTGGTTGGGAATCCTTTTGTAGAAATGACTGCTTCAATGCGACGTGGCATGGAGGCAATCAGCTTGTGGCACTGCTGATGTTATGGAGGCCCAGGATGCTTCGATAGCGGCCTTAAGCTCATCCACAGTGTTGGGTCTGGTGTCTCTCAACTTTCTCTTCACAATATCCCACAGATTCTCTATGGGATTCAGGTCAGGAGAGTTGGCAGGTCAATTGAGCACAGTAATACCATGGTCAGTAAACCATTTCCCAGTGGTTTTGGCACTGTGAGCAGGTGCCAGGTCGTGCTGAAAAATGAAATCTTCATCTCCATAAAGCTTTTCAGCAGATGGAGGCATGAAGTGCTCCAAAATCTCCTGATAGCTAGCTGCATTGACCCTGCCCTTGATAAAACACAGTAGACCAACACCAGCAGCTGACATGGCACCCCAGACAATCACTGACTGTGGGTACTTGACACTGGACTTCAGGCATTTTGGTATTTCCTTCTCCCCAGTCTTCCTTCAGACTCTGGCACCTTGATTTCTGAATGGCATGCAAAATTTGCTTTCATCCGAAAAAAGTACTTTGGACCACTGAGCAACAGTCCAGTGCTGCTTCTCTGTAGCCCAGGTCAGGCACTTCTGCCGCTGTTTCTGGTTCAAAAGTCGCTTGACCTGGGGAATGCGGCACCTGTAGCCCAGTCCTCCGTTTCCACAGGTTCCCCAAGGTCTGAAATCAGCCCTTCACCACAATCTTCCTCAGGGTCCGCTCACCTCTTCTGGTTGTGCAGCATTTTCTGCCACACTTTTTCCTTCCCACAGACGTCCCACTGAGGTGCCTTGATACAGCACTCTGGGAACAGCCTATTCGCTCAGAGATTTCTTTCTGTGTCTTACCCTCTTGCTTGAGGGTGTCAATGATGGCCTTCTGGACAGCAGTCAGGTCGGCAGTCTTACCCATGATTGCGGTTTTGAGTAATGAACCAGGCTGGAAGTTTTAAAAGCCTCAGGAATCTTTTGCAGGTGTTGAGAGTTAATTGGTTGATTCATATGATTAGGTTAATAGCTCGTTTAGACTACCTTTTCATGATGTGCTAATTTTTTGAGATAGGGATTTTGGGTTTTCATGACCTGTATGCCAAAATCATCAGTATTAAAACAATAAACGACCTGAAATATTTCAGTTGGTGTTAATGAATCTATATGAAAGTTTAATTTTTATCAGTATATTACAGAAAATAATGAACTTTATGTGATAAAGTTCATTATTTCCTGTAATGTACTGATAAAAATTGAACTTTCATATATTTTAGATTCATTGCACACCAACTGAAATATTTCAGGTTTTTTATTGTTTTAATACTGATGATTTTGGCATACAGCTCATGAAAACCCAAAATTCCAATATCAAAAAATTAGCATATCATGTTCAGGTACTCTAAACGAGCTATTAATCTAATCATCTTAATCAAACAATTAACTCTAAACACCTGCAAAAGATTCCTGAGGCTTTTAAAACTTCCAGCCTGGTTCATTACTCAAAACCACAATCATGGGTAAGACTGCCGACCTGACTGCTGTCCAGAAGGCCATCATTGACGCCCTCAAGCAAGAGGGTAAGACACAGAAAGAAATCTCTGAGCGAATAGGCTTTTCCCAGAGTGCTGTATCAAGGCACCTCAGTGGGACGTCTGTATGAAGGAAAAAGTGTGACAGAAAATGCTGCACAACCAGAAGAGGTGACCGGACCCTGAGGAAGATTGTGGAGAAGGGCCGATTCCAGACCTTGGGGGACCTGTGGAAGCAGAGGACTGGGCTACAGGTGCCGCATTCCCCAGGTCAAGCCACTTTTGAACTAGAAACAGCAGCAGAAGCACCTGACCTGGGCTACAGAGAAGCAGCACTGGACTATTGCTCGGTGGTCCAAAGTACTTTTTTCGGATGAAAGCATATTTTGCATGCCATTCAGAAATCAAGGTGCCAGAGTCTGAAGGAAGACTGGGGAGAAGGAAATGCCTGAAGTCCAGTGTCAAGCACTCACAGTCAGTGATGGTCTGGGGTGCCATGTCAGCTGCTGGTGTTGGTCCACTGTGTTTCATCAAGGACAGGGTCAATGCAGCTAGCTATCAGGAGATTTTGGAGCACTTCATGCTTCCATCTGTTGAAAAGCTTTATGGAGATGAAGGCCTGGCACCTGCTCACAGTGCCAAAACCACTGGTAAATGGTTTACTGAACATGGTCTTGCTGTGCTCAATTGGCCTGCCAACTCTCCTGACCTGAAGCCCATAGAGAATCTGTGGGATATTGTGAAGAGAAAGTTGAGAGACACCAGACCCAACACTGTGGATGAGCTTAAGGCCACTATCGAAGCATTCTGGGCCTCCATAACACCTCAGCAGTGCCACAGGCTGATTGGCTCCATGCCACGCCGCATTGAAGCAGTCATTTCTGCAAAAGGATTCCCGACCAAGTATTGAGTGCATAACTGAACATAATTATTTGAAGGTTGACTTTTTTGTATTATAAACACTTTTTTTTTTATTGGTCGGATGAAATATGCTAATTTTTTGAGATAGGAATTTTGGGTTTTCATGAACTGTATGCCAAAATCATCAGTATTAAAACAATAAAAGACCTGAAATATTTCAGTTGGGGTGCAATGAATCTAAAATATATGAAAGTTTAATTTTTATCAGTACATTACAGAAAATAATGAACTTTATCACAATATGCTAATTTTTTGAGAAGGACTAGTGTGTGTGTGTGTGTGTGTGTGTGTGTGTATGTGTATATATATATATATATATATATATATATATATATATAATATATTAGACGCTCCCCGACTTACGTTTTTAATTGGTTCTGGACGGCCGAACGCAAGTTTAAAGTGAACATAAGTTGTTACAATGACGTATGACGTATGACGTTCATACTGTACTATACATCCATAAATACCATTTACCGTATCTCATAAAACACCCCTAAATCAATTATTATAAACATAACATTGTAAAATAATATCAACATTAATTTCAAATAAATTAAATTCAAGCAAAATAATTTCAAATTGATAAATTTTAATCAAATTCACTCATCAAATACAATATCAAATATAATCTTTAACATTCTCTATGATGCGATCTTTCTGCTTATAAATGGTTCCGATGGTCGACGGATGGTCACTTTACATGAAGCTGAGCCGACTCACTTTACGTGAAGCTTAAAACAGCCAATCAACGCCTACAATATGTGAGGTGCTCAATACCGAAAGTAGTGCACTTGCTGAAAGTAGTTTACTTGCTTGAAACAAAGCGCGGGTTATACGGACTTCCGGTCTTTCAAGTTAGCAAGGGCCCCGTTGAACTCGTTTAGTACTCAGCTTGCATTGATGTGAATCACGAGCAGAGCAGAGAGTTCTCTTTCTTGGGTTTTCGATCATTTTACAACTCTCTTTGCGTAACTGAGTATGCATGGTAGATTGTGCCGATCCGAGCAGATAGTTAATTCATCTCTGTATATGAGACTTGCACCCATGCTAGTAGGCTTACGCTTCTGACCAACCATATTTGCTTCGGGTTACAAAAGTCAGCAGAACAGTGTAAACACAAAGATCACAGGGACGACGTCTTAACACAAGAGTAACATGCTATATAACTGATATATAACAACTGGGAAGAAGGAGGGGTACGTTCAGTCTGACGTAATGGCACAATGACGCTGTATCCATGGTTTACAAACGACAGTGTACTACGTAGGTACGTCTTCTAATTTCAAAATTTGACCTTTTTTTTTTTTTGAAAAAAAAAGCCCAAAAATATATATACAATATACAGTAGGCCCTTGACATTCGTGGGAATACGGTTCCGGGCCTTCCCGCGAATCGAGATAATCCGCGAGTTCTGTACCCGGAAGTAAAACCCCATGTATGACGTCACATGCGCGAATGAACAGCTGTAAGTAAAATACTATGTATCTATTACATGTGCTAAAATATGCTTCTTAAACACATTCTATAGACAGTCTTATTCATTAATACAGTATTCATGTGGTAAAATGTAGTAATGATTAAGAAAAACTTCTCAATTTTTACTGTTATATTTATTGATACTAAAATATAAACATTATACAGCATACGCATATGCACCTTTCAGTGCATTCTCTTTCTAAAAATACAGCACTGTAGTTTTCAAAAATGCCCACTAGAGGAACGTGCTGTATTGCATTAGGCATGACACGACTGAATTCAGGTATTAACTGCGTTAAGTCCGAGCTGCTCGTCCACGCCCCCCCAACTGGAGCTGAAGTACAAAACGGAGTTTTAGAGTGATAGTTAGAGGCGTTATAAACCAAAGAAGCGGTGATGTTGATTTGAGAGCTTTTGTTTATTGGGAGTAAATGAGAATAGTGAATCCAGGTGTGTGTGCTCCGAGCAGCTCAGCTACCCCTCAGGAAGTAAACAGTTAGTGAGAGGCACAGCGCTAAAATCAAAGTCCCCCAAAACACAGACCACAACAAAAAGGACATAAAAGAACAAGAAATGTAATAAATTGGATAAACGAAACACAATGAGAAACATGCTACACCACAGTAAATAAAATATAATACAAAAACATTTTAAACATTACCTTAGGTCATGTACTGGAATAATAATAATAAAAAAAAAACGACTTTAATAATGGTGTGTTTTACAACAGTTCAAAGGATTACTGTATTCCTCTTCAGCAATGACGTGACTTCACAGGAAACTATCGTTTCTTCCGGAGAAAGTCTTATTTCTTCAGAAGAGACATCCAACTTCA
>CM045735.1:30982248-31027248 GCA_024760905.1 Plotosus lineatus
CCAATGCAGGCAGCATGGTTGCATAGTGGTTAACAGACCTCCACACAACAAGAAGTTCCTGGGTGTTTTTCTGTGGAGTTTGCTCCCGCGCATGTGTTGAGTTACTCCAAGTACTCCAGTTTCCTTGCACAGTCCAAAGAACATGCATGTTTGGTCAACCGGATGCTCAAAATTACCCCTAGGTGCGCATGTGAATGGTTGCATATCCTACCTTCGCCCTGAGCCGTTGAGACAGGCTCCAGCCTGCTCGCGACTTTAGAGAATTAAACGGTTCAGCAAATGAGTGAGTGAGTGATTTCCAAAGCCATTGCAAATAGGTCTACACGTCTTTCTGATCCTCTTCTCTTCAATATCTGCACCAACTAGTTTCTGACCACACAAATCACTTGGAGAGAAGGATAAATCTGCACAGCTAGGAAATACACTTCAACACTCAGTTCAGCTTCTGGGTTTTGTATTGAAAGCAGTGCTGGTGTATTTATAATTAAAGGCATAGTATGTTCTACATCAGTCTAGATGCCAATCACACCGAGTTCCTGAACACTTTGTTGATGCTTCATGGCCCATTTGTTTTAAAAGACTGACCCAGAAGACTCCTTACATTAATATTAACGAAACACCTTATCAAAATGTGTCAAGAGCTTTAATTAAAAAAAGGAGCGCACATTCAACACACAAGGTGCTGTGGAAGCTACTACAGTAGAAATAAATCATTTGAATATCAGCTGGTATTCTGCACCAAACTTGTGTTCTGGAGCGCCAACATTTCGAGTTTTTAGTTTTGAGGTGACATGAGACATTCAGGCTCAAGTCAATGTAAGTAAAAATGTTCCTTTTTGTCTCAATGCTTGCCGTATGTATTTTAAGGGCCGTATAGGGCCAATGCTAAATGCGGGCTGTATTCCAAGCATTTTTGAGACTGTGGCTTTACTCTATATGTTCATTTAGACCAGTCAAATCAAGGGCAGACAAACCATACTAAGAGATGCAGTAGTTGATTGTAAGAGATGTGAGGCAGCCCTTCGCACAAACTCTGTAAACTAGCAGAGCTTCATGGATCAAGTGCTAAGAAAAAGGAATGATTAATTCGTTATGGCGTACTCATGTGTCCTGTTGATGATTGCATGTCTCTTGTTTCATTTTAGCACTCGGTTTCTTGGTTTTTAGAATTTTACCACCATGTCAAATTTCATGTCATGTGTCACGTTATCATTTCTTGATGTGCACGTTTTGGATGTGTGCCAACGAGGGAAATAAACAGCGTTTTGAAACTGATGACCTAATCCGACTTTATCCCTCCTCTCATTACCAAACACAACCTCGCACTCGCGATGGCACGGAGTGTATACAAGCATGTGTTCTACCAATGGACTGTGTTATTCGCTGGGGTTCGGTTCCGGCCCCTCCCACAAATCAAGATAATCTATAAGTTCTGTCCCCGGAAGTAAAACCCCATGTATGACGTCACATGCGCGAATGAGCAGCTGTAAGTAAGATACTATGTATCTATTACATGCACTATTGATGGTAAAATATAAACATTATACAGTATACGCATAAAACACCTTTTAGTGCATTCCCTTTATACATACAGCACTGTAGTTTTCAAAAATGCCCACTAAAGGAAAGTACTGTATTGCATTAGGCATGACACGACTGAATTCAGGTATTAACTGCATTAAGTCCGAGCAGCTCGGCCACACACACCCCAGCTGGAGCATTTACAAAACAGAATTTTAGAGTGATAGAGTAAGAGGCGTTACAAACCAAAGAAGCAGTGATGTTGATGTGAGTTAATCCTCTGGCGCAGAGGTGAGTGTGCTTTTGTTTATTTCGGAGTAAATGAGAATAGTAAATTCAGGTCTGTGTGCTCCCGAGCAGCTCAGCCATGCCCCTCAGGAAGTAAACAGTTAGTGAGAGGCACAGCGCTAAAATCAAAGTCCCCCCAAAACAGACCATAACAAAAAGGACAAAAGAACAAGAAATGTAATACATTGGATAAACAAAACACAATGAGAAACATGCTACACCAGAGTAAATAAAATATAACACACAAACATTTTAAACATTACCTTAGGTCATGTACTGGAATAATAATTAAAAAAGACTTTTTAATAGTGGAGTGTTTTACAACAGTTCAAACGATTACTGTATTCCTCTTCAGCAATGACGTAACTTTAGAGGAAACTGTCATTTCTTCCGGAGAAAGTCTTATTTCTTCAGAAGAGACATCCAACCTCATTACCTTTTTCTGGTGCTTAAGCAGGCATTGGAGTGACATCATAGGACTTAACTGGTAATTAAAACACACTATAAAAGGCTCATTCCCAACTTGTGCGTGAATGAGAAAAAGGGGGCGTTACATCACCTCAACCAATCAGCAGGAAGGAGGACAGCCATTGGCTGAATTTGAATCACGTGCGAGCTGCTCGGCAGTCCATGAATACTCAAACCGCAAATGCAAAACCGAGAATAGTCAAGGGCCTACTGTACATAAAACTTCTTATTTGAAAAATCTAACGTTACCTTGTTAATATATAACATTTGTGAAATGTGGAAATAGAAATTCGAGAATTATAATATATCCACAGAATATTTATGTAATAAATAACAAAATCAATAATTAACTTTTATGCACAAAATTATAGAATTTAGGAAAGTGAAACAATATTTTTCAGGTATATTTATAGATCTCTACCTAATTTATGGACTCATTATTTTACTTTTTTTTCTTGGGTGGGGGTGGTCCCTTTGGCCCCCTAATAGCTGCCACTGAAGCAGATTTTCGTACATATTTAATGTTGGTTGTTTAGATCTACTTCGCATCGGCGCCATGCTTGTCGGTACAACTCGCATCTGTTTGGACTATATTTTACCAGGGTTTGTACAACCCATCACGATCTAAATCTACACGGGAGCTTAGGCAAATGGCGGCTTTTTGAATGAGGTAGCATAGTACATCATGGGATATCGGAAGTGAACCGATTGAGAAATTATCAAAACAAGTGATCGTGTTGTCAAGTACATAGCTTAACAAAGCTGTGAAAATGTTTTTGTTAAAGATTATTATTATTATTTACTATTATAAAATATAACCAGTGCTAGGCTAATAGTAGCCGGCGCTTCCGCTGGCCGCCGGCACTTAATGAAAAGTGTGTGTGTGTGTGTGTGTGTGTGTGTGTGTGTGTGTGTGTGTGTGTGTGTGTGTATATATATATATATATATATATATATACTAGTCCTTCTCAAAAAATTAGCATATTGTGATGAAGTTCATTATTTTCTGTAATGTACTGATAAAAATTAAACTTTCATATATTTTAGACTCATTGCACACCAAGTGAAATATGTCAGGTCTTTTATTCTTTTAATACTGATGATTTTGGCATACAGCTCATGAAAACCCAAAATTCCTATCTCAAAAAATTAGCATATGATGAAAAGGTAGTCTAAACGAGCTATTAACCTAATCATCTGAATCAACCAATTAACTCTAAACACCTGCAAAAGATTCCTGAGGCTTTACAATCTCCCAGCCTGGTTCATTACTCAAAACCGCAATCATGGGTAAGACTGCTGACCTGACTGCTGTCCAGAAGGCCATCATTGACACCCTCAAGCAAGAGGGTAAGACACAGAAAGAAATCTCTGAGTGAATAGGCTGTTCCCAGAGTGCTGTATCAAGGCACCTCAGTGGGACGTCTGTGGGAAGGAAAAAGTGTGGCAGAAAACGCTGCACAACCAGAAGAGGTGACCAGACTCTGAGGAAGATTGTGGAGACAGGCTGATTCCAGACCTTGGGGGACCTGTGGAAGCAGTGGACTGGGCTACAGGTGCCGCATATCCCAGGTCAAGCCACTTTTGAACCAGAAACAGCGGTGGAAGCGCCTGACCTGGGCCACAGAGAAGCAGCACTGGACTGTTGCTCAGTGGTCCAAAGTACTTTTTTTGGGATGAAAGTAAATTTTGCATGTCATTCGGAAATCAAGGTGCAAGAGTCTGGAGGAAGACTGGGGAGAAGGAAATGCCAAAATGCCTGAAGTCTAGTGTCAAGTACCCACAGTCAGTGATGGTCTGGGGTGCCATGTCAGCTGCTGGTGTTGGTCCACTGTGTTTCATCAAGGGCAGGGTCAATGCAGCGAGCTATCAGGAGATTTTGGAGCACTTCATGCTTCCATCTGATGAAAAGCTTTATAGAGATGAAGATTTCATTTTTCAGCATGACCTGGCACCTGCTCACAGTGCCAAAACCACTGCTAAATGGTTTACTGACCATGGTATTACTGTGCTCAATTGGCCTGCCAACTCTCCTGACCTGAAGCCCATAGAGAATCTGTGGGATATTGTGAAGAGAAAGTTGAGAGACACCAGACCCAACACTATGGATGAGCTTAAGGCCGCTATCGAAGCATCCTTGGCCTCCATAACCCCTCAGCAGTGCCACAGGCTGATTGCTTCCATGCCACGTTGCATTGAAGCAGTCATTTGGGCAAAAGGATTCCTGTCCAAGTATTGAGTGCATAACTGAACATAATTATTTGAAGGTTGACATTTTTTGTATTAAAAACACTTTTTTTTTTTTTATTGGTCGGATTAAATATGCTAATTTTTTGAGATAGGAATTTTTGGTTTTCATGAGCTGTATGCCAAAATCATCAGAATTAAAACAATAAAAGACCTGAAATATTTCAGTTGGTGTGCAATGAATCTATAATACATGAAAGTTTAATTTTTATCAGTACATTACAGAAAATAATGACCTTTATCACAATATGCTAATTTTTTGAGAAGGACTAGTATGTGTGTGTGTGTATGTATGTATGTGTGTATATAATGTGTGTATGTATGTATGTATATATATATATATATATATATATATATATATATATATATATATATATATAATATACACACACACACACACATATATACAGTCGGCCCCCAATTTACGAAGACCCTTTGTACGAAATCTCCGGATGAGGAAAAACATTTTCTTGAGTTTCCGTCCCCGAAATACGAAACAACTCCCCTTACGAAAAGAAATTCAAACACGCCGTGTTGCTGTCTCATTGGCTGTCTCTCGGCATCCTGCCCCTCTGGCCTCCCAGATAGAGACAGAAGGAAGCTTTACTCTTTAGTTTTTAGTTTAGTTTTTTTAAGTTGTTTTAAATCAGTAAATGTTTAATAAAGTAGGCGCGTTTGAGCTCATCTGGAATTTCAATCCCTCAAGGAATCAAATTAAAGTTGAGTTTGTCAAGCAGGGAATGCGCTTTGAATTCATGTCTTGTGGGCGTGGCCCACAGTGCGCGCGATAGAGAGAGATAAATATATATATTATGTGCGTGTGTGTGTGTGGGGGGTGGATAAAATGCACAATGGTTGGTGAAGCAGAATAACAGAAATTGTGTGTGTGTGTGTGTGTGTGTGTGTGTGTGTGTGTGTGTGCATGACGGAATGTGGAACACTACATGAGGACAGGAGGTCCACCCTGTTCAGACATGCTTGCAAGTGTGTTTGGTGTGTGTGTGTGTGTGTGTTGCATAGGGTTTTCAGAGGGGGATGGGCTCACCCAGGACTGTGTGCATAAGAGAGAAACAGATCCTCATCCTCTGTTTCTAGCCTACATCTTAAAGCCTTCATGTTGAAGCATGTAAATGGTTTTGTGTTGCAGTGCTGAGAAGGGGTTTATGGGTAAGTTTTCATTAGGCTGACATGATCAGTGGGTTTTCAGTAGACTTTCTGCAATACTGGCTGTTGATTATTGGTTGAGAGCGAATGCATCGATTGAGGTCGGCACACAAGCGAAGGCTCGAAATTCATTGCTGTATGTTTTGTTTTTGGTTTTGTCTCCTCACTACTTGCTTACAGGATTATTCTAATACAAAGAAAATTACGTCGCACTTATTACTCATTTTTCTTTCGTACATACCTGGTGGTCTTTCACACTGACTTTCATCAGCCTTATTCCCCTTTTCACATGGAGCAAAAAATATCAGTAGTTATATCTTTAAATTGGACCAAATTCCTGAGCACAAGATGTATGTAACGAAAACAAAAATCCCTGCTATCTATCTGGTCTTTGTCACTCTGGAGAGACCACCTTTAAGACCTAATAGCCCTGTGGTCCCATATCAGTGATTTAAAGCTCAGAGGACAGAACAGCTAATGTCGGAGCAAAAGTAAAATTTTATCCATCATCCGTCCAGATGAGCCCGCATTGCTTCCTGATTACTATCATCCTCCATCTTGAAGGTCCACCTTGATCTCCATCTTCTCTTGTATTTCTTACATAGCCTTGTTCTTGGGCTCTTTCTTTTAGTTACTCCTTTTACTCATATCACATTATTCTCTGTTGTCAACATCTTTATGAACTTGGGAGTGATATCCTATCCCAAAACCAGCAATTACAGAGTAACTTGTCAATGAATAAATAGCTATTGAAAAGAATGCCCGATGATGCTGTCAGCTTTCTCTTACAGCAAGGCTCTAATATAACGTTTTAAAAATTTATAATTTCATTGATGAATATATTTTACTCTTTTGGCGAATGTGTGGGGTTTTTTTTTTTGGTTTTTTTAAAAACAGCATAAAAAAGAGCACTCCTGGTGCAAATCTCTGCCAAGCGGAAAAAATAAAGTACATAGAATCCTTTGCCAGGCCTGTTGTAATACCATACTTTCAGGACATACAGGCCTATTTAACAATGTTAAAGAATCTTTAAAAATGTCCTGTTCAGAATTTGAGTTTGGATGGATTGTAAACTTTATCCTGATCATCTCTAAAATGTAATAGTCACCCTTGTCCTAAACCTTGCCTCTGGTAGAAATTTTATTTAAAAAAATCCATACTTTTTGTATAATTCTATGTGAAACAACCACAAACTGAGGGGTACGGACAGAGGTAAAAAGACAATATTTCTGAGGTACTCATTCATTCTCATTTATTTGTTTATCTTTGGAGCTGCTTAGTTCTAATTAGGGTAACGGGGAGGCTGGCGCGCATCTTAGCTGACTCTGGGCAAGGGCAGAGTACATCCTTGACAGCTCACCACGCCATTACAGGGCACCGAATTTTCTTATGCTAAATTAATTGTTCTTAGTATAAGCGCAATCATTTACTGTTCAATTAATCTATTCTGAAGCTTTGTGAACCATTGACAGGGACAGGGTAATTGATTGAGCTAGTTTGGTTACTCACTGTCCAGCACATGGTTCATGATGTTTGTGAGAAACCGTTCAGCTTGTGGACTAGTCATTAATATGTAATCTTGTTCATTTCCAACTCAGAGTTACAAACCCTAAGTACAACGGTAAATGTGTGTTTCATTTTGAAAACAGGATAATACTGGAATCTATATAGAGACATTGTGATTCCACTGTTTCTGATTTTCCTATCAGTGAATGATTTACTCGCATGAAAACAGACGTTACATCATAAGACCAAAACCAGAGTGTAATGTAAAGATTTCCTATATTTTAGAGGATATTTTTTTTCTGTAACATGCTCCAACTTTTTCCATTTCCATCGAATACCAGAACAGAGTACAACATGGTCCACCATTGTCTACAATATTCAACATATTCCTGACAAGTAAAGGACTAAAATTGTAGCCCGAGGTCATTTTCACACTTCTGTTCATTGTTAATGAAGTGTTAGCAGCATCTGGGGTTCAGTTCTTGTCAGTCTTGGTATAATGTTAATAAGGTGTGTAAGATCGGTTCTGCATGATGTACTGTGGTGTCGCATTACTTTTTTATGATGTTATTGATCCATAAAACAGACCTTCCTGGCCCTGAAGCAGTGAAATAAGCTGACATTTGTGGGAGCACAGTGAAAAGGTTCCTGATCTGCAGCTGTTCCTGTACAATATTTGTGTACTGTCTGATGGTACATAGCAATTTTTTTTTTTTTTGGATCCCAGCATACGGATGAAACTACCATCTGCATCAATGTGACATATGGAGTTGTGATCATTCGAGCCACAGTTTGAAAGGAATTCTTCTGCATGAGCTCAAACCTGCAATTATCTGTCCCACCACTCTAAAGAGACCAGAATCAGCCATGAGTGCGAGCTCAAATATTCAGACAGAGTGTGAAAACAGACTTGTTTGCATTTATCTTGCAAAGCAAAGTCTGGATCCCACCAACATGGGGGGACGGGGACATGGGGACAATTAGTTTTAAACATTTCTTTACCATTCCACTAAAGAAAATTTCCCAGCTTATTCCTGCTTCCTTTGATTCCTTACACAAACTAAGCTAAAAATTACCAGACGATTAGCTTTCCACTTTCTTCCTGTTATCCACTTAGCAGTTATGCTAACATTAATCATTGACTGTTTAGGAACATAAATAATGATGAAGCACAATTGTTTCAAAAGCTTTGACTCAGTAACATGATCATCTTCCTGTCGTCACTTACTGGGGAATTAGGGGACGATATAAAGATGACTGATAACATACCAAACCATGTTTAGCTTCTTTATTTAATCTGTTCCTTCCATAGTTTAAATTAGGAAGTACATTATTATTTTATAAACTGAAGGAGTACTACTACAAAACACCAAGTGTATGTTTGAGTTTTAATACTTAAGAGAAAATAAAACATATATACATTTGAAGAATTTTCTTTATACTGAAAGATCAAGCAATAAAGAGTACGGGTATTGGTCACCCTTACAACATAATTTGTGTGTAATGTAATATGTTTAAGCGATACAGGACTTGTTTTAACATAAGACCATAAAAAGCTCTATACGGGGCACTTTTTTTTATCCTATGGTTTACTAGCGTGGACTGAATCAAAGCGGAACAGCCGATTTTTCCACCCGGAAGTGACTAGAACTCGCTGGGCCTTGTTGTCCAGCACTAGTAAACAAGCAACAAGTCATGGTGATAAAATTCCACACCTACTGAAGGCTCTTATCTTTTACTGTCTCCTTTTGGTGAGGTGTTGCTCCCATCCATTGTCATCCTTTGACCTGTGAAGAAGGAATTCCACAGGAACAGTGTCAGGTTTTAGACATAAAAGCTTGGACATCATGCCAAGTAGTGCTGACTAGAGGTCATGGCAGTAGCAGGTTGGCTTCAAGTGGTCCTTACAGACTACTGAATTGCGTCTGACAGGAAACGTTTTTAGTTTATGGCCTATGCCGGTTGTTTTCCATGATTTCCACTCCTGTTGTTTGTGCATTCGTATACTTTGCATTCCACTATTTTCATGGAAACACAGCTCAGCATCGGCCAATTATGTTTTGTTAGTCTGGCATCTGCTGCACAAATTTGCATCACTTCCAGGGCTAGAGCAGCTAATAAAGAAGGTAAAATGTCACTGCACACCCATAGAAGTAATAGTGTGGCAGCACTCGCTTGTACTTGACAGGAAGCCAGGAGTGATGTTGCCTTTTGGAACCGCTGATGTCATATGTGATTGTTTTAAAGAGCTACTCATACAAATTCACCACAGGTACCCTTTAACCCTTGAAAAGACTTGTTGTGTCTGTATTGCTGGCATCTCAAAGCCACACCAACTAAAGTTTACAGTGATAAATGAATTGTCACTTTGAGTTATCAGCTCCTTACTGATAAATCTGGTGAAATATACAGTGTTTATGGTTGATGGAATAATCAATAATAATTCACTTAGTCATATTTTCCGCCAGTATCAACATCTTATTGGTTTTTACCAAACACAATTATTGATGAGTTGCCATTGTGAGGCTTTTTCAAGAAAACAAGATTTTGGCGATGATCCGGGTCAAATTTGGTTTTCAGGGAGTTTTTAAAGCCAATAGAATGTTTTCTCAGGCTTTGACTCATACTGGGTATTGATGGGCAGAGGTCTACACACTCCAAGTGCTCTTCCTCTGGTCTGTCTTTGACAGATAAATAGTTAAAGCAAGGACTCAAAAAGTGGTGCATTTTAACCAGGTCTTGGTGATTTCGAATCGAGGCAGATGCACACAGCCAACCGTGACTGGAAGTCCATGAAAGCTAATTGGATGAACTCTTGCAGGAGTGAGGGATGACATCCTGTCACATCCCTGCCATTGAAAGCGATCACCAGCCAATCATGAACATCTCTGGGTTTATGCATACAAGGGAGCAGATATTGCTTTCCCTCTGTGTATTGGACTGCTCCTTCATAAAGATGCAGGTGTAGCATGATGTGTCATGAAGAGGGAATGTGCTTGCTCACGCCTCTCTAGTTGTTGTTGGTGTAATAGGAGGCAATAGTTGACAGGTGGAATTGGCGATGACTATATTCGAGGAGAAAAATAGGGGGATGTTTTAACCTCAGGAATTGTGTGGAAGACGTCCCCATAATTGAAGTAAATGGAGACAGTTAGTAGTTAGCCATACCCATTACTTTTCTTCAGCTGTGGTGCATGTGATGGGCTGCACTGGAATTCGTGTGAGGGCCAGTGGTAGTGTGACTGAATAGCTCCCAACTTAGCATTCAGGATGGGCGGCACAGGAATTTAGGGTGGCACAGGAAATTAAGGCATACACTCAGGTCCAGACAGGAAGTTAGAGGGCGGAGCCACTGGAAAAACAAGAGGTGAAGCCCCCCCCCCCTAGATGTGGCTTCAGAGACAGGTGTTTGAGAGGTACTAAGTCTAAAGTTTTTAAATAGCGTATTTTCCAGGCCATAAGGCGCAATATCAATGAACGATGATTGAACAGTCTCTGTCCATGCAGAAGATGCAGCAGATTATAAGGCGCATTAAACAAAACCAATGTCAGATAAGTCAAACTCGCTTAAGTTCATTCCTCTTCCACAAATCCATCAAATTCTTTATCTTCAGTGTCTGAGTTTAACAGTTGCGCGAGTTGGACATAAAGCCTGGATCCTAGGGGTGTCATTGAAAATCTATTATTGGTATCGATATATTGATAAAAAAAAATTTGACGTATCGATACATTGGAATATTGCTGTACTGTTTCATAAATGCATTAAATAGAACAGACTAAGATATATTACAGTAGTTTGTATAATGCATTGAATATTTTATAATTAAGTGACCAATTACTAAAGCCAAATCTGAAATAAAAGGCATGAAAGTTTTCCACCGACAAGATTTTAACACCTTTTTGTATTTAATGAATCTATAAACACTTGTTTAACAGTTAATTTCAAGCAAGTTCTTTCTATTCTACAAACACTTGTCAATTGAAAAGTTTAAGAGATATGCATTTTTACAATTCATAATTATGATGCAAGAAGATGCACATAAGTGTCTCTTCTGTTCAAAATGTTCCGTGCTGTTGAGAACACGCGCTCTGATGACACACTAGAAGCAGGGACGTACCATTTACCATACAGAGAGGTGGGACGTACCATTTACTATACAGAGAGGCGGGACGTACCATTTACCATACAGCGAGGCGGGACGTACCATTTACTAGAGGTGTCATTGAAAATGGCATTTACTACAGACGCTGTCATGAACACATGAAGCTATAACTTTAGAAGTATCGATATCCCTTTTATATGTATCGATTATCGATCGACATGATTATATCAGCGCTATTCCGATTGTCAATGACATCCCTACTGGGTCCCTCTATTATTTTTTATGTATTATTCCATAACGCATGGCATCAGATCAATAGAGACGGAGATTAGAAGTCTTCCAGGTTGTGACCTTAACTTCTCTCAGCCATGCCCCCTTAAAGACATGGCACTATCACAGTAACAAACATGGCGGTGCTCATTCACAGCGTGTGTATTGTGTTCATTGCAGCACGGATGTCTTAAGCTCTTAAGGAGCTGTATCAGTGTAAATTTAAATTCAAGAAGGTTAATCTGAGTGCTTTATCCCGGTGATGAACATGAGACTCTCATTCAGCCAGCTGAATGTTCTGAGGGTAGGGACTGAGATTAGGTGGAAAAAGCACTCCCGTATTACTCAACGAGTCACCTGACTACGATAACAGTAATAAAGGCATTTGAACATAAAGCCCGGATCCCTAGCTTATGACCTGTTGACACCAATATCTAGCAGTTGGAGTTCGTTGGTTAATTGATGACAGAATGATGGTAAGCTCTGAATTAGTTTGCTTCACTTGGGTTTTGACGGAGTCAATGAGATGGAGCCGCACAGCTACATCCACACCGGATTATAAGGCGCACCAGCAAAAAAATTTGAAGATTAAAGGCTTTTAAGTGCGCTGTGTGGTCCGAAAAATACGGTATGTGTTTGTGTGAATTTCTTTGTTCAAGTTCAATATAGTCTGTGTTATTAATGCTAAGGAGAGGAGTTGGTTCACTGCAGTGTATTATTGATTTATTTGTGTGGATGGAGAGTCTCGATCTTTTCTGTTTGGGTGCAGTAGTGATTGGTGCTGTGGTTTCTGGACTGATCATATCTAGACCTTGCTGAGAGCTCTGATGTATCTTTTTCTGCAGAGGTGTATGGTGACAGCATTTTGGAGTATAAAAGCAACGCTGGTGTTTTATGGTCAGTGTAACATTTACATAAACTATAATAAGCAAGATGGGTGCTGCTGAACATTTTGCTGAACTTTATTGAGAGCCAGAAGAGACAATGGTGGGACTGTGGCCTCTTCAGTCGGTCAAAGATTATAGGAGTAGTGTATGATTGCATAGCAAGGTTTTTTCCAACAGGAAAAAAGCAGGAAGAGCCTAACCATGTTTGCCTCCAGATGTTTTTTAATGATTTGATGTTTGCAGTTTTTCTGTATTTATAGCGGCAAAGTCATGCATTCCCGTAAGTAATGCAAGGCCATTTATGCCCTATGTGGCTCTGTTTCTCCAATTTTTTTCTTTTTTTCTACACCTGACCATCTCTATGCAACATCTCATGAAAGAACTACCTAATTGTAATCTTACTTTGCGTGCATATTTGTTCAAGGTATCTCGAGAAGTCTGTCATCTTAAGAACATCACATTAAGATGTCATGGATTTGGCACATTCTCTGAATCTGGGTCAAATTTAATGATTCATATTTTGGACCTAAAATTTTTTTGAAATTATAACGTAATAAAAGGGCAATCCCTGCCTGACACATACATGTCAGGCGTGTTATTTTACTTTGTGGCTTGAGAATTGCATATCCATTTATAGTTCTGTACGTAAGCAGGGTGTCTATGCCAGTGATATACAGAACAGACCCATTTTCCTGTGAGATTGCATTTACAATCAAGCGACCTCCCAAAGTGTATTTATTCACCAAAAACAAATGGGATGAATTTGGTGCACCATACAAATTTATTCCTGTTTGTTACTAATAAGTGCAGTTTTTTGCATGAAGGAGTCTCACTGTCTTTATAACAATTATTCATGAATTTATGGAGTGTAAGCTGGACTACATTGAAGTGAAAAATTCATAATCCCCAACTTTCAATGTTAAACTTTATGGTACCAGTTTCAGAGAATGACCCATTTATTGGTGTTTGTTTTTAAGATGCTATTTCCAGTGTGTTGCCATAATGTACCATGTTAACTTTAAGTGGGGGTGACACACAGCCTGCTTGTAGTATGCTCACATTTGAAGTAAAACTGACTTTTTTGTCACTGAAATGATTTTAAAGGACAGTGTGCTTTCAGGTAAAATCCAAAAAAAACCCAACAAAAAAAAATTGGGATGCCTCCTTGAGTGTGCTTCTTTTTAGCAGAGTTATAATCTTACAAATGTTTATGCAAGGTTAAAAGCCTGAGCCATAAAATACAGTTGGAATGACACACAAACAAACATGAATAAAGTTCACACAAATATAAACCAATTTGGAATGACATCCCTCCTAGCCAGCGTGAGGCCAGCGGGGCGGGATGTTGAGAGATAGCCAATGGGAGGGAGCTGCGTAATCCCTCCTAGCCAATGGGAGGGGAGCGGGGCAGGATGTTGGGAGATAACCAATGGGATTGAGCTGCGTCATCCCTCCTAGCCAATGGGAGACCAGCGCGGCAGAATGCTGAGACATGTAGTCAATGGAACAGCAAGTCTAAATTTAGGTGCAGGTGCAGACATCGCTTTACCTTACTCTCTATCACACACAGTATGGATCAAAGTGCATCCAACATTACAGCTCACGTTTCCCCCCCGCCGATTTGAATGTTTGAATGGCGCTTTTCGTAAGAAGAATTTGTTTTGTATAAAGAGGAAAAAATGTTTTTCATATGCAGGATTTTTCGTATTCTGGGGATTTCGTATGAAGAGGGCCGACTGTATGTATATATGTATTTGTGTGTGTGTGTGTATGTGTATGTATATGTATATATATATATATATATATATATATATATATATATATATATATACACACACACACACACACACACACAGTCGGCCCCCAACTTACGAAATTAATCCGTTCCAGAGCCATTTTCGTAAGTAGGGGTCGCACCTTACATGTTAAACGCCTAATTCGTTCCAAGGCTCCAGTCTTTGGACTGGATAAACCCTTTAAAAATGATAAATGTACATCAATTTTGTATGAAATATGTGTTAAAAGTAAAAGAAAATTATTTATTAAACCATTTAAACATTTTATTAACATATTAAACCATTTTATTAACATATTTATTAATTAAACCATTATTAAACTTTTTTATGAACACACACACACACACACACACACACACACAGATGCGTTACAATGCACATGTTTATTCTAGCGTTGCGGGCCATGCCCACAAGACGTGAATTCAAAGCGCATTCCCTGCTTGACCATTTACTGAATTAAAACAACTTAAAAAACTAAACTAAAGCATTATTCTCTCTCGCTCTCTGTCTCTCTCTCTCGGCGCGCTGCGGGCCATGCCCACAAGACGTGAATTTAAAGCGCATTCCCTGCTTGACCAATTACTGAATTAAAACAACTTAAAAAACTAAACTAAAGCGTAGTTCCTTCTCTCTCTCTCACTCTCTCTCTCTCTCTCTCTCTCTCTCTCTCTCTCTCTTTGTCTCTCTGTCTCTACCTCTCTCGCGCGCACGCTGCGGGCCACGCCCACAAGACGTGAATTCAAAGCGCATTCCCTGCTTGACCAATTACTGAATTAAAACAACTTGAAAACTAAACTAAAATCTAAAGCGTGATTCCTTCTCTCTCTCGCTCTCTCTCGCGCATGCACGTGAAATCAAAGCGCATTCCCTGCTTGACCATTTACTGAATTAAAACAACTTAAAAAACAAAACTAAAGCGTTATTCTCTCTCTCTCTGTTTGTCTTTCAATCGTGCTGTGGGCCACGCCCACAAGATGAATTCAAAGCGCATTCCCTGCTTGACAAACTGCTTGATTCCTTGAGGGATCGGAATTCCAGATGCGCTCAAATGCACCCACATTTATTAAACATTTACTGAATTAAACAAGTTAAAAAACTAAAGAGTGAAGCTTCCTTCTGTCTCTATCTGGGAGGCCAGTGGGGCGGGATGTTGAGAGACAGCCAATGAGAGAGCAACTCGTGCATCGTGTGAAATTTTGATTGGCGCGTTTAAATTTTGAATTTCATTTCGTAATAGGGGGTTGTTTCATATTGCGGAGACGGGACCTCAGTAAAATGTTTTTCGTAACCCGGGGATTTTGCACTCATGGGTCTTCGTAAGTTGGGGGCTGACTGTATATATAATATTATGGATCCTTCACGCTTCACTTTCTGCTGTTAAACTGAGACTGAGGCCCCCTCGCGACCGCTGATTTCTGCGCCTCGAAGTAGGATTGACACCCCCCCCCCCCAATCCAACTGACGTATACATACATGTATGTGTATATCTTCTTCTTCTTTTCCTTTTGGCTTTTCCCTTCAGGGGTCGCCACAGCGAATCATCTGCGTCCATCTCACCCTATCCTTTGCATCTTCTTCTCTTGCACCAACAACCTTCATGTCCTCCTTCACCACATCCATGAATCATCTCTTTGTTCTCCCTCGAGGCCTTCTGCCTGGTAGTTCCAACCTCAGCATCCTACAACCAATATACTCACTATCCCTCCTCTGTACATGTCCAAACCATCTCAATCTAGCCTCTCTGACTTTGTCTCCAAAACGTGTTACATTTGCTGTCCCTCTGATGTGCTCATTCCTGATCCCATCCATCCTCGTTACTCCCAAAGAGAACCTCAACATTTTCATCTCTGCTACCTCCAGCTCTGCCTCCTGTATTTTCCCCGGGGCCACCGTTTCTAAACCATACAACATCGTTGGCCTCAACACCGTCTTGTACACTTTTCCTTTCATTCTTGGTGATACCCTCCAATCACACTGGACACTTTTCTCCAACCATTCCAGCCTGCCTGCACGCGCTTCTTCACGTCTTTTCCACACTCTCCATTGCTCTGGATTGTTGAGCCTAAGTACTTCAAATCCTCCACCTTCCTTATCTCTGCTCCCTGTAACCTCACCGTTCCTCTTGGGTCCTTGTCATTCATGCATATGTATTCTGTCTTACTGAGGCTAACCTTCATTCCCCTCCTTTCCAGGGCATACCTCCACCTCTCCAGATTTTCCTCCACTTGTTCTCTGCTCTCACTACAGATCACAATGTCATTTGCAAACATCATAGTCCATGGGGAATATTGTCTAACCTAGTCTGTCAGCCTGTCCATCACCATAGCAAACAAGAAGGGGCTCAGAGCTGACCCTTGATGCAGTCCCACCTCCACCTTGAACTCTTCTGTAACACCGACAGCACACCTCATCACTGTCTTACATCTCTGAAACATGTCCTGCACCACTCGAACATACTTCTCTGCCACTCCAGACTTCCTCATGCAATACCATAGTTACTCTCTCGGCACCCTGTCATATGCTTTCTCCAGATCCACAAAGGCACAATGCAGCTCTGTCTCACCTTCTCTGTACTTCTCCTCAAGGCAAACACTGCATCTGTGGTGCTCTTTCTTGGCATGAAACCAAGCTGTTGTTCACAAATGCTGAGCTCTGCCCTTAGTCTAGTGTCCACTGTTCTTTCCCATAACTTCATCGTATGGCTCATCAACTTTATCCCTCTGTAGTTGCTACAATTCTGCAATTCTCCCTTGTTCTTAAAAATGGGCACCATCACACTTCTCCTCCATTCCTCCGGCATTCACTCACTCTCTAAGACCTTGTTGAATGTTATTTTCAGGAAATCTACTGCTACCTCTCCTAGACACTTCCATACCTCCACCGGTATGTCATCAGGACCAACTGCCTTTCCATTCTTCATCCTCTTCAATGCCCTCCTCACTTCACCCTTACTAATCTTTGCTACTTCCTGGTCCTCAACAGTCACCTCTTCTACTCTTTTTTTTTTTTTTTTTTTTTTCCTCTCTCTCATTTTCCTCATTCATCAGCTCTTCAAAGTACTCTTTCCATCTTCCCAGCACACTTCTGTCATCAGTCAATACATTTCCCTCTCTGTCCTTAATCACTCGAACTTGCTGCACGTCCTTCCCATCTCTATTTATAGCATACAAGTCATCATATGCCCTCTGTTTGGCCTTTGACACCACTACGTTCACCTTATACTGTGTCACCCTGTACTCCTGTTTACTCTCTTCGGTTCTCTCAATGTCCCACTTCTTCTTAGCTAACCTCTTCCTTTGTACACACTCCTGCACTTCCTCATTCCACCACCAAGTCTCCTTATCTACTTTCTTTCCAGATGACACACCAAGTACTCTCCTACCTGTCTCCCTGATCACATTAGCTGTAGTTGTCCAGTCATCTGGAAGCACTTCCTGACCACCCTAAGCTTGTTTCAACTCCTCCTTGAAGACAACCCGACACGCTTCCTTTTTCAGCTTCCACCACTTTGTCTTCTGCTCTGCCTTTGCCTTCTTCACCTTCTTCACCATCAGCATCATCCTGCACACCACCATCCTATGCTGTTTGGCAACACTCTCACCCACTACTACTTTGCAGTCACTGACTTCCTTCAAATTACATCGCCTACACAAGATGTCGTCAATCTGTGTGCTCCTACCTCCACTTTCATAAGTCACCCTATGCTCCTATCTATTCTGGAAGAAAGTATTCACCACAGCCATTCCCATCCTTTTTGCAAAATCTATCAACATCTGTCCTTCTGTGTTTCTGTCCTGGATACCAAACCTACCCATCACTTCCTCATTCCCTCTGTTGCCTGCACCAACATGTCCATTGAAGTCTGCCCCAATGACCACTCTCTCACCTCTGGGGGAACTCTGCATCACTTCATCTAACTCGCTCCAGAATCTCTCCTTCTCTTCTCGCTCACATCCTGCTTGTGGGGCATAAGCACTAACAACATTGAACATCACGCCTTCAATTTCAAACTTGAGACTCATCACTCTGTCTGACACTCTTTTCACTTCTAGAACATTCATGACAAACTCCTTCTTCAAGATGTCTCCGACTCCATTTCTCTTACCATCTCCACCATGAAAAAACAGCTTAAACCCTGCTCCTAAGCTTCTAGCCTTGCGACCTTTCCACCTGGTCCCCTGAACACACAGCATGTCCACCTTCCTCCGCTGCATCATGTCAGCCAGCTGTCTATCTTTTCCTTGCATATTTCCAACATTTAAAGTCCCTACTCTCAGTCCTAGACTCATGCCTTTCCTCTTCTCTCGCTCTGCCTACGCACACGCCTCCCGCCACTCCTTCTTCGACGTCTTCGACCAACAGTAGTCCAATTTCCACCAGCACCCTGTTGGTTAACAGCATTGATGGTGGTCGTTGTTAACCCGGGCCTTGACCGATCCGGTATGGCATTCTTTGTTGTGACTCGCATTTTTTATTTGGCATTTGTTTTACGCCGGATGCCCTTCCTGACGCAACCCTCTGCATTTATCCGGGCTTGGGACCGGCGTGAGGGAGAGACACTGGTTTGTGCCTTTCTCTCACGGCTGCATTCGTGTGTGTGTGGAAATATATATATATATATAGATAGATAGATATAAAGTATGCCGTGTAATGTTTATATATTTTATTAATAAAGATCACAGTACAAAATTAAAAAGTTTATCTTAATCATTACTATATTTTACTACATTAATACTGTATTCATGAGTAAGACTGTCTATAGAATGTGTTTCAGAAGCATATTTTAGCGCATGTAATAGATACATAGTATTTTACTTTTGGTTGCTCATTCGCGCATGTAATATGATACATGGGGTTTTACTTCCGGGTACAGTACTTGCGGATTATCTTCATTCATGGGAGGGGCCGGAACTGAGGGCCCACTGTACCACCAAAGAAAAGCCCCCAAAAAGAAAATCCTATTCTGTGGATTACAAGCTGCAAGTAGTGATATATGCAGCCAGCAGAAAAAGTTTGGAGTGAAGAGAAACTTGTGAGGGACTGGAGAAAAGTGGGGATTATTATTACTGTAATGAAGAAAACAAAAAAAAAAGCTAATCGCAAGCTAAAAGCATCTAGCCACAGCCAGAGAAATGAGTTCGCACACGGGGGCTTGAGCAACATGCCTCAGGGAGAGGCTTGTCAACAGTTTCAGTTGCGTTTTCATGTCCCAGTAGTTGTCAAGGAGATGAAGAGAAATTACTTTGCATGAGGATTTTCTTGGTGTTACCGCTTCATGCAACGCATCTGCCTCCCTATCAGAGCGAGGACCACGCCACAAAAACTGACAGCAGATTTCCAAGCCATGGTAGACATTTTCCATGAGGTTGTGAGTTGAAGTCCAGTGCGAGTTATATATGTTTTTTTTTTTTTTATTATTATGCATTTTTAGCCAATGCAACCTGTTCTCCAGAGCGACGTATAGTTCGGAAAATACAGTATACACAAACAATATATATATAAAATTTAATCACTTAATCCTATTAGGGTCGTGGGTTCATCTCACCTGACACTAGATGAAGGTGGGATGCACTCTAAGCAGCTTGTCATAGCATCTTAAAGTCATTCACAATCATGTCCTCTCCCAGGGGTAATTTCGAGCAGCCAGTTAGCACATTAGTGCATGCCTTTGGACTGTGGGTTGAAACTGGAATACCTGAAGAAAACCAAAGCAAGCACAGGCAACCTCCACACAGAAATAACTGAGGTTCGGACTTAAACCCAGGATCTTCTTGTTGTTACGTGGATGTGCTCACCATTATTCCTTCGTATATCACAACTCCCTGCATAAAAATTTTATTGTAACCATGGCATAAAGGTTAGGGATCCTGGCTTGTGACCCTAACTACCCCACTGGGTGCAGGTTTGCTTCTGTGCCTGTGTTCACAACAGGTGTGTAAGGATGGGTTAAATCCAAAGGTCAGATTTGCTGAACATTGTTCATGGTGTGAGCAATCACAGAGATTAAATCTTTAAAATAAATAAATAAATAAAACTACTCATAAAACCTGGGCCCTAGAGTAAATTGGTTATTACACTCAAAAATGACCTTCACTTTGATTGGTTCACTTCAGCTCAGGACAAACAAAACGGGCCAATGGGCATTCTGCTTTCAAAGTGCTCCGTAAGTTTCATGGACCACAGCGTTGAGTAAGCCTACACATTTTATACACAATCGTGTGAAGAGAAACGTGTTATCCAGTGGAAAAGGAATGAGGTGGGACTTCTGATAGCATAAATAAAAGTCTAGGGTGTTTTTAGCAAATTAATATACCAGCTTTCAGTAACTGTGATCCTGATAGTTTCCTCATGGCACTGTCAGTCGATTTGAAACTGGCACAGATGGTCAGCTGAAGTTGGTCAGTAATGGGCAGATCAATAGGAAAGAGGTCCTGTTTCCTGGTTTTAAAAATGTGCCGCACATGAATGTAGTCTCGTCCACATTCTTGGAAAATTTCATGCCTCAAAGTATACACCATGAAATATTCTTGACTTTGAAGTATGTTGGTTTTAGTGGGATATCGGACATGAGATTGATGGATATGTCTGAAGCTGCAGGTTGTACTTCAATTTATGGACAGTAACCTCACATTATCAGAGTGAATGACTCATTCTTTGTTTTTATTTATTTATTTATTATTACTTTCCAAGTTAGAGGTGTATTCTGTAACTAAGAGAATCTGGAGAGCTTGCTAAAATAGTCAAATATAAACTGTCTTTCTATCCTTTTTATGTTTTTCTGTTTGTGCCATTTGTCTCTTGATTTCTAACATATCGCTCTGTTTGACCATCTTTGGACATTTGACATGAGAGCAACTCGTGCATTGTTTGTTTTTTTTTTTGTTTTTTTTAATTGACCATGTCTTCTTAACAGAGTTATAATCTTACAAATGTTTATGCAAGGTTAAAAGCCTGAGCCAAAAAAAAATTAAGTTCCAATGAGCACACTCGTTAAATTCATGAAACAAGCTGCTGCTGCGTCATCCCTCCTAACCAATGGGAGGCCAGCGGGGCGGGATGTTGGGAGATAGCCAATGGGAGGGAGCTGCGTCATCCCTCCTAGCCAATGGGAGGCCAGCAGGGTGGGATGGGAGTGCAGCCAAGCAGCAGAAGACAAGTGATCAAAATTACTGAAGTGAAATAACAGTTAAAAAAAATCCCCAAAAATAGAATAAATAAATTAATAAAAAGTTAAAAAAAAATACTAGTGCAAGTTAATGTTAAGTGCTATTCTTAAGTTTAGACACACTGTAATGTTTATTGACGTATTGTTTCTTCTTCTGTTATTATTTATTGTTATTTATAGTATTAATGTGACTGTACATGCTATTATTGTGAAATGTTTGTTACATGTTTATCTTAAATATATTACATCAAAAATACATGTTTGTGTCAGGTTATGAGTTTGGGAGGGGGTTGGAACGGATTAATTGGTTTTCTATTGTTTCCGCTGGGAATTTTTGTTTCATCTAACAAACGTTTCCACTTGCAACCTCGCCCTCAGAACAGATTAATTTTGTAAGTCGAGGTACCACTGTACTTGTAAAATATCAATGTACTGTAGCACAGGACAGTATCGAGTTGCTCTTTTATGTCAATGTAGGCCAAATCATTAAATTTGTTTGTTTCGTTACGGAAAATGTTTCTTCTAGAGAACTCTAGACCCACCCACATTACTTGAGTACAGTTTGCTGCTCATTTTACTGCCTTTCACTGACTTTACATGGTTGCTTTTTGGCCAAGGCTTCCTGTGCAAGTGTGGGTAGGACTCCTTTGATGTGCATATGCTGACCAGGTGAAGCAGCTGCTTGCATCTCCTGTAAGAGTTTTTTTTACAGAAAAGCAAAATTGGTCTAAAATCAGTCGATGCTAGTTATCAAACCCTAGCAAGTAAAGTAGGTTTTATAGGTTTTACTACTTAAGACACCAAGTCTTAGTATTTACAGTCCATTTATAGCCAATTTACAGTTTGTGCATGCATTATTTGATTGACATGAATTCATCTTTTAATTTGTGAAACTTCCGTTTTCGAACAAATCAGTGCACGAACATAATTTCAAAACTGTAATTCCACTCATTTGCAGCACAAATACTCTGCACATGGTGCTTGCTCACCTAACACCCACTCAGAACTTTTCTTATATTTTTGTCATATTTCTTGTGTGTGTGTGTGTGTGTGTGTGTGTGTGTGTGTGTGTGTGTGTGTGTGTGTGTGTGTGTGTGTCTAATCAATAGTCCACTATGGGACCTGGGAAATGCATTGAAAGTGTAAATACAAAAAGGAAAATAAGTGAGAACAAACACTAGAGGTGAAGAAAGGAATGATATTAAGAGACTGAACAAGCTGGTCAGGAGGGCCAGCTCTGTCCTCGGCTGCCCACTGGACTCTGTGGAGGAGGTGAGTGAGAGGAGGATGGTAGCAAAGCTCACATCCATCCTGTTCAACAGCTCTCACCCACTTCACCAGACTGTAGAGGAGCTGAGCAGCTCCTTCAGTGGACGACTGAGGCATCCTCAGTGCAGGAAGGAGCGCTACCGCAGGTCGTTCATTCCCACCGCTGTCAGACTGTACAACGCCACTTTGTAACTGTCTGTGAAAATACCGATTATGTGCAATAAAAACCCCGTGCACTTTAATCAACCACATCTACCCCACTGCCTGTGAACCATATCAACTCTGCACTCAGATACATTTACACTTTAATATAGGCCAGTCCATAAAGTTGCTCCATTCTTTTCTTTTATTGTTTATTAATTTATACTATTTATGTATCTATTTATTTATTTACTTATATAATATATATATATGTGTGTATGTTTGTACTTGTATCTATTTTTGCACCCCCTACTGATAGTACCTCAAGAGCCTGTAACAGTGAATTTCTCCATTGTGAGATTAATAAAGCTGTATCTTATCTTATCTTATATGAAGGTGTGAAGATGGCATTGTGTCTGAATTAAACTTAACTTCATATTTAAAACTTTTATTCTTTATTCAGTTGGTATGTCATATTGTAATAAAATTGTAGACTGTATTCCACTGTACGTCTTAAACTGTCACACAAGAAATGTATCACAAGTAAGTGTAATGCAGGGCTGGTGGTGTCGTGGTTAAGGTGCTGCACTCATGATCAGGAGGTTGTGTTCAAATCCCACTGAGACCCCCACTGTGCTAAGACTTCTGGGCAAGGTCTTAACCACAAGTGAGCCTCTGTTCACCCAGCAGTATAAATGGGTACCAGTAAAAATATACTGGAAAGGTAACCTGCGATGGACTAGCGTCCCATCCAGGAGGTGTTGTACTCCTAGTCGCTTCACGCTATGGAAACCGGGAATAAGCTCTGGCCTGATGAGCCCCTTGGCTCGGGTGTAAAAAGCCAACGGACCGTTTAATATTGCTGTTGAGTGAAATTCTGTACTGTGGTTTAATGACGTTATCAGAAATGAGCTCAGCTAAATCCAAAAGCAGCAAAGCCAAAGCTAATCACTTCTGGTTTCACATTATTATTCACACCTTTTAAATGTACTGCAGCATGGTGGCTCCGGCGGGAGATGACTCACTTCCTGCGTTGAGAGTAAGGACTTATTCTATGATCATGTACACAGAAATTTATAGTTAGAAGTAATTTTATACAAATTAATACATAGTTATGAACACTATATTCAGTTTCTATAATGGATCACTTAAATCCTGTCTTCATAGTCACTCTTTTAGCAGATAAAATTGTGTATTATTTTATTCATGTGTCTGAAATATTTTTGTGACGTTGCTAATAGTCGACTGGCATACTGTACGACTCCAAAGTTGCACACACCTTCAGTTTGTTTAGAATCAGTAGGTGTGTTAGACTTTTGACTGCTATTTTACGTTTGATGTTACAGCAATCAGCCATAACATTAAAACCGCCAACAGGTAAAGTTAAAATTATTTTTATGTCACGAAGAAAAGAGCAGAGTGTAAAAGGCAGTTTTCAAAGTTGATGTGCTGGAAGCAGGAAAATTGGGCAAATGTAAGGAACCACTTTGGCAACACAATGGCCATTTAGTCATCAATATATTGCACAAGTTTCTTGCACCTTATGGTAAATTAGAAATAGCTGTGTTATATACTATATAATATAGTGTGTGTGTGTGTGTGTGTGTTCTCTCATGTATAGGCGTAGTTATAATGATTTCCGCTTTTACCCATAAGGCATTGTCCCGTGTACACTCAGGACGGATGGGCAGAGCACCTCATATAACAATGGATTCCACTCTAAAATACACACACGCGCACACGCGCACACACACACACACACACACACACACACAGGGCAGTGGTGCCTTAGTGGATTGTTTTATTTGTATAAAAATGATAATTGTAAGTAGGTCTGGATGAGAGTGTCTGCCAAATGTAAAAATGTAATGTAAACACACACAAAATTTGACATTTTCAATTTCACATCCCTGGCAAGGTCTCTCTCTCTCTCTCTCTCTCTCTCTCACACACGCACTAAGTACGATCCGGTGTCTGGTGGTTTAACAGCTGCAGATGATTGTAAATTTAGTCTAGTTCAGGCCCTCTCCTCAACACACATGCACATACACAAGGGTTCAGATAATAAAACTGCTAGAAAAACACAGTTAACTATGACGACTTGTGTCAGTTATGTAATAAACTTATCAGGCAAAATGAAATATTTTCATGCAGACTCCATAAGCCTCATTATAATCCCATAAGAAGAGGTCAGGTTATTGCAAAACTATTAAAGGGCATGAAATGTTTGTAATATTTATTGTAACCTAATATTCTCGATGGGTTGCCAAAACTTCTTTAAGCCAAAGTCAGAAGTGCTGCAGGCTAATTATGCATCAGCTGAGGCTGTAATGAGTGTATGCCACCTTGCACGGAATTAATTTTACATGGCCTGAGTTGTCAACTGTAATGCATTTAGGATTAGAGCTCAGCAATTTGTTTCTAGTTGATTATCATTTGAAAATGCATAAAACGGAACGGAATTTTGAGGTGCAGGTGTGGCACTGAGGGATTCTGGTTTGGCAGCCATAGGATCTCATCTCTGATTTTCATGGATGGTATTCTTTTTTGGCTTCATTAAACTGAGACCTCCATCTCTCGCTGCAGCGATTCACAGCTGAGTGCGAAACTGCTGATATGTGTGAAGTCCGAGGCCATGGTTCTCAGCTAGAACAGGGTGGAATTCACCCTCTGGGTCCTGAATAGGACCCTACCCCAAGTGGAGGCATTAAAGTATCTCAGGGTATCTTGTTCACGAGTGAGGGGAATGGTGGATCGGTGTAGCCGCTGCTGTAAAGTGGAGCTTGTACCAGCGTATTGTGGTAAGAGGAAGCTGAACCGAATAGAAAAGCTTTCAATTTCAATTGATTTACGTTCGCCTCCTTGGTGTGGTGTTTTGGTTCAACTTGGAAAAGACCCCAGGGTCGACACACGTATTGCAGCGACTATGTCTCTTGGCGAGTCTGAGAACGGATCTCCACCCCCAAAGAGCTGGAGATAGTAGCTGCGGAGAGTGACGTGTGGACACCATTGCTTAGGCTCCTGCCTCTGCAACCCAACTCCAGAACAAGCAGATGATGAGGAGGAGGATCGTGATGATAAAGAGCAGAATTAAATCTGGAGGAATGTGTGTTTGATTTGTTATAAGCTCTCCAATGGTATCTGACTCTGTGTTGAAGCCCCGCCCCCAAATCTCACATGCTCCTGAGTAGACTCTTTGCGTTTTGTCTTAAAGGTTTTAACACATGAATTAATCCACAACATTCTCAATTTGCTTTCAGTTAAATAAAATAACACCTATAAATACTTTTTATTTTAAATAAAATTCAATAAAAACTGTAAATATTGGATAACATGGGTTCAGTATATTTTAGTGAAGCCCTCAATAAATGTGAACGTAAAATGTCGCTTGAGCTGGCTCACAGTTTGTCATCATATTTGGTTCAAGTTATGACTCGAGCCCCGCTGATGATGCTCAACATATGGTATGTAAGAGATAACATCCGGTGAAGTATCTCAAATAGACATAAAAGAATGGATGATTTAGAGACTACACCATGCTTCATTATGTTTCGATATTGAGACATCAGCATGCTTGGGCTTCTGAATTTTCTTCTCAGAGCTATGGAAGTGTGGTTATGTTGCAAAGGACATCTTGCACTATATTTATCACTTTTTGCAGCAGTGTAATGGTTACACACACACACACATACACACACAAGATAGTGCTCCATAAAATTCGAATTATGATAAAAGACTTGCAGATAATTTGTGTTTATCTCTTATTGGAGTGTCCTTGTCTATGTAGTGATGCTTATCCTTGCTCTCTGTGTGTGTGTGTTTGTGTGTATGTGTGTGTACAGCGAGAGAGAGAGAGCAGTAGAGACAGTCACCATGTCTGTGCCAGCTTCCATTTAATTCAGAAAAGGAAGTGTTACTGTGTGTGTGTGTGTGTGTGTGTGTGTGTGTATGAGAGAGAGAAAGAGAGCGAGCGAGAGAAAGAGAAGTTTGTGAGGGGGGCATGGGGTGTCTGGGTGATTATCATATTTCCTTTTCATGAATGGTGGTCTAATTTAGCATGAACTTCCTGTTTTATCTTGGGTTTTCAAAAAATTTCTGAAGAGGTTGAACTATGAGTGTTGTGATTACCGTACTGTGATTGCAAGAAAAAAATTATTTGCATTAAAATGAGTCACCATCAGTCTTTCACCCTGAAAACCACAAAACTCTATTGTTGTGTATAAATATTTGAAACACATTAGTAATTTTAAAGTCTGTTGAATGTAAATCTTTTACATGGTAAATTAAATACTTTTAGGCTCTTGAAAGAGGTTAACATTCAAATATTTAAATGATCTTGTGCTAAATCATAAATTCAAAGGGGCAGCCGAGGCCTAATGTTTAGAGAAGCAGATTTGAACCGAAAGTTTGCTGGTTTGATGTGTGATGTTGGGAGGGTTCCTCACTTCCCTTCCCTTTCTCCACCTTCATTGTTGAAGTGCCACTAAACATGGCCACCTAACCCGATACTGCTCTCCAGGTACCACAATGTGGCTGCCCACTTCTCGTGTGTGCGTGCGTGCGTACGCTGACATTGGATGGGTTAAAATGCAGAGCCCAGAGAATATTGTATATTATAATCAAACCACCGGCATTCAGCTAGCTATTTCTATCCCATGTTTCTGTCTACAGAATACAAGCTTCAAATTTCATACAATTATTTTCATAATTCAACCATAAACGTTTCTATCAACTGCGTTATGTATCCCATCATACATCTGCTTCAGTCTGCGTCACATTTTCTTTTTATCTCTACACCTGAAAACTCCGTTGATTCTACAAGACAGATTTTAATTTCGGAACAAACTGTTGCCTTTGATACATTCTGTTCTTCTTTTGTTATCTGTCACTCATTGGTTTGTTGTGTTTTCAGACTCTCAGAGGTCTCATATCTCTACGTTCACCATGAAGCTGATGGATAAGTTCCACTCGCCCAAGATCAAACGCACGCCATCCAAGAAGGGAAAACAGAGTACTCCCGAACCAGCTAACCCGAGCACTGAGAAACCCGTTAACAAGGTCATAAACTCTGCACAGACTGCACAAACTTTAAATAAATTCCACACAGGCTCATAACAGTCTAAATAAATTCTACACATGTGCATTACAGACTGTACAAACTTTGTACACAGGCTCATTGCAGACTGAGTAAACTCTTCAAATAAATAAATAAAAATTCTCTACAGGCTCAATCCAGACTGTAAATAAATTCTACACAGGCTCATTACAGACTGTATAAACTCTAAGAACTCTGGAGTCTTTCAAGTTACTCTGTATAACCAACACAAATGGCACCAACTTCAAGTTGGGTTTAGATGGACTCCATTTTCAATCCTGCCCAGCTCATACTGACTCCATGGAAACTTCAAACAAATCGATTCAAAGTACTCTATGCAAATCCAGATGAGGTTAGAGCAATTCTCCTCATAATAACAACGGTTGTACTCCTCAGGGACAGATAAGGTAAAAATACACGGAGCCTTAGGCTATCTGTGATAACAGAATAAAGACAAATAATATATCAAATTATTCCTGCATGGATTAGAGTACAATAACTCTGCCAGAGCAATCATGTATCTTTTACAACTTTTAAAATTTAATCCTTAGTACTATAGAAATCATTGTACTGTATTTTTCAACATGATGTGCTAGGAAGAATAATTTATAATATATGGCGCTCAGAACTCGGGCTAAAGCTTGATGTAATTTTTTTTTTTCCTCAATGTTTATCACACTGTAAATGAAAGTGAGTGAAGGTTGGAAGGGTTTCAAGCCCCATCACAGACAAGCTGTTTCGCCCCTTGAGGAAGGCCCTTTTGGGTGCTCTAAGGTGATGACTGACCCTGCACTCTTGCACCAGTTTCCTAACAAGCTGGGAAATGTAAAGAAAATTATTTAATTGTGCTGTAAGGTTTAAGTGCCTTTTCTGCTTTCGTAAATCAGGAACTGTTACCTAAACACTGATTTCACCCTTATTTACTGTTTACTCTTACTTTGGTAACAGGGACTTACTGGGTGAAGGCAGGGTTCACCCTGAACAGCTCGCCAGATCATTGCAAGGCAAACAAACCCAACCACTCACACTCACACCTAGGGGCAATTCAGAACAGGCAATACAAAAAAGCTGTCAATACAATAAAATAAATTAATAGTGTTACCTCGACTTACTAGTGTCCCTAATAATGAATTTTCTATGATACGAGCTTTGATCCCACCAAAAATTTACCCCATCCAATAAGCAAATTTTTGACTTGTGAGCTCTGCTGGAGAAATGTCTTCTGGGTTGATTAGCCTTGTATTCTTCTCGTGTATTCCCCCACGCTTCGAGAATGCCTTGTGCAGTGCTATTAAATTATTTTCTGTTATGTCCCCGATAGGAGGAAAAAACCCTTTTAACACCCCCAGCACCCTGTTCATGACTATAAAATATTGACTGCACTTCATATTGTTTGATTGGTGCTTTTTCCCTACACCAGGGGTCACCGACCTTTTTGAAACCGAGAGCTACTTCTTGGGTACCAATTAATGCGAAGGGCTACCAGGTCAAAACACACCTCTGAAATTACAAATTTGCTCAATTTACCTTTAATTATATGTTATCATTAATAATTAATGATATTTATCTATGTGAAGATATTGATTTGATTTAAAATATATTCAAAAAAATTAGATGCAGCTCAATGGAGAGTGGCGCTATGGAGCTGTGGGCCTGTCCTAAAACTAGCAGTGAACAGGTCCGCGGGCAACTTATAGTGTCCTTGCGGGCTACCTGGTGCCCACGGGCACCACGTTGGTGATCCCTGCCCTACACTATAGAAAACACAGTGAGAGCGCCACTGCCCCCTAGTGTAGAGGATGCATAATCACTCTTATAAAGCTGGCCCCCAGTATGTTAAAAAAGCATGTTCCCCAGGGTCATATGCGTGAATTAACCTTGTACTAGTCCTTCTCAAAAAATTAGCATATTGTGATTAAAGTTAATTATTTTCTGTAAAGTACTGATAAAAAATAAACTTTCATATATTTTAGATTCATTGCACACCAACTGAAATATTTCAGGTCTTTTATTGTTTTAATACTGATGATTTTAACATACAGCTCATGAAAACCCAAAATTCCTATCTCAAAAAATTAGCATATCATGAAAAGGTACTCTAAACGAGCTATTAACCTAATCATCTGAATCAACCAATTAACTCTAAACACCTGCAAAAGGTTCCTGAGACTTTTAAAAACTCCCAGCCTGGTTCATTACTCAAAACCGCAATCATGGGTAAGACTGCCGACCTGACTGCTGTCCAGAAGGCCATCATTGACACCCTCAAGCAAGAGGGTAAGACACGGAAAGAAATCTCTGAGCGAATAGGCTGTTCCCAGAGTGCTCTATCAAGGCACCTCAGTGGGACGTCTGTGGGAAGGAAAAAGTGTGGCAGAAAACGCTGCACAACCAGAAGAGGTGGCCGGACCCTGAGGAAGATTGTGAAGAAGGGCCGATTCCAGACCTTGGGAGACCTGTGTAAGCAGTGGACTGGGCTAGAGGTGCTGCATTCCCCAGGTCAAGCCACTTTTGATCCAGAAACAGCAGCAGAAGCGCCTGACCTGTGCTACAGAGAAGCAGCACTGGACTGTTGCTCAGTGGTCCAAAGTACTTTTTTCGGATGAAAGCAAATTTTGCATGTCATTCGGAAATCATGGTGCCAGAGTCTGGAGGAAGACTGGGGAGAAGGAAATACCAAAATGCCTGAAGTCCAGTGTCAAGTACCCACAGTCAGTGATGGTCTGGGGTGCCATGTCAGCTGCTGGTGTTGGTCCACTGTGTTTTATCAAGGGCAGGGTCAATGCAGCAAGCTATCAGGAGATTTTGGAGCACTTCATACTTCCATCTGATGAAAAGCTTTATGGAGATGAAGATTTTCATTTTTCAGAACAACCTGGCACCTGCTCACAGTGCCAAAACCACTGGTAAATGGTTTACTGACCTTGGTGTTACTGTGCTCAATTGGTTTGCTAACTCTCCTGACCTGAACCCCATAGAGAATCTGTGGGATATTGTGAAGAGAAAGTTGAGAGACACCAGACCCAACACTGTGGATGAGCTTAAAGCTGCTATCGAAGCATCCTGGGCCTCCATAACACCTCAGCAGTACCACAGGCTGATTGCCTCCATGCCACGCCACATTGAAGCAGTCATTTCTGTAAAAGGATTTCCGACCAAGTATTGAGTGCATAACTGAACATAATAATTTGAAGGTTGACTTTTTTTGTATTTAAAACCACTTATTTTTTTTTTTGGTCGGATGAAATATGCTAATTTTTTGAGATAGGGATTTTTGGTTTTCATGAGCTGTATGCCAAAATCATCAGTATTAAAACAATAAAAGACCTGAAATATTTCAGTTGGTGTGCAATGAATCTAAAATATATGAAAATTTACTTTTTATCAGTACATTCCAGAAAATAATGAACTTTATCACAATATGCTAATTTTTTGAGGAGTAGTATTTTTCCGTGTGGATTCCTCCAGTCTCCTTTCCGCGCCGGCATTAGTAGCGTGTACGCGCACAAAAATTTTTCTTTTCTGTGGATCGGATTTTGTGACTAAAAAGTATTTTTTTTTATTGTGCATATCCCAGTGTTTCTAAGATTGGTCGTAAGAAGGTGTCTGATGCATTCAAGAGGAGCAAATCAATGTCTCTTGAAACGAAGCTTGAAATCATCACTAAACACCAAAAAGGAGTTACTATTATCTGAGAAAGATCAGGACTCGATGATTAGATGGAGAGGCTTCTCCTATTGTGGATCAAGTTGAAAGAGATCAATAGCGATGGGAGTGCGGCCAAGCTGCAGAAGACAAGTGATCAAAATTACTGAAGTGAAATAAAACAGTTAAAAAATCCAATACACAAATAAATAAATAAAAAATAGTAGTGTAAGTTAATGTTAAGTGCTATTCTTAAGTTCAGACTCACTGTATTGTTTATTGACTTACTGTGCATTGTTTACAGTATTTTTGTTACTGTACATGTGTTATTATTATGAAATGTTTGTTACACATTTATCGAAAACATATTACGTCAAAAATACATGTTTGTGTCAGATTATGAGTTTGGGAGGGGTTGGAACGGATTCAGTGGTTTTCTACTGTTTCCAATGGGAATTTTTTTTCATCTAACCAATGTTTCCACTTACAAGCTCTCCCTCGGAACGAATTAATTTTGTAAGTCGAGGTATCACTGTATTTTGTTAGTAAAACATCTAGAAAAAGCTTCTATATTCAGATTTGTTTAAAATAAAAGGTAAATACTGTAAGAATGACAATTTTCTATGGAATTCCACGGTTTTTATCTAAAATTGGTCATTTCTGTGAATCGTCTAAATCCGAGAAGAAAATTTTAAGGGGGGGGTATAGGGCAATCAAAAGTAGGCGCTTGTTGCAAACTGACATATGGAGCTTGTGAACCAAAGCGCGGCTTATCTGGACTTCCAATTTTTCAAGTGAGCAAGTGAAGATAGAGTACAAAACAAGTATTCAACGGCGCACTTGCTCACTTGAAAGATCAGAAGTCCGGATAAGCCGCACTTTGTCTCAAGCACAAGTAAGTGAACTTGCGACAAACGCATACTTTTTGGAGCGCCTCACATATTGTAAGCCGCTCGTTGATTGGCTGTTTTAAGCTTAATGTAAAGTGACTTGGCTCAATGCAAATGGCAGCTTGTTGTGTTTTTACGAAGAGAATGTCTGGTTAGAAAATCCCGAAAACGGTGCGAACCTTAATGAAGAAAGAGGCATCCCGCATGTCAGGAATAGATAAGGATGTTAAGAAAAAGTTTAAGTGGGAATGGCTGGAGAAGATTGTGAAATTTGAGGTGAAAATCGGCAAACACACTCAGAACGTATCGGAACCTTTTGGCGATTTTCTTAAAGAAATCTGGCATCTCCAACAAGGCCTTGTGTGTTTATTGCAACGACCTGATCAGTTATGGATCTCGCGGATGTATTGCACTTATGACCGACAGACAAGCGCACTCAAAGGTAATTACTAAACATTTATTTTGTTTAGATTACGTGAAATCCCATTGAAATGTAACTTCATAAAAGTAATCTGTATTGGTAAAATCATTGTGTGATAAACTTACTCGCATTGTTGATGATAACAGTTTAATGTGTATGGGAAATTAATTTTCATTTTATACATTGCTTTTTTTTTTTTTTTTTATTTGCAGCCAAACATAAGTAATTCGTGTTCAATTTGAAAATACTCAATACATTGGTGATGGTTGTCCTATAAATTAATACACTGTCGTTATTTACCTGAGTAGTATCTGAACATTAATTAGTAACTAGCAGGCTGGGACAGTTAGTTGACAATATTTCATAAATTTATAAAGTGGTTTACAGGAAATATTTGTGTGGGGTTTTTTTTTCATCTTTCATTTTTACAACCAGACATGTGATTCTTCCGTGAAATATCGGAATTCCGATTTTTTCATTGGCCCAGTTTAAAAAAAAACGAGCCGAATATCTCAAAATAACCTTTTCCGCTTTTATTCCGTTCCAAGTTTTGCATAAAATGACCTCTCTTGAGACCTTACTTAAGACGATGATGTGTGACCTCTCTTGAAACGTTACTGTTGATTGGCTGATGTTGAAATATGTACGTAGACATACACACCACGTCCAATCTGTTGAGCTATCGAAAGGATGTTGGTGATCGAGAGAAAAGATTGTGCTCGAATCAAAGAAATAGATAAAGGCGTGAAAAACAAGTTTAGGTGGGAATGAACGGAAAAAGAAACCGTAGCATTCGTAGGTAAAAAGGTGACAAACTTGTTCGGTGACTTCTTCCGCAAAATCGATCGACCTGGGAAGGCGTTATGTACTTGGTGTAACGACACTATCGACTACGGTGGAAGGGCTTTTAAGGCGTTTGACAGCCACGCGAAAAGCAAGAAACATGTCAAAAAACTGGAATTAAGGAAAACAAATTATTCAATTGCCGGAAGATTCCAGAACTTAACCCTTGGTTTGCCGTTCGACCAGAAACTTCTGTGCAAAGAAAAGACCCAGTGAAACAACCAGTACCTGTCGCCGATCGAGTAGTTAATTTTGAGGTATGTTTGAGAATTTTCTTGTCTAGTTTCCGATTATATTTTTCAAATTGCTGTAAATGCATGCATGTTTTAGGTGTAGGACGTTCACGTGTTTACTCCGTGAACTGAGTCAAATGAGCCGACTCTATGGTCACTGAATCATTTTTCTGCTGTTTAGAATAAATAAATTATTGCCGCATTAACTCACCAGTTTTTCGTAATTAACTTATGTAAATAGGCATTGTTATTCAGTGTTTCTAAACAGCAGCGGGACTGTGTGCTCGTGTAATTAGCCCATTAATATTGGAAATGTAAAACTATGAATCTGAGACTCGACCGAAATGCCTCAGCATCCAGAAGGACAACAAACTTTCTAAGGCAGCCTCCAGAAGGACAGTTCAGGCTGCACAAAAGGAAACAACAAAAGTGCCATACTAAAGACAAAGAAAAATTAATTTAAAAACCCCTGTCATGTATAGCATGCCATGTGTATAGTTTGTTTCCGGATTGTGTTTAAAGACAATGACTGTTGATAATAGTGTTGTGAGGCAGGGCATATCTATAAGAGTGACTATTTGTTTTGTGACTGTGACACTTTGATTAGTGTTGGAATCCCACATGATAAACCCACAAGTTGATGTACAGTATGCATATGTAGATTAGAAATTAAACTTTCTAGAACTCTTTCAGTGTCATGAAATAGCCTTTTCCCCTTCTGACATGCTTAAAACCTAGGAGCTTGGGGGGGATTTGCCCCCCCCCACCACCACCACCAGGGTTTCACCCTGGATCCGTCTGCGCCGTCCAGACTTCTGGCTGATTTTCAGATATTTTGGTGATGGTCAAATCACATGCCTGTACAACACAAAACATAGAGCCATGGTTGACCTATTTCTCAATTCTGTGTATACAGTCGGCCCCCAACTTACGAAATTAATCCGTTCCGGAGCCCGTTTTGTATAGCGGGGATTTCGTAAGTAGGCGTCGCATTTTACATGTTAAATGCCTAATTCGTTCCAAGTCTCCAGTCTTTGGACTGGATAAACCCCATAAACCCTTTAAAAATGATAAAAGTACACAAATTTTGTATGAAATATGTGTTAAAAGTTCAGTTCATTTTCTGTAACCGCTTCATCCTAATTAGGGTCGCGGGAAGGCTGGTGCCCATCCCAGCCAACTCAGGGCGAGGGCAGAGTACACCCTGGACAGCTCGCCAGGCCATCGCAGGGCGGAAACACGCCGACGGCTTTGCAGCCTACTCTTGTCGAAAGTCTGCAATGGTTCTTTTACATGCCTCACAGCATAGACAGTGAGAGACATGGCCGGCCTTTGATAATCCAGTTAGCTGCACTGGGGGGGACAGTGACAACCTTGTGGAGAGTGGGACTCGAACCCCCAACCTTTGAATCAGCGATCCGACGCCTTATACTGCACCACTGCCCCTTGTGTTAAAAGTAAAAACATTATTTATTAAATCATTTAAACATTTTATTAACATATTAAACCATTTTATTAACATATTTATTAATTAAACCATTATTAAACATTTTTTATTAACACACCTCTCTCTCTCTCTCTCTCTCTCGCACGCTGTGGGCCACACCCACAAGACGTGAATTCAAAGCGCATTCCCTGCTTGACAAACTCAACTTTAATTTGATTCCTTGAGGGATCGGAATTCCAGATGAGCTCAAATACACCCACATGTATTAAACATTTACTGAATTAAAACAACTTAAAAAACTAAACTAAAAAGTAAAGAGTGAGGCTTCCTTCTATCTTTATCTGGGAGGCCAGCGGGGCAGGATGTTGAGAGACAGCGAATGAGAGAGCAACTCGTGCGGCGTGTGAAATTTTGATTGGCGCGTTGGAATTTTGAATTTCTTTTCGGAAGAGGGGGTTGTTTCGTATCTCGGGGACGGAAACGCAGGAAAATGTTTTTCGTTACCCGGGGATTTTGTACACAGGGGTTTTCATAAGTTGGGGGTTGACTGTATATTATATTGCAAATGCATATATGTTTACAAATAAAATTATATATTGTATACATTGTGTATGTGTGTGTGTATATATATATATATATATATATATATATATATATATATATATATATATATATATATATATATATATGATATACCAAAAAAAGTTCAGCTGAAAATATACTTTGCAGTTGTCATCCCTGATACTAGTTGAATTTGCCATGATTTAAGGAATTTCTTCGGAATTCCTATCGTTTTCCCATAGCACTTCTATAGTATGTCTACCCTTAAGCTAAATAGCCTCAATGTATGCTTCCATGAAAAGATCTGAAGCTGATCTGTTTTTCAGTTAGGTTTTGTGTCATAATGACCCCCAGTGTTCACATGGGGAATTACATTTTGTGATTAACTTGAGTTTTACTAAATGAAAATAACCACATTTCATTAAATTTCCTCTTCTTCGTCTACCTCTGTTTAACATTTGTTTACCTGTTTTGTTGATTGGTGGTGCAGAAGGTGAACCGATTGGAAGAGCAGGAAAAGGAGGTTGTGAGTGCACTGAGATACTTTAAGACGATCGTGGACAAGATGTCAGTGGACACCAAAGTTCTCCAAATGCTCCCAGGCTCTGCTAGCAAAGTCTTAGAGGCCATTCTGCCCCTCATGCAAGTGGAGGCAAGGATTCAGCACAGGTGTGTATGAATGTAAATGGAGGTTGTGTGTAAGTTTTGCTGTTTCCATGGATTGAATTTTGGCATGTGCACAGCAGTACCTCCTTGTCAGGTATTTCCATTCACAGACTTCCTATCTGGCAGTTCTCTCCTTCTACTGTACTTCATCAACGTGTCTGCAGAACTGTCAGTTACTGACACCCCTTCATGTTATTTGATGTGAACTTTACCTGTATCTGCATAATTTCTTGTACTGATTTTCTGCCACATGATTGACGTAGATTATATAATTAAATTACGTCAATATATTTATTAGTTTAATAATTATTCAAGTATATAGTTAAGTAGTATGCTGATACCTGTGTTGTTTATGGTGTATGGATGGTGATGTTTTAATGTTTGTCTCACCCCCCCAGCTCTGCTGTATCATCCTGTCATAATCGTGTTTATCAGAGTCTGGCGAATCTTATTCGTTGGGCCGACCAGGTGATGCTGGAGGGCATCGACCTAGATGACAAAGAAACCGTGGCGACTGTTACTGCAGTGATAAAGGCTGTATTGGATGGCGTAAAGGTATGGGCTGTTTACTGTATGATCTTTATTGGCTGCATTTATTTAGACATGTTTTACAATGTATGTGGGAGGGATTTGTATGATCAGCATACAGAGTATACCAGCAAAATATAAATGTGTGTTATAGGAGTTGGTGAAACTCACCATAGAAAAACATGAACAATCATCCCCAACATCACCGAGCAAGCCTGCGCCCCCTGTGGCCAAAGCAGAGAGGTAAAGGATGGATTTACGTAAATTTGTAAAAAAAAAATTTTTTTTTCAATTTCCATGAGTGTGAACCACTCCTGTAGATGTTAATCACAGTTTATGGATCAAATCTTACGTAAGCACACTGAGAACAAGAACAAATTTAGATGGAGGGAGTTGCTTAAGTGTTCTTTTGGTCTTATTGGTCAAAGTTTTCTGCCACTTTCTTTCTTTGTCTCACTTGATCTATGTACCTGTTCCTCATATAGCATGTGTGAGATGCCGCTAACTGAAAGAGAAAAGGAGATCCTCAGCAAGACTACACCCACGGACAGCTTGACGAACATCTCGGAAGAAGAAATAGCACCGCCCAAACCTCCTCTACCAGGATTAAAGTTATCAGAGCACAGGTGAGTTGTTAACTGGTTGTTGTTGTTGTGTGTGTGTATGTGTGCGTGTGTGTTACCAATTCTTAGCAAAATTTAACTTGCACCAAAGAATGTAATGTAAAGTACTTATCTTATGTATGTTTATTTAATGTGCAGCTTTCAAAATGAGGTAATTTTATTGTTAGTTGTAGAGTAGGACTAGAGTGCATACTCGTGTGTAAGTGGTGTAGTGTAGTCTAAGGAGCGAGTCTCAATGTTCATTAAGAGTCCTCTGTCGCACACGTTGAAAATAAATCTGGTGCTGCATATTGCTGTGTCTGCAAAAGTAGTTTATAGTAAGGTCACAAATGTGTAGTAAAGCATAAATATTGCCATGTGTAAAGTCTCGCACATTTCAAACATTTTAAAATGTCTATTTTGGTATTTATTTGCATACAACTTAAAATGTGTATACAATATTCCTGAATCATAGTGCTTAGGCCACTCATTTTTTATTTTCTGTTTGACGGACTTTTCAGCACAAATTTAGTGATTTCAGAGGAAATAAGAAAAAAAATAAAGCCATTAGATTTAAAATATTATCATTTACAATTTTGACAAAAAAAAGTGTAGGATGTAATATGTATATAATTTTTTAAATTTTTTTTTTTTTTTTTTTTGATATAGCACAGGAAGGTTTCGTTATTTAAAAATTTTCATGTATATCTGGTTGATGGCTCTAAAAGTGTTGGGGATATCATCAAATATAGTGTGTAAATTACATATGTCTCAATGCATTATCTGTTCATTAGAGTCGCTTGCAAAGCATGCTGGGAATCTCGACTTACGATACCTGATGCGAGAATTCATTTGGATATAAAGATGTAAACACGATCTCGAAGGCAAACACACAAAATTATACATAATATTTAAAGATTCAAGATTTTTATTTGTCATTTGTGCTTTTACACACACAGGAATTGTTGTGCGGTCGTGCAAAGAGTCAAGTTAAAAAACAGGAAGGAAGGCTCAAATCAACAAAAACATATACTTCTATAAAATAAATACATAAAAACCTATATTTAAAAAGGCCCAGTAAACAATATAATAATAATAATAATAATAATAATAATAATAATTGTAATAAAATAATAATAATAATAATGATAATAATACAATAAATAAATAAATCATATCATATTACACTATGTCCATTAGTTTGTTTTGGGGGGGGGGAATGAACAATTCTCTGGACAAACAAAACAGCTGCAACTTCAAAGTTAGATATTCCACATTCTGAGAGCAAGATGTAGAGACAATCTTACAGTCAGTACACCTGGTTTATTTAACGAGGACTCCACGGGTCTTGCCACTATCCGCTGCGCTCCTGTCCTCTCTAAAGGCCGTGTAGCCAGGTGGTGTAATCACCTCGTCGGGTGTACTCTCCTCAAGCGATGTTTCACAGAAACACAGCACGGAGTAAACATGCTGAAGCATGCATGCTGATCGCCAGCAAAAAAAAAAAAAAGTCTGGTTAAACATCATAAATAGAACTTTGCCTGTGAGAATTGATATTGAAGGAAATCTTGATGATGGAAGGATATGCCATAATGACTGACTTATGTAAGGACATGGTGCTTTTCATACTGCTGAAAAGCTGTGGTTAAGATGAACCGAAGGTCAGAATTTAAAACGAGCTTCATAGTGCATTTCGTTTTGAAATAACAAAAGACATGCTGCCAAGTGGCACTCAGTCTTACATGAGTCTTTCAGAACTTAAATTGTTTTTGTTTGCATTCTGAAATTAAATAAGAGCAATGAGGGGGGTGTTTTGGATAAACAAATTTTTTGTGATGTTATTTGACTTGCGATACTATTTTAATTTGTGCAGAAAGAGAAGTTCCAAATAACAGAAGAAAATAGTTAATCATGTAAGCACAGTATAAACATTTAAGCTACAGTGGTACCTTACGAAACTCCCAACAAACGAAAAATCCAGGTTACGAAACACATTTCTTAAAATTTTTGTCTCTGGACATGAAACAAATTCACGTTACGAAAGTGCCATTTCAAAAATTCAAACAATGCGCGAGTTGCTCTCCCATTGGCTATCTCCCAACATCCTCCCCGCTGGCCTTCCATTGGCTAGGAGGGATGACGCAGCTCCCTCCCTTTGGCTATTATGGAGCTGAATCTCCACAATACCCATGATGCTTTTCGTGTAAAGGACAACGTTACTGTTGTTTTGTGAGTTTTTCGAGTGTGCTCATTGCAACTTTATTTACTAGGATTTTATTTATCTATTTATTTACTAAGATTATAACTGCTAAGAAGACATGGTCAACACACGTGCGCACACGTGCGTGATTCCCGGTGCAAGTGAAAAGAAGTGGGCTCATGGCATGCAGTTGAGTGATATCGCAAATGAATATGGCCAAACCTGTCTACCATTGGTACGATATAGAAGCAGAAGAAAGCCTTAAAAGGTATACTTTTATAATTTTTGAAGGGTTTAGGGTGTAGTATTGGGGGCTTTGGAACGAATCAGGCATTTTACATGTAAAATGCGGTTCAACTTACGAAACATCTGGGTTACAAAGCCACTTCTGGAATGGATTAATTTCATAAGGTGAGGTACTACTGTATTACCTTCCAGTATCAATTTCATCGGGTTTTTTTGTTTATATTAAAAATCCCCATTTTCTCCCTAATTTAATCGTATACAATTCCCACCCATCAGATACTGCCTTCCCTATCACACGACCCACCAACAACCAGGGAGGGGTGAAAGCATGCACACATCCCCTCCGTGACATGCAATGTAGCCACCCACCTGTTTCAAATTGATGCTCCCGCATATATGTTTGCAGTCTAACACACTTGGAGGGTAAACACTATCCGCCTCCTCATACAAATGAGCTCAGGGACACCCATGATTAGCTGGCGATCACTGTGAGTGACGAAGAATTGAGCGTATGCCATCCCTCCCGCCAGTGAGAGCTCGGCCAATTGGCCCTCCCATCGAGGTTATAGTCTTTAATGCCACACAGAATAAAGCACACACTTTTTGGCGAGTTAATCCCAAATAATTTTTTTGTTTTTTAGCTCAACATTTTGTAATCCTCTCCAAGTCCAGAAAGTGAAATGTTTACAAAAGTCCTAAACTTGGCTATCATCGTTTACATGCACGTCACATGCAGTTGAAACCAAATGTTTATGCACACAGAGTGCCATTTCATGTGAGTGTTATGTCAGTTGACAAAAAAAGTTCATCATTGTGCATATCAAAATATTCTGCTCCTTGCAATCTAAAGGCTGAAATACCTTTTTCACTTGAATAGAAACTTATATATATATATATATATATATATATATATATATATATATATATATATATATATATATATATATATTAAAATTAAGGAGCAATATATATAATTAATAACCTGAGGGATCCCTCACTTACCGCAGTTAATTAGGACCGAGGACCCCCCCACCCCCGCGCGACCACTGAATTCCGTGAAGTAGGATCACCCCCCACTGACGTATACGTATATGTATATATAATATCAATAAATACATATTCAATGCTATAAATGCTTATAATAACAATTAAATGTTAAAAAAATAATGCATAAGATGTAAATAAAATATAAATACACACACATGCAGACACGCAGATGCGCATCTCACAAACATGTAAGTACAGTTGGCCCCCTACTTACGAAATTAATCCGTTCCAGAGCCTTTTTCGTAGCCTGGAGTTTTCATAAGTAGAATGTAAGTAGTACATGTAAAACGCGTGATTCGTTCCAAGGCTCCCAAGACTACCCCATAAACCCTTTAAAAATTCTAAAAGTACAGACGCTCCCCGACTTACGTTTTTAATTGGTTCCGGACGGCCGAACGTAAATTGAAAGTGAACGCAAGTTGTTACAGTGACGTGTGACGCTCATACTGTACTATACATCCACAAATACCATTACCGTATCTCATAAAACACCCCTAAATCAATTATTATAAACATAACATTGTAAAATAATATCAAATTAATTTCAAATAAGTCACTTATTTATACCGAGTTACTTTACATGAAGCTTAAAACAGTCAATCAACGCTTACAATATGTAAGGTGCTCAATACTGAAAGTAGTGTACTTGCGAAAGTAGTGTACTTGTTGTGGGTTATACGGACTTCCAGTATTTCAAATGCACAAGGGTGCCGTTGAACTCGTTTAGAACACAGCCTGCGCTGATTCAAAGTGGAGCAAAGTCAACAAAGCGGAGAGCTCTTTCTTTTGTGTAAGTAAATAAGTAAACTTTATTCAAGAGATGCATACAAAGAGCAAGTACAAATCCTAATGAATATTAATATAAAAATAAGTATACACTCTTAGGATTCTGTTAAAAGATAATAAATATCTGTAATTGTTTTGTAATTTGTGGATTCGGGTTTTCATATTACAACTCTCTTTGCTTAACTGAGAATGCATGCTAGAGTATGCATGATGCCGATCCGAGCAGATAGTTAATTCATCTCTGTGTAGACTTGCACCCATGCTAGTAGACTTACACATCTGACCAACCATATTTGCTTACGGTTACAAAAGTCCGCAAAACAGTGCAAACACAAAGATCACCGAGACGACGTCTTAACACAATGGTAAATAACTGTTTTTTTATATATATATATACATACATACATACATACATATACACATACATACATATACACATACATACACTCAGTCTGTAGTTTGTAAACAATGAATACGGCGTCATTGCATCATTACGTCAGCATACTACGTAGGTACGTCTAAACTCAAAATTTTCCTTTTTTTGGGAAAAAAAACGTAAAATCGAAAAAACATAAAACAGATGAACGTAAGTCGGGGAGTGTCTACTCCAATTTTTGTATGAAATATGTATGAAATGTGTTAAAAGTAAAAGAAAATTATTTATTAAACCATTTCAACATTTTATTAACATATTAAACCATTTTATTAACATATTTATTAATTTAGCCATCATTAAACATTTTTTATTAACACGCGCGCACACACACACACACAAAACACTGTCTCTCTCTCTCTCTCTCACACACACACACACACACACACACACACACACACACACACGAACAACACACATTTGTGGGGCGCTCCATGCGGTCTCCGCAAACACGCAGGACGCCAGAGCATTTTAAGACAGGGACTTCAATGCGCATTCTCTGCTTGACAGGTCGGACTTTAACTTGTTTTCTTGAGGGATCGGAGGTTCGGATGAGCTGCATTTTGCTCACATTCGGCGGAGCACGCCACATTTGTTGAACATCTACTGAATTAAACAACTTGAAAAATAAGCTGCAATGTGCTCTCTCGAAAGACAGTTAAAAGAACGCCTCCTTTCATGTATGACTGACTCTGTACGCAGTCTCTATCTCGCTCTCTCTCTCACACACTCACACTCACACACACACACACACATACACACACAAAACTCTGGTGTGTTTTGCCGAATGCAAATGTGGGCACCGCCCACACTCAATGCGCAACCGACGGACCAATTCTATTTAAAGTTTAAATGGACGAGATGTTGTATTTAAAACGGAATTACAGTATCTGTTTGAAAGATCAGAGGTCCTGATTCAATATTAACTTGCTTCCCTGCGAGATCGGAGGTCTTGTCCCACGGAGCACTCTTTTCATGCTCCTTCTGCTTCATTATCGTCACGATTGTAGAGGGGTTTCGGCCATAATGAAATATAACACTGCAATGATTAATCTCTAAACAAGACAACAGTCCTGTTCAACACTCCATTAGTGTGACAAACAGGAAGTATGGGTACAGGAAGTATGGGTACAGGTCAAGTCCCTCCTGGCCAATGGGAGGCCAGCGGGGCAGGATGTTGGGAGACAGCCAATGAGAGAGCAACTTGTTTGCACATTATTTGAATTTTGAATGGTGCGTTTGGCGCTTTTTGGAAAAAGAGGTTGTTTTCGTAAAAAGAGGACAAAAATTTAGGAAAATGTTTTTCGTAACCTGGATTTTTCATATTCAGAGGCTTACGTAAGTAGGGGGCCGACTGTAGTTTTGATGGGAGGTTTTGTTTGTTTTTTGGGGGTTTTTTGTTTTTGTTCTTTTTTTTTTTTTTTTTTACATAATTGGCCTTGTATTTGTGGTATTTTCCTTAACTTTCACCCCTATTCTTCCTTAATTTCCTTATTTTTTAATTCGATGAATATTAAAAAAAAAAAAAAAAACGTGATGCACTGAAGCCGCCTGAATTGAAGCGCAAAGTAGCTAGAGATCCCTGTACTTATATTCGGATGGAAGAGGAGTATATTGCAGAAAATTTACTAATCTTGAATGTTTCCATTTTGTCATGTCACAACCTGGCATAAACTGTAGATAATTGTAGATTGAGTAAGGTTCTCCTCCTTGAGCTAATACATTGTAGAACCACTTTTGGCTGCGGTTGCAGCTCTGGGACTTGAGGGAAATACATCAGCCTTCACATCTGCATCCTGATACCTCCCAACCCAGCCCATGCATGTTTTTAAAACAACTCTGCTCATGCTCTGTCAGTTCCATCAGGACTGTTGGTGAATAACAATTCAAATGTTGGCCTGTATTCTAAATATTGCTGTCCTGTTTGAAGGATTTCTTCTAGGATTGCCCTGCATTTGAGTATTTTCACCTTGTATTAGCCCTGATCAGTTTTCATTCCTTGCTATTTGTATCCTTCACAAAGTGTAGTTGATGCTATGTTTTATGAGGTTGAGTGCATCTGCCACCACTGCATTCATCCTCACTGCAGTGTTTGTTTTTAATGGATTTATATTGTATTTATGTTGAATGGCCCCTGTGGCACACCCTACCAGCCTATCGAAACTGGATCACCTTGACCTATTTTTCAAGGTCACAGAGCTCAATTCATCAAAATATCCATTAACACTTTCAGGCTGCAGTTGGCTGGGGGGGTGTTTCCCTCTGTCAGGAAAGCCTTTATAGTTAAAAGCAAGTCCGCAAGATGATGCTGTCGTCACCATGCTTCACAGTGAGGATTATGCTTTTAGTTTGATTAGCAGTGTTGAGTTCTCGGAAGAAAATTGGACCAAGTGATGGTTATGCAGACACTCCTTTTATTTGTTTATTTCAAATCTTGTCATGTTTGCTTTTACCTTTAATGACACAATCTAATTGTCATTACAGTTTCAGGTTGTAACATCAAAAAATATAGAGAAATCCAAGGGGGTAGGT
>CM045735.1:31032248-31149748 GCA_024760905.1 Plotosus lineatus
ATATATGTGTATGTATGTATATATATATATATATATATATATATATATAAAATATATGTGTGTGTGTGTATATATATATATATATATATATATATATGTGTGTGTGTGTATATATATATATATATATATATATATATATATATATATATATACACACACACATACACACACACACATAAGTTTATTTGTTTACTTTCCAGTACAATATTAATATATAATTCACATTTCTGTGTGTGTGTGTGTGTGTCCCTAGATAATACAGATGGCTATGACCCCGATTATGACTTCCTCCATCAGGACCTCTCAGTGTTCGAGCCATTGCCATTTCCCATGATTCCCAGCAGTTGCCTCAGCCCCCTCCCAGAAAGCCTCAGTGAGACCTCTGTAACATCACCTGGCCCAGCGCAACCCCGCTTCAGTGCCCCCGTAGCACCGCTCAACGTTGCAGGAACGTCCAATGGAGAACGACCTCCTGCACTTCCACAGAAAAAACGGCGCTCAGCTCCCATCCTGTCATCTTGCCAGCTCTATGAATTCCATTCCTCTGATAAGGAAAGGCCGACTTCGTTGGTCACACCCATTTTGACCAATGGCAATGAAATGTCTTCCCTTAGCGACAGCCCTCCCCCTCTGCCAGAAAAGAAGAGCAAAACAAGTAAGAATTAGAACGATGTGTGTGTTTAAAGACTACAAAGCCTGGGGGTGTGGTCCTGCTTAACATGTGTTTCTTATTTCAGTCTTTTTGTGCTGTTGTGTTGTGCATATTACAAGCAGTTTTATGTGTTTGTGTGTGTGTAGTCCTCCAGTACATGCAGTTTGTGGAGGATTACTCTGAACCCCAGCCATCAGTCTTTTATCAGACTCCACAGAGTGAAAGAATCTACGAACAACGCAGGAACAAACGGTTTCAAGAAGTGTACGGGTCCAGCGACAGCTATGAGACTCCGCCCCCTCCTGCCCTGCCACCGAAACAGCGGCAGCTGGTATGCATATTACACAATCACAAATGTATACGCAGACACGAGCATTCATTAAAGGTAGTGACGGTGACGTGCCATTTACATGATTTCACACATTCTCTCACTGCTACATGGAGCTGCTGTATTAAAGGAATAAAAGGCATGTGCAGCTTAGTACTATCATTCAGGTTGTGGATAAAATAACACTTAATTATTTCAACATCAGGACATGACAGTGGTCGCGTAAGGGCTTGCATCACCAAATCACATCAAGACCATCCCAGATTCAATTTCCAGGTTTGAAGTGTGTCTGTGTGGAGTTTTAACGTAATCCCTGTGCTTGTGGGAGTTTTGTCAGGTTTCCCTCCCACAGTTCATGCACACTGGGCTAATTGGCTATTCCAAATTTCCTGTGTGTGTGTGTGTGTGTGTGCGCGTGCGCGCTGACCCTGCAATGAATTTGTAAGATATCCAGAGTGTATTCATCCCTTTGCTCAGTGTCACCTGAGATGGGTATCGGCTTCCCCGCGACCCTAGAAGAATTAAGTGGTTTAGCAAAGTAGACTAAGTGTGAGAGATTGGGAGTAATTAAAAATAAATTTTCTTAATCTGACCAATACTATGTAAATACATCTACTCAGGCGACTGGATACATCATCAGTGATGTTCCTGGAATCATTGGGTGTTTCGGGTCTTTTAACATCATACACCCTCATTCAGGTGACCCAGATGGGGCTGATCAGATTCCGGCTTGTGTCCAGTTGGCACACTAGCTACCACGACTCCATGGTTCTCCTCTCTTGAGCCACAGCCATCTTGAGGCCCTCTCTGCTGCTTCGGTGGTATTGCGGACGGCTCTTCTCCTCTGTTGCCCGACGATGCCTAGACGATCCAGAGCTTTGGCGAAGGACTGGGCCACAAAGCCTCTGCAGACAACCTCTACTGGAAGGCACTTCACCCTCCATCCTGATTGCTGACTGTCTTTCACCATTCCTGTGTACTTGTAAAGCTTCCTCTCAAAGGCTTCTTCCAGGCAGTCTTCCCACGGGACAGTCAACTCCAGCAGCGTCACTTGCTTGGTGGCCTCTGACACAAGGACAATGTTAGGACGGAGGGTGGCGACCGCAATATGGCTAGGGAACTTCAACTGATATTCAAGATCCACAAACAGCTGCCAGTCTCTTGCAGAGGTCAGAATGCCTGCTGGTGGTCTGTTAGCTGGGGCAGCCTGCTCCCCAGCCCTCACAAAGGCAATGATGTTCTTAGGGGGGCGGAATTGTTTTGCCCAAGCCAATCCCGTGCTGATGGCCTCGGCGATGGTCTTCAGGACTTGGTCGTGCCTCCACCGGTAGCGCCCTTCTCCCAATGCTGTAGTGCAACAGCTTAGGACATGTTCTAAGTTGTCTCTCTTGGAATACAATGGGCAAGCTGGTGACTCCGCTAAGCCCCAAGTGTGCAGGTTCGATGGACTAGGCAGCACATCGTATACTGCCTGGATGAGAAATCTGATGCGGTGAGGCTCAGCTTTCCAGATCTCAGTCCAGGTTACTTTCCTCTGAAGCGCATTTTCCCATCTTGTCCAGGCTCCCTGTTGTCTCATGCCCACCGCCTTGCAGGATCTTGTTTCCTCCACAGCAGCTCTCACCTCCTCTTGGACCAGACACTTTCCTTTCCCCTGATGTTCATTTTGTGGAGTTGAGAAGGAACCTAAGCCAGCTTGGCCCCTCGAGACCACTCCCACCAGAGACTTGTGGCACAGCCTAGCTTCCGCCATTTGAACAGCCTCTTCCGCCTTCCATTTCCTGCCCGTCCTCATTTGGATTCCAGCATTAGCCCCCTTTGGATCGCTGGAGTCCCTGTACAGCACCACTTCACTAGCTCTGGTAACCTTGAACTCCTCCAAAGATTTAAAGGGCAGCTGCAATTTGTTATTGCGCCCATAGAATGCAATTCTACTTAGGCTCTTTGGTAACCCCAGCCATCTCTGAAGGTGGTTACTGATTTTCCGCTCCAAGATCTCTACTGTGGATAGTGGGACAGCATAGATGAGGAGTGGCCACAGGATCCTGGGGAGGATACCGTGCTGATAAACCCATGCCTTGAATTTTCCAGGTAGACCGGACTTGTCCACGGACTTTAGCCAGCCCTCCAACTCACCACACGCCGTCTGGATGGATGCTGCGTCTTTGAGAGAGCTGTCAAAAACCTTGCCCAGACTCTTGACTGGCCTCTCTGAGATTGTTGGGATGGTTGTGTCTGCGATGTTGAAACGGAACTTGTCCCCTACCTTTCCTTTCCTCAGCACCATCGACCTAGATTTTTCAGGTTTAAAGCTCATTCGGGCCCACACCATCATGTTCTCCAGCCCCTTAAGGATCCACCGACATCCTGGGACTGACTCTGTGGTGACTGTAAGGTCATCCATGATTGCCCTAATAGGTGGCTGCCGTTGACCTGAGCTCATCAGGGGTCCTCTGCATTCTGGTTCAACAGACTTGGTGAGCATATTCATGGTCAAGGAGAATAGTGACACTGAGATGGTACACCCTGTTATGATGCCCATCTCTACCTTGTGCCAACTGGATGGAGTTACTCCTGAAGAGACCCTTGTCCTGAAGTTGTTGTAGTAGTCAGCGATGAGGTCTCTACACCTGCCAGGGACATGATGTTTCACCAGGGTAAGCTGGACTAACTTATGGGGGAGGGAGCCATATGCATTGGCTAGGTCAAGCCATAACACTGCCAGATTACCCATCTTTTCTCTGGCCTCTCGAATGAGCTGTATCACCACACCTGTGTGCTCCACACAGCCTGGCATCCCTGCAATGCCACCTTTCTGGACTGATGTGTCGATGTAAGCGTTTCTTGCTATGTATAAGCACAGTCTCTTGGAGAGGGCACTGAAGAAGATCTTTGATTCGACGCATAGGAGGGAGATGATGCGGAACTGGTCAAGCCGGGTGGAGCCTTCCTCCTTCGGAATCCACACCCCTTCAGCCATTCGCCATTGCTCTGGGATCTTCCCCTTTCTCCAGAAAACTCTCAGAATTTTCCACAGACGCAATAGTAGTTTGGGACAGTTCTTTTACACTTTGTACGAAGTGCCACTTGGTCCTGAAGCAGAGCATGCTCTGGCTTTATGAACAGCCTCTTTGATTTCCCTTAGCTTCAGCTCCGACATATCAAACTGCACCTCAGGTTCAGGGGGATCAATGAGGATATTGCAATCTCCCAGCTCCATTTCACTTCTGGGATCGCTGAACATCTGTGAGAGATGTTGATCGATGTCTTCCTTTGAGGAGGCAAGTTTGCCGCTGCGTTTCTGGTCTAGTAGGTCTTTAGTGAACTTGAAGGGGTTGGCTATAAAGGCCGCTCGTTTGCGTGAAAAAGTGACAAATGATGAAAGGTGTATTGGGCCTTGGTGGATGTCACTGAATATTTTAATGTTATCTTATAATGTATACTACGGCAGAATAACTTGAGGATTTTTTATTTATTTATTTTAAACACATTTTAACCACAGGTAAGCTCTGTATCTCTGAGTCGGCTCCATTTGAGACTATCACTTGTTTCGTGGGTTATTCCATAAAACCCAATAAAATATGGAATGAAACCACTTAATTGTACCAACTTTTATATAAAACTAAACACCCCCCCCCCCCCCCCCCAAAACAAACTTAACTTTATTGGTCTGTTTTGTGGAACAGGCCTGCCATCCTTGACTCCGACTCAGCCAGCACTTCCTTTTGCTTCATACCACTGTTTATGGCTTGTTCCTTGCTCACCGACACAAGTCAGTGCTGAATAGCTAACCCTGAAGGCTAAAAAGATTTTTATTCTTTGTCGTCATTGTTCCGGTTTAATATAGCAAAGTCTACTTTATCGTTTATGCATTATCTACCAAGAAGAATAAGATGTTTTTAATCGAAACATAGAGGACCAATCAGATCTTACCAGTCTTTTATACAGTATACTAAATATCAATGCCTAAAAAACGTTGGGTAGTACATGAGATTAGTGTCGTACCATTTATGGCTATTTCTGCAGCTATAGGATGTTATATTATTATTATATTATATAGCATGGATGAAGACAAGTTTATAAATCCATTTCAGCAGATTGCAGTTGAATTGCAGCCTATGCAACCACTAAATTGTTTAGCATTTATGCTATTAGCATGGAGCCATATCATCCACCAACCTGCGCTCAGGTTTTTGTGGTGTAATTGCTCTGTCGCTCTCTACCTGCAAGGATTTTTTTTTTAAATGTCAGCTGAGAGAAGTTTTCTGTTCTGTTTAATTCTTTAACTTGGTTTGGATAAACTGCAAAATCCCTTTGGTACCCTATAAGGAGATCTCTAAGGCCAGGTCAAATACCACCGATCACTCGGAGGTTATTGATTTATGATTAAATATGAGCACGGAGCATCATCTCAAGAGGAGTTTTGAAACTGTGCCAAATGTATTCAGGCTGTCATTTAATTAAAGAAATTTGTCTGAAGAAAGGGATATTCATGTAATCAGGGTTCGTGTTTCTAATAAAAAAAATACTTTTTTGGTACCAAATGCATCACCAAGTTGTCATATTAAAGTGTAGCAGCATTAGTTATCCTTACAGCATAATTTTTATGTAATGTAATACATTACTTTGTTAATAGATACACATTTTGTTATTTATTTATTTTTTTAAAACACAAATCACCATAAAATGAGCAATGCTAGCAATTTTATCCTGCAGATTACTAACGAGGGCTGAACCATTGAGGAACAGACATTTTTCCTTGAAGTGACGTGAACTCGTTAGGTCAGGTTGTTCAGCTCCATTACAGAAGCACTGAGCGACATTTTGGGTAACGAGACTCCCTGCTTACTAAAAACTTTTACCTTTAACTGGTTCCTTTTGGTGAGGAACTGGACACATCCGTTTTCATCCTTTAAGTTTTATGAAGGAATTCCATGGGAACAGTGTCCAGTTTCAGATGTAAAAGCTTGGGCTTGAAGTGGACTTTGTGGACCACAGAATTGCTTCCGAAAGGGGAAATGCTTTCAGAGTACGGCTTGTGCCGATATTACATTTTTACATGATTTCTGCACTTGTTCTTTGTGCAGCCATATGCTTTGCACTCCCCCGTTTTCCTGGCGACTTATGTCATCACTGGCCGATAATGTGTCTGCTGCACACAGCAAAGCCAATGGCAAAAAACATGAAAGTGGGTCACTGCCAGGGCTGGAAGAGACAATGCTGTACATGCCTATTAATAGGAGTAGTATTGTAGCGCTTGACAAGAAGCAAGGACTGACATTGCCTGATGGAGGCAACTTTGTCTACGTTACTAGAACTTTAATTACTGACTAGGTGACAAAATGTCACTTCATTCTCTCTCTCTCTCACTCACACACCAATTGCTTTACATTTTTCTTTCTTGTTTTCTTTCTGTTCTGAGACTTTGTCTCTGCCTTTCTTCTGTTTTTTAATCATCTCTTTACTGTCTTGTCAACAGCTTGTTAACTTATTACTCTCTTTCCTTTCTTCCCTTCCATCTGTTTGTTCTTTAGGCATCTCACTCTTCCTCTCCTTCCTCTTCTACCTCCTCCTCTCTTTCACTTCTTCCTCCTTCCACTGGTGTTCCGGAGGAGGCAGAGTCTGCTACTGGCCTCAGCCTATCTGTGTCTATCTCCTTCCATAGTGATCATGCTTCTTTAACCACACCCATGGTGAGTGATAATCAGGTGATCTTTAATACAAAGAATGGTGTGTGTGCGTGTGCGTGCAAGCAATTTTTTTTTCATTTTGAAATTTTTACTCACTTCCAACTTCAGTGTTTCCTTTCAGAAAGTCTTAATTCTGTAAAGCAGCTCTAATTATTTTATTTAGTTGTAATTTTTTATATATTTTATACCAGAGTACAGTGGCACCTCACCTTATGAAAGTCTCACCAAACGAAAAATTCAGGTTACGAAAAGAATTTTACTAAAACTTGTCTGAGGATACAAAACAAGTTCACGTTACAAAAGTGCCATCTTAAAAATACAAACGTACCATTCAAACATTCAATCAATGACGTTCAAACATCCCGCCCCGCTGGCCTCCCATTGGCTAACAACTGAGCTGTCATTCATGTCGCCGTCACTCAAACGTCATCTTGGACAAGTCCACCTGATGCCATCTTGGACAGGGATGCCATCTTGGACATCATTGCCTAGGAGGAATGATGCAACTACCTCCCATTGCCTATTATAGAGCTGAATCCACCATGATGCTTTTTTTTTTTTAACTGTTGTTTATGCTTTATTTCTTGTCTCAGGCTTTTAACCTTCCATAAACATTTGTAAGATTATAACTCTGCTAAGAAGACATGGTTAACGCGCACACATGCACACACACACACACACACACACACACACACACGTGTGTGATTTCCAGTGTGAGTGAGGAGAAGAAACGGGCTCGAGTGACATCACAAAGGTATATGGCCAAACCTGTCTACCATTGGTATGATATTGAAGCAGAAGGAGGTCTTAAAGGTATGCTTTTATAATTTTTAAAGGGTTTAGGGGGTAGTATTAGGAGCCTTGGAACGAATCACACGTTTTACATGTAAAATGCGGTTCAACTTACGAAAAATGCAGGTTACGAAAAAAGCTCTGGAACGGATTAATTTCGGAAGCTTTTCATTTTACAACTCTCTTTGCTTAACTGAGTATGCATTAGATTGTGCCGATCTGAGCAGATAGTTAATTCATCTCTGTGTATTAGACTTGCACCCATGCTCGTAGGCTTACACTTCTGACCAACCATATTTGCTTAGGGTTGCAAAAGCCCGCAAAACAGTGTAAACACAAAGATCACAGAAACGACGTCTTGACACAAGGGTAAGACGCTATATAACTGAGAATATATATATATATATATATATATATATATATATATATATATATATATATATAAACAAAAATAAAAGGACAGGACAAAGACTTTCTATTGAAACTCCATTTATCACTACAGATCTGTTTCGAGGGGTGGTGAAACCATCCTCTCTCTTCAGGTGATTATAGAATAATCTTCTATATTCACCTGAAGAGAGAGGATGGTTTCACCACCCCTCGAAACAGATCTGTAGTGATAAATGGAGTTTCAATAGAAAGTCTTTGTCCTGTCCTTTTATTTTTGTTATTTGCTCTACCAAAAAGTATTGAGCACTCTCCTACGGAAGGATCTACTCAGAAAATCCTCTATATATATATATATATATATATATATACACACACACACACACACACTCAGTCTGTAGTTTGTAAACAACGTAAAATCGAAAAAAAAAAATGTAAAACAGATGAACGTAAGTCGGGGAACGTCTGTATTTGTCACTTCTCTTTTCCTGTATTCGGTACTATTGGTTTAATCTAGATGTATGATTTAGCGTTGAGCCAGATTAAGCCCTGCTTTCGGGTCATGACTATACATCTAGTTCTTGGAATATACACAATGGGCAGTTGGAAGAATCAGTTTTCATATCAGAAGCGTTTGATGCAGCTGCCTATGACTGTGATTAGGCCAGGAGGAACCGATTATGTATGTATGTAAACCGAGAATTTATTTATTTAACTACATTTCCATTTGCAGTGTGAAGCAGCTTTGATTTTTAAATCAAGTAGTCAGTGAAGAGTCGGAAAAGTTTTTTTTTTTTTTTTTCATTGGATTACAGTACAGTGCACTTTTTTCTCTCTCTCTCAATCTTGGTAAATATAGACATTAAAACTTGGTGCAGACTGTCTTTAGATGGCACTTAGTGTTTTATGCATGCCATAACTAGTGTAGTAATTACTGATACCACAACTACCGGAGTAGCACACGTACTGTAAAATATACACACCTTACATCATACTGCAACTTTTCATCTCAGACTTAAATGAACTTAAAAATGTATTGGTTTTTTGTTTGTTTGGTTTTGATTTTTTGTTGTTGTTTTTTTTTTTGTTTGTTTGTTTGTTTCTTTTTACATTTAAGGTTTTTCAATTTGGGAAGTGAGTAAAAAGAACAGACTCTGTTCAAATATTTGAAGCTTAAGTTGTAGAAGTGCTCAGAAATGCAGTCGCATGTTGGACACGCACCATTAGAAGGGGAAAAAAGTGATCAACTGTACTGCTGATATTACCCACCATAGGTATTCTGAGCTTTTTTTTTCTTCAATAATAGTTGGGAAAGTATGTTGATCTGGTGTGTGTGTAGGAGAGGACAGAATACAGGGAGCGATGAGAACTAGCCTGCCTAAGCACTAGACCATATGTTGTCTGCTTGAGAACATGTGAAGAAAGATCACAGTTCAGGTCAGAGACTGACCTGTGTGTGAGGGGGACAACACACACACACACACACACACACACACACACACACACACACACACACTTTATTCCCTGTGTGGTGTGTGTGTGTGTGTGTGTGTGTGTGTGTGGAATGTTCCAGAATTCCTCTAACTGAGTAAGATAGGGGGGAACTTGGTTCCCGCTCTCCCATGGAAACACATTAAGGTGTGTGTGTGTGTGTGTGAGGGTATGTGTGTGAAAGGCACAGTAGGAATGCTTTTGCTGGTGTTTTTGACGAGTTGCTGCAGGTTGTTCCTTTCCCTAGCCAGTGACTGTAATCTCTCTAATCCTGCGCACGCACACATCCAAACAAAGGAGTTGATTAGTCTTTAAATTCCTCATGGATTTAGTATCGTCTGTGGCAAAGGGTCTCAAAAGCCAACCGATAAACCCAGTGCATCGTTTTGAGACCTTCTGAGACTTCTATCACCCCTATTGCTTAGTGCTTTTCTTTCCTCTCTGAACCCCCTTCTTAAGAATTCAGCACCTTAATAAACATAACTGTAATTATGTACAAAAAAGCAAGCAGTACATCACTTATGCTGTGCTTCTATCTTTGCGGGACATGAGACATTCCCTGGGCTCTTGCCCAAATCCCAATTAAATGCCTAACCTTAACCAACATGACGAACTAACAAACATTCTAGCCTGAAACCTAAAACCGTTCACCTCCTCAACCATCCAAAATATCCTCACTTCCAAGTAATGTCCTCCTTTGTTGAGTAACAGCTTATTGAAGTCCTTAATATGTACGAAGTACTGTACATATAAGCACACGTTAGATTCATTACCCTGGCCTCTTCGCTCCACCTGCTGGGCCGTCGTGGTATTGATCCTCTAATTATTATCCTAGGTGACCTATGTGTTGAATGTCTCAGCATCTTGGCTAACATTTTCCTTCATTTGTCTTGGTTTCCCCAACATCAGAGTGAGAATGCAAATGATGAAGGCGTAGAAGGAGAAGGCGAGTACGTGAACCTGTACTCTACCTCACAGCCTAATGGAGATAGCACACACCACTCAGTGAGTAATACTGAAATCATTACAATTCTCGTATGAACCCCTGTCATAAGTGGTATGAACCCCTGTCACTCAGATTGACCCTAAACAATCCGTGAACGTGTTTGTGTTAGAAGGTAAATAGCACTTCAGTCAGAGTATGGTTGGATTCCAGGTTTTTTCCCCTTTTCCACAGGACATGCCGACACACTGTGATGTAATTCATAACCCCATTGCTCACATACCTCCGCCAAAGGCAGGAAGCAAGGACACTTTGGACAAAGAAAGGTATGTGTCACTACTCTTCTATATTTTTTTAATTTTTACCAGGAATACGTTTTTTCTACCATAATACCAGAAGAGTTAGTGGGAAGTGACTACACGTGAGAAGTGAAGTAGATGATTCGCTGAAATTCAGACAGACCATATCAGCTCACGGGACCGAGAAATTTGATAAATATGTTGTTATAGAACTGAGGAAAAATCATTACCTAAATTTCTGTAACTGAATTAGCACATTAATTATTTGTAATTAATTACAGTGCAGTCTGGAAAAAGTATGTGACACTTTGTATTTAATAAACAGCGGGACTTTTTTATAGCAGTAACTTCCATAGGACTCGAACAAAACTCCAGCTCGGTCATATTTAGTGCCATTCCATAACGTGGCTCGGGAGCCGACGGTCCGTGACATTTTAGATTCCGGATATTTACTTTGACGCACACTGAACTGGAGCTTTCAAACTTGGCATGCTGGCTCACTACTATGAGTGCTAGAATGATTTCGTGGGTGGGTGACCTTGACCTACTTTTCAAGGTCACAGAGGCAAAGATGAATATTAGGTTTTTGAACATTTACTTGCTGTGTGCTGATGCTGGGCCTTTTAAATTGCTGTTCGTTTTATATTGGGCATATTACAAAATGGTCCTTTCGGGAACATCTGGATCCTTTAGTCTCAGTTCATTCAGTTCATTTTCTGTAACTGCTTTAATGCTAATTAGGGAGGCTGGTGCCCATCTCAGCTGACTCCGGGCGAGTGCAGGGTACACCCTGGACAGCTCGCCAGGCCATCTTAGGGCGGAAATACACTGACTTCTCTGCAGCTACTCTTGTCGAAAGTCAGCAATGGTTTTTTTACACCCTCACACCATAGACAGAGAGAGACATGGCCGACCTTTGATAACCCAGTTAGCAGCACTGCGGGGACAGTGACAACCTTGTGGACAGTGGGACTCGAACCCCCAACTTTAGAATCAGCGATCCAGCACCCTATACCGCTAGGCCACCACTGCCCTGATCTTTTAGTCTAATTTTTAAAAATACATTTGTTATTTCTAACAAAACTCTATTGGTATATGATGGGATATGACGCTACATCAGTTCATGCCCAAAAAGTTTTAAACCGTTGTGGGATTTAATTTACTTAGTGGTACTTTTATTTACCCCAGTGCGGCTAACTGGGTTATCAAAGGCGGGCCATGTCTGTCACTGTCTATGGTGAGAGGCATGCAAAAGAACCATTGCTGACTTTCGTAAAGAGTAGGCTGCAAAGCCGTCAGTGTGTTTCTGTCCCTTGCTAAAAAGGGTTGTGACAGGAAGGGCATCCGACGTAAAAACCTCTGCCAAATCAAACGTGCGAATCAAATGATTCGCTGTGGCGACTCCTGAGTAAAAGGGAAAAAGCCGAAATGAAGACAGACAGTGGTACTTTTATTTGCGGCTGTAAGGTGCCTGTTCATGTAACGTTTTCTGTTTCAGGTTTAAGTTGACAGACTCGAGTCATGTCAAGGAAGAGGTTGATGAGCTTTCTCTTGTTGATCATAAAGAGATAATGAGTCGCATCACTCTTAAAACTGAGGTATTCATATTACACCGACATTGAAAGACTAAGTATTTTTTAATCCTAAGGTTTTGTGGATATCCTTCGTATAAGTCATAAGGCTCTTCTGAAATTTTCTGTTGGGTTCTGTCCAGTTCAATCCATTTTCTGGCAAATTCATACGTGCTACTCCATGATGTGTTCGTAAATTTATTTACTTTCCAGAAATAATACAGTAAATATTAACGGATGATGCACGTACTGCTGTACTTCCATGTCGTCTGTATGGGTGCAGCCGTCTTTATGAGGTGATTAAATGTAGCTCTGCTGATTTGGTTAAAACACTGTGAAAAGTCAGTCATTTATTCAGGTAGGGCAATGCAGGTCGCCTGAGTAAAATACTGACTTTAATCGCTTATTTTCATACAGCTATCCACACATTTTGAAAGTAGGAATATTGATATTGGTATTACAAACACTAAAATTCTATTTCCCAGTTTAACACAAGGAAACTGAGTGATAATCAACTGCTGCTCAAGGCCTGTTGACATGGACTTGTTAGCCATGGTTTGCTGTTTTGTCTCTGTTTTGTCTTTTCTTCCTCCTAGTGGTCACTATACTTAAAAACTCATGAAAGGGGTAATACTGTAATAAGGGGGAAATACTGTGATAAGGGGAGGAAAATGCAAACGTCAGGTGAATTCAAAGTAAAACAAAATTGTTTATCTGTAGAGGGGAGTGCAATACAGCCATGCATGCACTTTCTGGTGTGCAGTAATGTGTGTGTGTGTGTGTGTGTGTGTGTGTGTGTGTGTGTGTGTGTGTGTGTGTGTGTGTGTGTGTGAGAAGGGGGATGATGGCCCTGATGTCAGAGCCGGCTCAAGTGATATTCTCTTAGTACATGCTACAGAGACAGATCGAAAAGGTAACCACATGAGCACATCCAACATTTTCTTCACTGTACCTGTAAAGTGACACAGAGTATCTGCAATGTGTAGTGCTACTGCCGCTGTAACACAAAACTTGCATGTTTCAAATATGTCTCCATGTATGATGACGGTGTTTAAAGAAATACATGTTGTAAAGTAAATTTTATCTGTGCGTGAACAGTTAAATACATGTTTTATCATTAACAGCAACAATGATGATGATAATGATAATAATAATAATAATAATGATAAAGCAGTTTCAGGTTCTCCAAACCTGTATTCTTTAATGTTGTAATGTTAAAATAACAAACAGCTTTTCTGACATCAGATAGCACTGCGTTTAGTCTGTGTTTCATGATATCATCAGAAGACTTTATTGATCCATTCAAAGTAAGAATGAGAAAGTCATAGAAAAGAAAAAGTGTGTGTGTGTGTGTTTTCAGATCTGGTGTTATACTGTGAAGCTTTTCTAACCACATATAGAACCTTCATCACTCCTGAAGACCTCATTAAAAAACTGCACTACAGATATCCTTTTGTGTGTGTGTGTGCGTGTGCGTGTGTGTGTGTGTGTGTGCGCGTGTGCGCGTGTATGAACTTGCTAATTAAAAATCCATTCTTTGTGTTGGTGCCTATAAGAGAAACTTCAGTGTTTTTGCTCTTTAACTCCGTGACACATACACTAATTTCTGCCACAGTCCAGACACATTTAAGAAGCGCGTCAGTAAAAACACATTCTTCGTGCTGGTGCGTGTGGTGGATGAGCTCTGGTGAGATTTCACTACATCACAACAAAACAGAGTAAAAAGCCAGTGGATCTTCAGCACAGTGTTTGTAGAATTTTAGTTCTAGAGAAAGCTGTCTGCAAATCTTATAGTCCTTAAACCATTGTTATATCGCCACTTAAATTTTAAATAATAAGCAATATGTATATGATCCACAGTGGGTTGACGGCCATTGTCTAAGAATGTGTGTATGTTTGTTTTAGTGTGGTAGAGCTGACGGAGGACATCCTCAGGCAGCTAATGGATCTCGTGTTCCGGCTGGTATGTAACGGTGAGCTGAGTTTGGCTCGGGTCCTTCGCAAAAACATTCTGGACAAAGTGGAACAGAAGAGGCTGCTGCAACACACGCACATCCTCCAACCATTAGCAGCAAGGGGGGTTTCAGCCAGGTACACCCACATACACACGGTCATGCAAGTGTTGATATCGTTGTATCTCTGTGCATGCTTGCACTGCATTTGTTAGTATTTTTTGATGTTTTTAGGGAAATGCACTGTTGGCGAAGCTCCCAGTGGCGTGCTGAACTTTAGAGAATAAGGCCAGTGTGGTGTTTATTAGTTTGCAGTGTAACTCAAGTTATGCACAGATTGCACTTGAATCTGTTTCTACAGCAGACTAAAAATTTCCAAAATACCAAAAAAAGTCTTCTTTAACATTAGACAAAATAAGTGCACATCCACTGAGGGAGACATTTCATTCTAAATATGTCAAGTTGTATAAATCTACAGTGTTAGTCATCTTTTTCAGGTAATCCCTGCGTCTGTCACCATGTTCCATTTGTAACTGGTGGAGGTGCCTTACACTCTGAATACCGCTATGGTTTTAAATTCATCTTTTAGTTTGTGCATTGAGTTGCATAGTGGTTAGTAAGTCCACCTCACAGATCCTGGGCTCTGGTGTTTCTGTGTGGAGTTTACACATCCTCCCAGTGCTTGCGTGGGCTTCCTCCGGGCACACCAGTTTCCTTCCAAAGTGTGCATTAGGCAAACTGGCTGTTCTAAATTGATCCTGGGTGTGAGTGAATGGTTCTACATGGCGTGGTGTTAAGGACGTACCCCGCCATTGCCTTGTGTGGAATTAAACGGTTAGGCAAATGAGTTTATATGTTTAAACCAGTGCTTCTCAATTATTTCCTGTCATGCCCCCTAGGATGAGGAAAACGTTCTCCCCCCCATATATAAATAGTGTTATTTGTCTAAAAATTGTTATAAGTAATCCTCTGCATACACTGTATCCTTATTAATATAATAAATCCTTATTATCATTATGGAGTACAAAAAAATGAATATAGATCAACTTCAAACAAAGAATAACTTTATTAACAATTTTTTAGTCTTTAAACAAAAAGATTTCAAGTGCATCAATTTGCCTGAAATAAAAAAGTATCCTTATTTAAATTGTTAACATTTTTTGAATAACAATTTGAACCATTTTGTACTGAAAAATAAAATTGAATAAAATCAATAATAATAAATTCAAATTGATCACCAATATTAACTCAGGAGCACAATATATAAAGCACTTTAACCTACAAAACAAAAATGAATTAAACAATTTGTATTATTATTATTATTATTTTTGTCAAAATGAATTCTAGATTAATGGCTATAATGAGCACGTTTCGCAGTGCACAGCTTTTCAAAGCCGGGTTTAAAGCACGATACTGAATCCCTAGCTCCTGCTCAATGCTGAACTGGGACCTGGACTTATTTTCACAGCGCTGACGTCATCCTGCAGGTAGGATCAGTTCCTCTGCGCTACTGTGGGGTTTTCTGGACTGAGCAGTTTGGTACTCCACCTTATCTGATGCTAACAGAGCTCGCTGGTTTGCTGGAGTAACATTCACAAAGCAGGATGGTTGTTGGAAATACTCGGCACGTATTCGCTGAAAAAACTCACCAATGAAAGCCCCCCCGGCATCGCGCCGCGCCCCACTATATGAGAGCCACCGGTTTAAACCCAACTTGGTGAAATATATCAACTCTACTATAATTCTACAGGTGGCGCATTCTCGTGCAGTGGATGCAGCACTGCACTGTATCTTGTGTGGTTGGAGTGAATTATTTTCAAAATTTTTGTAGTAACAGGATATTTTGAACAGTTCTAAGTTTTAAAAATGCAGCAAATAAATGCAAAGAATGGCGGAATATTATATAAATAGAATTTATTAAATCATGATACAAAATCACAGTACAAATCGAATTAGCACCTCGATATTGTGATTATTATTATTATTATTATTATTATTATTATTATTATTATTATTATTATTTAACCATGTGCAAATGAGTCTAATGTCATGTACCTTTCTCTTCAGGCCAGGCACGCTACATGATTTCCGCAGCCATGAGGTCGCTGATCAGCTTACGCTTCTGGATGCAGAGCTGTTCTATAAGATTGAGGTACAAGCACTGAATCAGATCTGTGCGTGTCTGTGTGATGGATACAGAACAGTGTGTGGCTGACAAAGTGGACTCTTTGGAATAAACCATCCTTAAGCTGCCTCATCACTCTCTCCCCTTTTCTGTAGATTCCAGAGGTTCTTTTGTGGGCGAAGGAGCAGAATGAGGAGAAAAGTCCTAACCTGACTCAGTTTACAGAGCACTTTAACAACATGAGCTACTGGTACATTCACTCTACACAACTACACTGTATTCAATACACAACACCATGCATGTAGTAAACATTATTTGATTTAATTTAATTAGAAATTGCTAATGCTGGTTCAGATCTATAGCCTACTGCCAAAATTTGACTTGGTACATATACAGCACTGCAGCTATGAAATCAAAATGATTATAATTATAATAATAGTAATAATAGATGTTTATCTACAACAGATTTAATTTAATTATATACACACTACGAGTCCTTCATATTTAGGTTTTAGTTCAGACTAACTTTATTCATAAATTCATAAATGTGCTTTAACAAATTAAAAAAAAAGTGGTTTACAGGCATCATAAAACCATTTAACAAACCGTTTAATCCTACTAGTGTCGTGAGGTGGCTGGAGCCTATCTCAGCCGATACGTGGCAAAGGTGAAGCACACCATGAACAGCTCACCAGACCATCGTAGGGTCAAATCGTGCAATTATTCACTCACAGCTAGGGGCATTTGGGAACCACCAGTTAGCCCAGTGTACATGTTTTTTGACTGGAGGATGAAACCAGAGTACCCAGAGGAGTCCCATACAACTGGGAAACCATACAAACGCCACACAGAAACACCCTAGCGTTACAATCCATGCTACCAATTTCCATCTGATTAAGTAATAACTGCGGTGTCCCCATTTGTCCACCAGGGTGCGCTCAATAATCATTCAGCAGGAGAAAGCTCAGGACCGGGAGAAACTTCTGCTCAAATTCATCAAGATCATGAAGGTAATGAGGAAAAATGCATTTTAGACACTCATGAGAGTTGAGAGCATGGCTTTGACAAGAAAACATGTATTTGTTGTATATAGGTGTGTTTTTAAATCCTGTGGATTTTTTTTAATGTACGTCTGCTACATTGATTTCAGCACTTGAGGAAGTTGAACAACTTTAACTCATACCTGGCCATTCTGTCAGCTTTGGACTCTGCACCAATCAGAAGGCTTGAGTGGCAGAAGCAGACATCTGAGGTCAGATATAAAGACTTCTAATAATAATCTTGTTTGGATTATAAACTTCTTTAATATCAGTATGTAAGTAATTAACTGGAGATGCAGGAAAGGAAAATGGTGATAATATAATATATGTACCGTATTCAACGTGATAAGGGCCCAGGGCGCTTTAAAAATTGAAGTAGGTGGGTGCTGATTAAACTGCTAGCAGCAGAGTGGAACAGTAAGTGCTTATTACCATCGAGGTGTAAAAAACATGAATAATAACAGAACAGTAAAAGAGTTTTACTGGTATTTTTGTTATTCATTTTGTGGTATCAGCCAAACTACTTACATGAAAGCTGAAAATAAACAGAAAACAGCATATTTAAAAAAAAACAACAAAAAAACCCTTACTTTTCCCTTCCTTTAAACATTTCCTTTACACATTTTCCCAGAAGTAAAATCGAGTCAATCAACACGAATGTCAACTTTAGCACATGACACATTGAACCAGTCAACATGACCATAAACAAAAGCAAATGTCCAGGAACGTGCTTAAATTTATGAAGTTAGTGATCAGGAGAATCGAGTGAAAAATACTCATCGCTTTCTGATAGGTCCATATCTGGCTCATCGCGTCATTCATTCAGAGGATCCCATAGTATTGCTGTAGCAGTTTCTAATGGTTCATCTTGTTGGATATTACCAACACAGCAAAATATTTTTCTGTTTCCAAAGCACGGCGGAACAATCAAATGTGTTGTTAATGATGAATTTTATAAACATTCCCCAGAACATTATAGACCCCCCCCAGTGGCAGGGGCTCTTGAAATACCGTGTAAACTCACTTTTACAGGCAGTGAATGCCTCATTTTATGGTTACAGAAACTGATAGAATAAAATTGGTAAATTTGACCTACAATTTTCCTCCCAGTACACATTTAGATGTAAGATCAAAAACACTGGAGGGTGGGGTGGCGCTTATTGGAGCAGGGCGCTTATTATGTCAGAGACAGTAATTACTCATCTCTCTCTCTCTCAGGGATTGGAGGAGTACTGCACCTTGATTGACAGTTCGTCCTCTTTTCGAGCTTATAGAGCGGCATTGGCTGATGTGGAACCTCCGTGCATCCCTTACCTGTAAGTTTGTGTGTGTTTATACCGACTGTGGTGGGAGTGTCAGAATGCCAGTTGGGTGTTATGATTATCATGTTAGACGTAGACTCTGATGTTGACGGTGTGAACAAGTGACTGTGACGTTTTATTTCATGAGGTGGAGATTGCAGGTTTTATCTTGTGGTATGTACGGTGTCGTGCTGTAAAAAGGGTTTGGTATATAAAAGTGTAAAATGTGCCTCTCATTTACTTTTATAATATTACACTAGTCCTTCTCAAAAAATTAACATATTGTGATGAAGTTCATTATTTTCTGTAATGTACTGATGAAAATGAAACTTTCATATATTTTAGATTCATTGCACACCAACTGAAATATTTCAGGTCTTTTATTGTTTTAATTCTGATGATTTTGACATACAGCTCATGAAAACCCAAAAATTCCTATCTCAAAAAATCAGCATATCATGAAAAGGTTCTCTAAATGAGCTATTAACCTAATTATCTGAATCAACCAATTAACTCTAAACACCTGCAAAAGGTTCCTGAGGCTTTTAAAAACTCCCAGCCTGGTTCATTACTCAAAACCGCAATCATGGGTAAGACTGCCGACCTGACTGCTGTCCAGAAGGCCATCGTTGACACCCTCAAGCAAGAGGGTAAGACACAAAGAAATCTCTGAGTGAATAGGCTGTTCCCAGAGTGCTGTATCAAGGCACCTCAGTGGGACGTCTGTGGGAAGGAAAAAGTGAAAGAAGGGCCGATTCCAGACCTTGGGGGATCTGTGGAAGCAGTGGACTGAGTCTGGAGTAGAAACATCCAGAGCTACCGTGCACAGGCGTGTGCAGGAAATGGGCTACAGGTGCCGCATTCCCCAGGTCAAGCCACTTTTGAACCAGAAACCGAGGCAGAAGTGCCTGACCTGGGCTACAGAGAGGCAGCACTGGACTGTTGCTCAGTGGTCCAAAGTACTTTTTTCGGATGAAAGCAAATTTTGCATGTCATTCAGAAATCAAGGTGCCAGAGTCTGGAGAAAGACTGGGGAGAAGGAAATGCCAAAATGCCTGAAGTCCAGTGTCAAGTACCCACAGTCAGTGATGGTCTGGGGTGCCATGTCAGCTGCTGGTGTTGGTCCACTGTGTTTTATCAAGGGCAGGGTCAATGCAGCTAGCTATCAGGAGATTTTGGAGCACTTCATGCTTTCATCTGCTGAAAAGCTTTATGGAGATGAAGATTTCATTTTTCAGCACGACCTGGCACCTGCTCACAGTGCCAAAACCACTGGGAAATGGTTTACTGACCATGGTATTACTGTGCTCAATTGGCCTGCCAACTCTCCTGACCTGAAGCCCATAGAGAATCTGTGGGATATTGTGAAGAGAAAGTTGAGAGACACCAGACCCAACACTGTGGATGAGCTTAAGGCCGCTATCGAAGCATCCTGGGCCTCCATAACACCTCAGCAGTGCCACAGGCTGATTGTCGCCATGCCACGACACATTGAAGCAGTCATTTCTGCAAAAGGATTCCCGACCAGGTATCGAGTGCATAACTGAACATAATTATTTGAAGGTTAACTTTTTTGTATTAAAATCACTTTTTTTGGTCAGATGAAATATGCTAATTTTGGGTTTTCATGAGCTGTAAGCCAAAATCATCAGTATTAAAACAATAAAAGACCTGAAATATTTCAGTTGGTGTGCAATGAATCTAAAATATATGAAAGTTTAATTTTTATCAGTACATTACAGAAAATAAGGAACTTTATCCCAATATGCTAATTTTTTGAGGACTAGTAGATCTGTGCCACAAACCGTTGCACGTAGTGTGTGTTTGTCCCTGACTGTGTTTGGCTTTTATATAATCCTCATCATGAGAGTTCAAGGAATTTAGGGATTATTATAATTATTTTTCAGTAGAATGAAAACATGTCTTAGTCACCTCCTCTCTCTCTCTCTCTCTCTCTCTCTCTCTCTCTCTGTCTTTCTTTTCCTGTCTCTCTCACACTTCCCCCACTCTTTCTGTCTTTCCCTCTCTTTCTCCTTCCTTCTTTATCATCCACATTCTTAGTGGGTTGATCCTGCAGGACTTGACCTTCGTACATCTTGGAAATCCAGACCTGATTGATGGGAAAGTGAACTTCTCCAAACGCTGGCAGCAGTTCAATATCCTGGACAGCATGAGACGCTTCCAACAAGTGTGAGTGGCCTTCAACTTTGTGTGTTTCTCACTATGTCGCCATCAGTGAGGCGATGCGATGCACATCTTGGTGCACTGCTGACTATGCAAAATTCTCTCATTCGCTGCACTTGATCCTAATAGGGACGCAGGTAAGCTGGAGCCTATCCCAGCCAACATCGGTACAACTTGTCAGATCACTGCAGAGATCACACGCACAAAACCATTCAGCTTACACCTAGGGGAAGTTGGGAACAGACCAGTTAGCCTGAGGTGCATGTATTGTATTTGGACTGTAGGAGACCACACTCCCCAGAGGAATTCCACTCATGCAGAGTCCACACAGAAATGCCCAGGTTTGGGACTTGAACCCAAGACCTTCTTGCTGCGAGGTAGACGTGCTACCCACTCAGCCAACATTACACCCAAAATCCAAACTACTAATGCAGTATGACTCGAGCATACAATTCAGCCCACTGTGATGACGGCCGAGCCGACAGTATTGATTCAACACGATGTAAATGAATATGACGGCGTATAACTCGGTATGAAACAAACAGTGATTTTAATTTCTTTGATTCTCAAGAAAAACAAGAGAAGCAGTCACATCATGGTTAACGGCGGCACGGTGGCGTAGTGGTTAGCACGTCCGCCTCACAGCAAGAAGGCCCGGGTTAGATTCCCGGCCTGGGCGTTTCTGTGTGGAGTTTGCATGTTCTCCCCGTGCTTGTGTGGGTTTCCTCCGGGTGCTCCGGTTTCCTCCCACAATCCAAAGACATGCACTGTAGGTTAATTGGCCGTTCTAAATTAGGGACTACAGATGGAAACTAGCTATTAAGCTATAATCTGGTACAGTACATCTCTGTCTCTATGAGCTTAATGTTCCTGTACATTGTCCCTTAAATAAATAAAATAAAAAAAAAAAAAAAATCAAAAAACCCGGGACTGTTGGCAGGTTATGGGACCAATTTATTATTTATGTTATAAATTATACATATTTATATTATAAATAATAAATTGGTCCCATAACCTGCTAAGTCTATGCATATATGATGAAAAATGAAGTCGTATCATATGCTGACAATACCTTCCTATTTGCTAAAAATAATTTCAAAGTGGACAATTGTGGCTCCTTTGCAGATAAAATCCAAAATCATGTGATAAATGACTTAATCATATGAGCTGTGTTTTTCTCAAAATCACAAATTTGTAACTTGGATGGTTATGGCACTGAGCCTTTAAATTATTGGGCATGTTTCTAAATTCTACAGGCACGGGGACTCGAATAATAATAATAATAATAATAATAATATCAGATTCTACTGATAGTGTTCGAAACATTGCATCTTAATTTCCACCGTGTTCACCTTTCATCATGGAACTCGTGCTGTGAACTTGTGGCATTATATGTCCCATCCCCACTGCTCACTGAACCCACAGAGCGAGTTGATTCCATCAGGGCATGAAAGAAATGAAAGTTTGATTTCCAGTTTATTATTTCTTGCTGAGAGTTTTTCAGCCTCCCCGTGAGTCACTGTGGTTATAATTAAGGGACCATTTCTGTAACACATCTTTGTTTTATTATCTGATATTGAAATCTGGAATAGTTCATTACATAATTAGCTTTCCATTAATGTGTTGTTGAATTAGTTTGAAATCACCAGTATCTCCCCCCCCCCCCTTCCCTACACACACAGACACTACGAGCTGAAGAGGAACGATGACATTGTGGCGTTCTTCAACGACTTCAGCGATCACCTGGCTGAAGAGGCGCTGTGGGAACTTTCGCTGAAAATCAAACCACGCAATATCACACGGCGCCGGACTGAGCATGACGAGAAAACCTAGAGGATGTTTCTCAAGCAAGAGAACCTTTTTCGAGAGAGCACAGAGGGAATGATGGGAAACCTGGAGTTTGTAAGATGGACATGTTAAAAAAAAAAAAAAAAAAAAAAAAATACACACATGAAAGAGAGTGGAGCAAAGTAAAAATTTCCAAGAACAAAGTAAAATACTAATAATATATATATATATATATATATATATATACACACACGTACACAAAGACTTGACTTGTCTTGTGTGTGTGAGGGAGTGAGTAGGAGAATATGGATCTCTGCAAGCGTTTGCTTGTTCTAAAACACTGTGTCTACATCAGCGATGAACACGAAAGAGAATCTCACACCAAAGGGCTGGGTTTACCCGTAATGTCTCGCTGCTGGGACTCCCTGTTCAGTGGTGGAAAGTGGGGTACATGTAATGTTTTTGTGTGTGTGGCTCCTCCTTATTGCCATAAGTCTGGATTGACTCGTCCCAAACACACTTCTGAGTGACTTGTGTTGCCAGGCAACAGATTTACACTGACATTAAGTGTTTCTTTGTTTTTTGTTTCCTTGCATCATTCATATGTGATATATTGTATCTGACACTCAGCGTATGATGATGATGTACAGGCATTCTATATATTATAAAAATAACAGAATGGTTTCTTTTTTTATTTTAAACTGATTTTATGCACTAAAAAAGAAACCGAAAGCAAAAACACAGACAGAACATGCCGTGATTTCTGTAAATATGTATGAATGAATGTGTGTGCACTTGCATGAAGATTTGCAAGTGGCTTTGAAGGGAAAAGGGATGTGTGTGTGTGTGTGTGTGTGTGTGTGTGTGTGTGTGAGAGAGAGAGAGAGAAAATGTCTGTCACTTTGGTTTGCTGCGTCCCGAGAATTACTTTTTATGTGCTTACCATGTATAGTGCTTCTCTCTCTCTGTGTGGATGTGTGAGAGCTCATGTAGTCCGAGCAGATTTGAAGACGATGCCCAGACAGTGTTGCTGCTGTTTTGCATTTCTCCGCGGAGCTTCAGTAAGATTTCTGAATTGCCCGTTTCTCAAGTATGTTCCACTATTGTAAGTGAGGAATAAAACACTGATGGTACATTTAATTCATTTTCTAAGCCACTTAATGCAGCCCCCCCCCCATGGGGAGGCTGGCACCCATCTCGGCAGATTCTGGGTGAGGACAAGGTACACCCTGAACAGTTCGCCAGGCAATTGCAAGTCCAACACGGATCTATTCACGCTTCCTCGCACACCCAAGGGCGAGTTGGAACAGCCAGTTAGCTGAACGTACGTGCTTTTGGACTGTGGGAGGAAACCAGAGAACCCAGAGGAAATCCACACAAGCACGGGGAGAACATGCAATCTCAACACAAACACCTCGAGCCTGGAAATGGAACCCAGGACCTTCTTGCTGTGAGGCAGATGTGCTAACCACTGTGCCACCATGGAACTGTATGTGCTGATTAATTTCCTGGAACAGCACGCCTGTGTTCGATTCTGCTTACAGCTCTGCAACTTGCCAATACTGTTCCAGTTTTTATTTATGAATGATCATTCTACTTTCTTTTTTTCAACTCATTTTTATAGTTGCATTTAATGTTGTGGAATATCTGTGAAACAAGTTTGTTCCTGTTAACACTTCCTTGAAGTTACTGAGAAACTGCAGTCCTTGCTCCTTGAAGACTTTAGTGTATCTGAAAATTTTAAAGTTGCAGCTTTGCTGCTGACTGTTTCTGACACTGGAGACTCCTTCAAAACAAAAACAAAAAAAGCTGAATAAATGTCTCTTTACAGAAACACGTATCACCAGTGACATGTTTATAAATCCAGTTATATGGAGTATCCTCCATGCTAGTCCTGTGAGATGTTTAGAAATACACTTAATCACAGCATGTAATCCCCGTGGTATTGTTGCTCTAGTTGGTCAGGTCGAGGCTCAGCAACCTTAATGTGTCAATAAAATGAAGCCCTGATGACCCAACTGTACTGAATGAGCAGGTTATCACATCAGTGGACTTTTTCTTCCCTGATGGTTCAGATATAAAATGGGGATCAAATAATGAATGTGTGTGGTTCAGAAACCACAAGGAATCATTTTCACATATGTATTGGCACCTCAGTCCTGACCTTTACCCTATTAAAAGATTTCAGGATGTGCTATTTCCCTCATCAATTAAAGAAGTCAGTGAGAAGTGACAGGCACATTGCCAAGTTGCTTGACTATTAACCCGGAGATCGCAGGTTCGAATCCGGGTTAATGCCACAGCCATCCGTGACCAGGAGTCCATGGGAGCTAATTGGCTGAGCTCTCATGGGGAGAATGGCATACACTCACTTCCCTGATCACCAGCCAATCATGGGTGCCTGTGAGGTAATTTATACAAGGGACGGATAGCGCTTTCACTACAAGCATGTAAGACCGCCTCCAAATACAGTACACACTTTAAAAAGAGGCAAGTGGCATGACATGTGCATGCTTTCCCACCTCTGGTTGCTGGTGGCCATGTGATCAGGAAGGCAATACCTGATGGGTGGGAATTGGACACTTCTAAATTATGGAGAAAATTGGGAGAAAAATTTTTTTTTAAAAAAAAGGACCCAACACTGGATGGAAATACAGGGATCCCTCACTTTCTGCGGTTATTTGGGGTGAGATCCCCATGCAACCATCTAAATCTGCAAAGTAGGATCGGATCATGTATTTTGTATGAAATATTTGTTAAAAGAAAATAATTTAACCATTTAAACATTTTATTAACATATTAAACCATTTTACATTTTTATTAACACACACACAGCCCCGTCTCTCTCGCTCTCACACACACACACACAATACAAATGTAGTTTATTGTAGTGCTGCGGGCCACGCCCACAAGAAGCGGAATTCAAAGCGCATTCCCTGCTTGACACATCGGAGGTCCAAACTCAACTTTAACTTGATTCCTTGAGGGATCAGAATTCCAGATGAGCTCAAATGCGCCACATTTATTAACCATTTACTGAATTAAACAACTTTAAACTAAAAACTAAAGAGTTAAGCTTCTCTCTGTCTCACACACACATGGGATGCTTTATTTAAAGTGGAATTATAGTACCTTTTGAAAGATCAGAGGTCCTCACTGTATTTCCACTTTAAGGTCTCCTGGTTCTGCAACATGCCTCCTAGCCAATGGCAGCCAATGAGGGAGCAACTCACGCATCGTGTGAAATTTTGATTGGCACGTTTGAATTTCTTTTTGTAAGACGGGTTGTTTTCGTATCCCGGGGACAAAAGCTTAGGAAAATGTTTTTCGTGACCCGGGGATTTCGTACCTAGGGGGCCGACTGTATCAATAAATACATATTCAATGCTATAAATGCTTATAATACTTAAACATTAAAAAATAATGCATAAGATGTAAATAAAATATAAATATACACACACCGAGGCACGAGCATGCACTCAGATGTGCACCTCTCAATATAGTTTTGATGGGAGATTTTGGGTTGGTTTTTGTTTGTTTTTGTTTTTTTGCATAACTGGCCTTGTTTTGCAGCGTTTTCCTTAACTTTTCCCCTATTCTTCCTTAATTTCCTTATTTTTTTAATTCAATTAATATTAAAAAAAAAAACGATGCATTGAAGCCACATGAATTGAAGTGCGAAGTAGCGAGGGATCCCTATAAATGATGTTGCTTAAATTTGTTGAAATGATGGCATGGCAGTTACGAGGTGTAAGCGAGGATGAAGGTGAAACAACATTCGAGTGACACATTTTTTTGTTTGTTTTTTTGATAGGCAGTGTATAACATATTATAGTGGGAACTTTCACTGGCTATAGCTCTGGGTAACCTTCAGGTTGTGATAAAGCACCCAGCTGCGTTCCAAGTTCTCGGGGGCCGAACACATTTTGTGTCACATTCATATGCCTATCCATACCCAAACCTGAACGCTGCTTCAGCAAAAGGCTCAATGAATGGCTTAAAACTCTCCAGAAAGACACGGTCACTAATAATTCATAAAGTGAATAAACGGAAAAAAGAAATGGGAAACTGAACATATTCACCCAGTTGATATTTTTAATTACCAGTAGGCAGACTGACCTAGTTACAATGGGACACCACATGTATGCGCTGCACCACTCGGGAAGAATCTACAGAACTTTGTGTAGGTACTTTCGCAGTCGTACATGCATGCTGCATTTCATGAAAGTCTGGTTTGATGTGTTCAGCAATTTTTTGCAAGGTTACAGCAACCAAGTTACTTTGATGTGAGCTTGAAATTTAGACTGAGGCCAGAATAACAGCATGTGAGTTGTAATTTTTTTTTTCTATAATCACAAGTCTTCCAGTGAGGAAATCTTTATCTTAAATGTTATCAAAATACAATTGGTGCTGATGTTCTGAAGATTATAAAACTTAGTTTACAACTGAGGGAGGTGGAGATCAAGGTGGACACCTTGTTGTGGCACATGTGGGGAAACAACCAAAGTTAATGTAATCCAAGAAAGACAAAAAAAGGGTTTTCCAAATTACCCCTTGGTGAGAGGATGTGCTTGTTGGTCCTGGGATGGTCTGGTGAGCTGATTCGGGCAGGGGGTCACCAACCTTTTTGAAGCCGAGAGCTACTTCTCGGGTACCAATTAATGCAAAGGGATACCAGATTGATACACACGTCTGGAAAAAAACCCCAAATTTGCTCAATTTACCTTTAATTATGTTATTATTAATAATTATTGATATTCATCTATGTGAAGATATTGATCATGTTAATGATCGATGATTAAACAAGGTAGGAAACAAATATCAATATTCAACACTATCTGTATAAATTATAAAGCTGATCACCTTTGCATATCATGCCTGCTGGTGAATGGTGCAGTGGTAATGCATGAAGTTTGAAAACTCTGGGTCACCTTTACAGTGAGTGATGACTCCTGAATATCAGCCAATCATAGCAGGAGCCTTGTCAGTAGTACCAGCCATCCCAACGTTATATTTTTCTCCGCGAAAAACTCATTCACCACGTTATAGATGTCAGCACCCCTTGTAGTTGTCTTTAGGAGCAGTAGAGTCAGTTCTTTTGTGGAGAAATCATCAAATACCATCCAGATGAAGACCATCAGCTGCGTGCTGTACTGCTGCTGTCCACAGACTCGTCACACTGGATGCTGAACCACCTGCACTTTGCGAGATCCCGGTCCGGCTGATCGGCCAAGATCCTGGAAATAGCCGACACGCTTCTAACCAGTGTATTTCTCGTCTTTAACAGTTTTTGCAATTATCAACTTTGCTTCTTTGAAATCTTCCCCGTCTGAAAATGCCTTCTTTTTCGTCATCAAAAAATGTGCAGCTCTAAACGAGGCTTGCTGTTTGCACAAACCTGCCTTTAACTCGCAGGCTTTCTCCGCTCTTAGTGTGCATGACATGTTCGGAAAGGTCTCTCCACAATGTGCCGCTTTGCCGCTGCAACAGTCACGCCCACAAACGAGACACGCAGGAACCTTTCACAGTGGTAAAAAAGAACTCTTCCTCCCATTCACTGTGAAAATGATACATTTCTTTTAACTGCCATCTCTTCGAGGGTAAATCGTCCCCTCATCTTGACTGTGCCGCTGGCTGGTCTCCATGGCAAATCGTTGCTATGGACACCACCTAGAGCTCATTTAAATGTGAAACATTTTTTAAAGTTTTTAAAATATTGTCATTTTCACGTTTATACCAATGTAAGTGTGACTTAAAAAATTAGCAATAGATTATATGCAGCTCAATGGAGCGTACCGCTATGGAACCGCGGGCCTGTTCTAAAAAAAAAATGCAATGAACAGGACCGCGGATGAGTCGTGTTGTCCTTGTGGGAGACCTTGTGCCCGCAGGCACCATGTTGGTGACCAATGGCTTAGGGTTTCCCTCCCCTTGTGAGGCTGCGGCCTCAGATTAAGTGGTTCACCCAGTGAGAAAGTAGCATTAACAACTTATCGCATCGAAATAATTTTTAAATTTTATTTTAAATAATTAAAATCTGATTTATTTAAATTATTCACATTTTATGAAAAAACATACCAAAGCACAACTGATTATTCACTATAATAAAAATATCAATTGGTGACACTGCTACAGTTTAAATCTTCATTCAGAGACACTTGCTTTATGGATATTCAAACAATACACAAGATTTCCTGCTACATTAATATCAGTAGAAAATAAAGTGATCAAAGCAAATCTGGTAGATTAGATTTTTGTCAGTTCAAACTAAAAACAAATTAGTTTAACATTATTCATTTCCATAGCAAATCTAAGGGTCACTCCAGAATGACCTCACACTCTCTTTCAGGTACTTAGTAAGAAACCACTGATCTAGACATTTAATCTCAATAAATATTTCACAAAATAAAAATTAATTTGTACTTGGACATAAAAAGTGCACAAGACATCATTTAGAACATAGACTGATACTGATTTCAGAGACAAAGCCTAAAGTTTAATTTAAATTGGGGTCATTCAAAATCGAAATGTAGCCGGTCAACCACTCATGAGTATACTTATCAAGATATAGCCAACAGCCATAACATTAAAACCACTAACAGACAAAGGTCAGTCTGTTTGGATTTTTACACCTAAGCCGAGTGACTCATCACGGCTGCAATTTATGGAGAATTCAGACTAGCCAGTCTGGTTTGAATTGCTGCAAAATTCATGTTAGAAAACAGGGCTAGAAAATATATAATGAATCAGAGTTTGCTGCATATGCGGCTGCGCAGCCGCAGACAGGTTCACTGCTGAATATGCCTATGGTGTGCATGTAAGTATTAAAAATGGGCCATCGAACAAGGTTCTGCCAGGGGAAACCTTGGGTCCTGAAATTCACAAATGATACCTTAACCCATCTGAGGTATCAAGGGGTCCATGTAGTGATGACTCTCAGCCATTTTGGTGACAGAAAGGAGGCAAGTGGTTTTAATGTTATTGCTGATCACTATATGATAGTTGGCCAACTGCCAGTTTCTTAGCACAGCTTGTTGCAATACAGGGGGAAATTTTTATTTTGACTCCTACACTGTAAGAAGTAGAATGATCTGCAGCTATCACAACATGCTGTACATATTATGCAGTCAGGTGAGAGGGGCAGTTTCAAAAGATCTGCCAGAAAATGCCAAGTATGGTGGACGGTTAGTGAATTCTTGAAAGAGTCAATACCAAAGGTGGATTTGAAATTAATTTGTGTTAGCATGTCAAATTATATTTTATATATATATATATATATATATATATATATATATATACATACATACATATACACATACATATACACATATATACACACATATATATATATACACATATATATACACATATATATATACATATACATATATATATATATATATATATATATATATATATATATATATATATACACATATATATATATATATATATATACACATATATATATATATACATACATACATACATACACACACACACGTACATATACAAACATACATACATACATATATATATATAAAATACACAAAATTATATGGTTATACGCAACCTTTTCTGAATTCAACGGTTAATCATTGCACACTCTTGGTTGGCTCCTATGTGGTGAGTACAGAAAAACAAAATGGAAAAACCAATGGAAGACGGAATATTTTCAATCTGAACATAAAACTCCAAACATTAGTAATTTTTTTTTTCAAACTGCAACAAAATTTTAAGAAGTATTTGATGGTAAGAACATTTTCTTTAATTTTCAAAAATTACTATTATTGAATTTTTCAATAAGGAAACTTCCTGTCAGTTTGTTTGAGGAAATGATCTTGTAGAATTTTAAAAATCTGAATAAAATTAATTCATTCATTTTCTGTAACCACTTAATCCTAATTAGGGTCACAAGGAGGCTGGTGCCCATCTCAGCCAACTCTGAGCGAGGCCAGAGTACACCCTGGACAGCACGCCAGGCCATCACAGGGCAGAAACACGCAGACAGCTACGCAACGACTCTTGTTCGAAATTAGCAATGGTTCTTTTACATGCAGTAAGTGAGAGACATGGCTTGAAATGTTATGGTGTTTTAAAATATCCATTCTCAGCTCTAAAAGAAAAAAAAAAATGGTTTCTTTTCTTCATTTGAAAGTAAGATAACCACCTGCTCTATGCGACAGTGACAAACTGTTGTTTTGAAATTCAAACGCTTCACAACCTCAGGATAATGCTTAAATTAAACAGGCAACATAATCTCTATCACGGTCAACATATCGTTTTAATTGATTCACGGATATTTCACTCAGATACAGACTTTTGCCTGAAGGTGCTCCCAAAGACTTTCCCTGAAGGACATATCTGTGGATCAATTAATATTTCAAGTGGATTCAAATCTGGACTTTTGGTCAGTCCATCACGTTCAGTGTTCCAGATTACTGTTTCTTGTTCAAATAATTTCCACATAAATGACATTAATGTTTTGGAATATTGTCTTTAAGATATATATGAATCCACAGCAAAAACAATTTACAATTCTCTCAATGGTGATAGGTGGGCTAATAAATGTGTCACATACTATTACAAATTTTAAAATCTGAGAATTGCTTTGACACATAACCACCACCACTAAACACAACCAACCATTTTTAAACGAAGAGATCCTAACTGAAGTCTGTTTCCCAATTCAGACAAGAAAAGCATGAGCTTAATGTAACTCAACGAGAAAAAAAAAAAAAAAAAAATCACAGAAGTGTTGGTAGGGGGAAAGATCTTACAGAAACATTCCTATTGTGCTTCTGTGCCATCGCTCTAATGCATGAATAGCTGAATGGGTATATACTGGGTTCACGGGTCTACTGCGTTTTTGACTTTCTGAGGCTTAAACTGATATCATTACATAAACGTGAACATGCTAAAAAACATTGGTGGTGTTTGCCGAGTTCATAATCAATCAATCAATAAATGAATATCACACATAAATGTCACCACGTGACTAATGTACAAAACTGGATTCTACAAAAGTTGGGACCCTATACAAAAATTGTGAATAAAAACTGAATGGAATGATGTGGAAGTGCCAAATTTCAATACAGTGGTAACTCACCTTACGAAATTAATCCGTTCCGGAAGTGGTTTCGTTACCTGATTTTTTCGTAAGTTGAGCTTCATTTTACATGTAAAAGGCCTAATTCATTCCAAGACCCCCTGTTATGGTCTGTGCTGGCTGGCGGAACTAACTCTTCTTTAATCATTGCAGGCACTGGCGAGGGGCGTGGCGGTTGCTGGTAGGCGAGTTCCAAGCTGAGCGCACTTGGTCCCAAGCTGCAATCAGCCAGCTATAAATGGGAGCGACACGCTTCCCTCCGATGTCAGAAGATCGTTTTCCCTGTGTCTCTACTCCACGGCTTTCTCTTTAACCCCTGGTTCTTGCTTCGTGCTCGACCAGTTTCCTCGACTTAGTATTCCAGCGATTTTCAGTTCCTAGTGTTTACTAAATCGTTTGCACCTTCTTTTGGTCTCCTGCATCTCTGGGTCATACACTCCAGGCATAACACTTGCATACACAACGCATACACTCCAGGCATAACACCCCCAATACTACCCCCTAAATCCTTTAAAAAATAACAGTATACCTTTTAAAGACCCCTTCTGCTTCAATATCGTACCGATGGTAGACGGGTTTGTCCATATTCCTTTGCGATATCACTCAACTGCATGCCACGAGCCCGCTTCTTTTCACTCGCACCAGGAACCACTTTCACCAGGAGTCACACGCATGTGTGTGTGTGTGTGTGTGTGTGTGTCCAGGCATGTGATTTGACTAAGCCCAAAAAGACTGAAAATTGCCGGGGGTCTGGAGGCGAAGTCATGGTGGAGGGGACAGGAGGGGGCGAACCCCCCCCCCCCAAGAAGCTCCTGGATTTTCAGCGTTTTGTCATGCAAAAATAACATTACACAAAACAGCAGTAAAGAATATTTCCTATAATCAGGCATGAGAACGGCCCTTTATGGAAAAGGAGGAAAAATTGGCAGGGGTCAAGGGGGCCACCTAGGTCCCCTGCGGGGTTGTGGGCGAAATTGCCCTTGCTGGGGGATTCAGGGGGGCTAAGCCCCCGAAAAGGTTTTGTATTATACTTACAAAAAGGAGCTTAATTGATGTCTCCTGGAAGGAATATTTTTAAACAGAACCTTGTGAAAATTATTTAAAAATTTAATTTCACAGTTATCGGCCTACAGTGGGCCTAGTTTTAATTTCAAATACTTTAAACCAGGGGTCGGGAACCTTTTTGACTAAGAGAGCCAAAAAAAAAAAAAAGACATTTTAAAAGCTAATCCTAAGAGAGACATATCTTTTATATATTATATATATATATATATATATATATATATATATATATATATATATTATATAAATACTGAATACAACTAAATTTAAAAAGAAGACCAACAATTTTAGAATATAATAAGACTCTGAATTTATTTTAAACGACGTTGTCATTATTAATAAGAAATCTATCAGTGCCGCAGTGGTCAAAAAATAATTGGATACACGATGGCAGCGAAGTGACCGAGGCACACAGCAGCAGGTGCACGGAGTGCGGGGCTTTGGCTTTGAAACTATTTATCACTTCATCTCCGCTTTTTATTTACACAGTCGTGGAAATTTACGTTGATCAACTATAAAGTAGACCAAATTAAGTCAGTACACACAACTCGGCCACTAAAACAAGTTGGTACACGGCGCGTATCCGTCCGGATCATGCCGTCCAATACAGCATGTAAACATAAGTCACGTGACCCTGTGCCGTCACGCTCTCAACTCGAGCTTATTTTAAGGGGAGGGCCTATATTAAAATCATCTTGTAAAATCACGCTAGGTCTTATTTTGTGGTTAGGTCTTATTTTCATGGAAACACGGTGCTTGACACGAGCGTCAGGCAATAGTATTTGTCAACCTCTGATTATCAGGATTAATTTGTTAATTAAAATCAATAAACATGCACAAGTCAAATTTTAAATTATTTCCACACTACCTACCTGATTATTAACTACTCTATCTGCAACGGGGATCGGCTGTCGTGGCGGATTCTTTCTTTCGATCTTTGTATTGTTGGCCGTAAACAATGGATGAATTCCGTAAGGTGCACTTACTTTCGGTTCACATCCAAAAGTCCCATCAAGCGAAGCATTTGTTTTTCTTACACTTAGTTGTTTAACATGCTTGTGGCGATTTGCATGGTATTCTAATGCTTTGAATCCACGCGATCCATAGTCTATTTCATTGTGACACCACGTGCACAATACTTTTCCAGGCAGATCAATCTTGCGAATGAAGTCGCCGATTAACGTCGTCACAATCTTTTTTCCGATGGCAGTATTGTATTCTTTTTCCATCCAGTCCCAGCAGAACTTATTTTTGACCAATTTGTCAATTTCTTTTATTCGCGCAGTGTCCTTTCTTTCCACAACCGTCAATTTTCTGCTGACAAGTAGGTAATTAGACATATGGGTACTGTACTACGGAAGCATTGATTGGCCAAAATGCATGACTATTAGCCAAAATGCATTACGTCAGCATAGTCAGCCAATCACAGTCCCCATTACATGCAGGGAGCTCGTTAAAAAGTCGGATTCAGAAAAAAACAAAATGAGATTTATTTAATGCGTTTTAAATGAAAAAAGATGGATTTTTTTTTTTTTTTGCCCCTGGAAATAAAAAACACGGAATTCCATCTATAGACGGAAAAATCACATGCCCGTGTGTGTGCGCGTGTGTGTTGACCATGTCTTCTAAGCAGAGTTATAATCTTACAAATGTTTATGCAAGGTTAAAAGCCTGAGCCAAAATATAAAGTTGCAGTGAGCACACTCAAAAAACTCATGAAACAGTAACTCTGTCCTTTACGTACGTTAGAACTCCATGAAAGAACAATGGGTCGAAAAGCATCATGGGTATTATGGAGATGCAGCTCCATAATAGCCAATGGGAGGGAGCTGCGTCATGGGTATTATGGATATGCAGCTCCCTCCTAGCTAATAGGAGGCCAGTGGGGCGGGATGTTGGGAGATAGCCAATGGGAGAGCAACTCGCGCATTGTTTGAATTTTTGAGATGGCGTGTTTCGTAACGTGAATTTGTTTCGTATCTCGAGACTTAAATTTTAGGTAAATGCGTTTTGTAACCTAGATTTTTCATTTGTTAGGTCTTTCGTAAGGTGACGTACCACTGTATTTTATTTTGAATAGAACATAGATAACAGGGCCAAAAGTTTAAACAGAAAATGTATAATTTTAAGGGAAAAATAGTTTGATTTTAAATTTCATGCTGGAAGACCAATTACCACTAATGAGGTCCATTGGCAACATGACTGAGTATAAAAAGAGCTTCTCAGAGTGGCAGTGTCTTAGAAGTGAAGATGGGTAGAGGATCACCAATTCCCTCAATGTTGCACAAAAAGATAGAAGAGTAATATCAGAAAGGTGTTTCCCAGTGAAAAATTGCAGAGTTTGAAGTCATCTACAGTGCATAACATCATCCAAAGATTCAGAGAATCCGGAACAATCTCTGTGTGTCAGGGTAAAGGACGAAAAACCATTACTAGATGCCCATGATCTTCGGGCCCTTAAACCACACTGCACCACAAATAGGAATGCTACTGTAAGGGAAATCACAGAATGGGCTCGGCAATACTTCCAGAAACCATGGTCAGTGAACACAATCCGCCGTGCCATCCACCATTGCCAGCAGTACAAAGAAGAAGCCATTTCTAAACAGGACCCAGAAGCGCAGGTGTTTTCTCTGGGCCAGGGGTCATTTAAAACGATGTGTGGCAAAGTGGAAAACTGTTCTGTGATCATACGAATCATGATTCGAAGTTCTTTATTGAAAACTGGGACACCATGTCATCAGTACATCAGTACTAAAGAAGACAAGGACAACCCAAGTTGTTTTCAGCGCTCAGTTTAGAAACCTGCATCTGTGATGGTCTGGGGTTGCATGAGTGCGTGTGGCATGGCCAGTTTGCACATCTGGAAAGGCACAGTCAGTGCAGAAAGGCATATTCAGGTTCTATCTAGAACAACATATGCTCCCATCCAGACGTCATCTCTTTCACAGACCTTGCATTTTTCAACATGATAATGCCAGACCACATGCGGCATTAATGACAACATCATAGCTGCGTAGAAAAAGAATCCAGGTATTGAAATAGCCAGCCTGCAGTCCAGATCTTTCACCTATAGAGAACATTTGGCACATCATAAAGAGGAAGGTGCAATAAAGAAGGCCCAAGACAGTTGAACCGTTAGAGGTCTGTATTAGACAAGAATGGGACAACATTCCTATTTCTAAACATGAGAAACTGTCTCCTCGTTCCCCAGATGTTTGCAGTCTGTTGTAAGAAGAGGGGATGCCTCACAGTGGTGAAAATGATTTGTTGACCCCACGAAATTTAAAAATCAACATTTTCCCTTAAAATGATACATTTTCTCAGTTTAAACTTTTGGCCCTGTTATCTATGTTCTATTCAGAATAAAATATTGAAATTTGGCACTTCCACATTATTACATTCAGTTTTTATTCACAATTTATATAGTGTCCCAACATTTTTGGAATCCGGTTTGTACACCACACTGGAGAAGCTTAGTACCAAAACAGTGGGAACCTAGGAGACAGGTCTAAAAACATACAATGTGCACTGAGCTTAAAGAACGTTAAGGTAACTTGGATGTACCAAAGCATTTGTTCACTGACAACAAAAACAAAGAAAACTGAAATAAGTCAGCATTCTAATACTTAAACAGAATATCTGCTTTTGGAACCTTTAGTTCATTCATAACACACAAAAACCAGTATTTCTTGCAGAATCAGTCCATGGTTCAGAAACTGATGACTGTGCATTTGATGGTTTGTTTTAAACAAATCACACTGTGTGTGCGTGTGTCCCCGTGTGTGGTTCACACACTGTATGAAAGTGTATACAGACTGGTTCCAATTATCTGGCACCGTTGGGATGAAGCAGGTGCCGGAAAATCAATTTTGCAGATGTATAAGGACCTTCCCACAAATACATGTAAATGTTAAAATTAGATCTATAGTAAAAGAATAGGTGTACAATATTACCCAAAATATCAGAAGACCAAAAAAATCAAGACTATGCTGACTGTTCCACACTTCACACCTTAAATAATGCACTGTAAATAATAATTACTGTAAATAAATAAAAAAATTAACTTTTACTTTTACACACAAACGCAACACGCATACAAACATAAACAAAGGCCGGTGTTGTTTCGGTTGGCTGCCTCTAGAGCGCAACCTCGATGTTTAAATCGGCAATCTTTACCGATTTTTCTGACTGCATTTTATTTCCAGACAAAATGTGCCGTTATACGAAGTAGGGTCCTTATTGTTCGGCATTTTAAAAACGTGCCATTAAATACGGCTTGCCGATGTATCAGATGCCAGATAACTGCAAACACCAATATAAACACTGTTTTTGTTTAACTTTTAACAGATTTGAATTAATTGAGCAGCATTTAAAAAAAAAAGTAAAAAACCTTTCACTTCCAATTTGTGTTCAATAACCAAGTAATATACTGTATCATTACACTTGCAAAAGTGTTTGTGTGTGCGTGTAGTTTACATGTGAACGGAAGCATGCATTTTTCTACCTTTCAAGTTTTAAGCACATTCCCCTGTGTTTGCGTTTAGAGGTTAATGTGGCCGCGTACTAGGTTCTAGCAGGGATCGTTTTGTGGGAGTGGATCCTCCTCCGTCTATGTTCTCCCTCGCTTCATCCAATCCCCTCTTTAAGGTGCGCTCGGGGTGTCCATTAGTAGTTCCTCTCTGCCACCTGCAGATATCGCCGCTGAGGATGTCTTGAATGTGCTGGACGATCAAATTAATCGCCACTAAGTGTAAGATACAGATGGGGAAAGAGAGAGACAGAGAAAAAAGAACAGTCAGATTATTATGGCATATAAAATAAAGGAAAGAAAGAAAATGAAATGGTGAAAAGTGTAGACAAAAGTATAGGCGGAATTAATCACTAAGAAATAAACATGGAAGAAAATAAAGGAAGAATGTGAGGTGAAAAGGGAAAAAAGTGTGACACCAGGGTGAACAGTTTTAGTGACCCGAAGACTTTTTCATTGGTATTTTATACTTACCCATGTTGTCTACTCCACGAGGTATAATCACGTCTGCATACTTCTTTGTCTGGAAGGAAAATAACGGATAAAAATGTATTACATATTTTTTACATATACTGATTCATCGTATTATTTAGGAACTCTACTATGTATGTGGAGACTTTTAGAGCACTGAGAGGCTTGATGGGGTACAGGAACGTCCTAAATATGACTTCAGAACAAAATTGCCCTTTCTAACCCCCTACTTCAGGCCATGAATTGACCATGTAGGCACATGATGACTGGAATGAGCTTTTTACCCCATTAACAGTCAAAGTTTATAAAACTTTTACGTCAAAACAAACCCTTTGCTTATCAAATTCCTTCACTTTAAACTAGGCTTTTGAATATGGCACAATTTTGACTTTTTTGGTTAGCTTTTGAAGACGCAACTGCACTTTTGACAAGCCTCTCCCTGGGGCACATTGCTCAAGCACCCATGTACAAGCTCATTCCTCATCTGTGACCATCTAGCTTTTAGCCTGTAATTAGCGTTTAGCTCATGATTAGCTTTTTTTGGTTTCCTCATTGCAATAATAACAATTTCCGCTTTTCTGCCCTCTTGTTGCCTTCTTGCAGTTGTGAGTATAAAAATAAACATGTGAAATTATGTTCGTTATTATTATGGCGAACAGAATAATATGTAATAATTTCACTACCTAGACCTGGACACGCAACTGCACTGTTGACAAGTCCCTCCCTGCAGCACGTTGTGCAAGCACCCATGAGCGAGCTTGTTCCTCTAGCTGTGGGCATCTAGCGTTTAGGCTGCAATTAGCTTTTTTTGTTTTCTTCATTGCGGTAAGAGTAATCACCACTTTTTTCCAGTCTCTCACAAGTTTCTCGTTCACTCCAAACTTTTTTCTGCTGCTCGATTACCATTTTCTGCTGCATATTTCACTACTTGCTGCTTGTAATCCACAGAATAGGATTTTCTATTCTTCAGTGGTGGATGAGCAGGTACTGGTACCCAAGCCTGGAGTGCTCTCTTATGGTTGTGAGTGTAAAAATTCCAAACATAAAATTGTCTTATGTCGAACAGAATTATGTAATAATTTCACATATAAGTCGCACCTTCAGCCAAACTATGAAAAAAGTGCGACTTATAATCCGGAACATACGATACACAAACACACGTATACATGTCAAAATCAACACCTATATGTCAAGTATCTATTAAACTTCATACCAAAGTAAAAAGGTCATCATTATAAATGTATATAAATAAATACCTGAATAATTTATGGCATTACCCACATTAAAAATGTGCTTAAAGGGGAAGACAGAACTTGTTGAAAATTAATTTCACTCAATACTTGACATTAAAATCTGTCTGTGCAAAACATCCAAGTTTCGCCCTTAAATATAATTTCTTTCATTATTTCAGGTGTTTGTGCTTAAATATGAATCCTGGTTAGTATATATAGCTTCCAACTGCATAGGTGATTTTAATCTCAGACTTTCGACACCTTCTGTCCATAAATATATCAAAATTCTATACTCGTAAATGTTAACTTGGGCCTTGATGATCATTGTGAGACTCAAAAAAGTCATAACAGAAGAATCTATCAGACTTAGATTGAACACACAATAAATAAACCAATTTCAAATTATTAATGAGATGAACATCAACAAGTGCTGTCTTCTCCTTTAAATGAAATAATTACAGAAAATGCATGTCAAGCCAAGCACACCCTGACACACACAGACACACCCTGTATCATGCTGTGTGTTCGAGTTCATGTTCTGTTCACCGTGAATGGAAGGAGTGGTTATTTTAGCCTTCCTCTTAACTCCAGCCATATTTATCCCAGACAATTAAAACTCATTGGATTTTGCCAAATTCTGTATTAGCTATATAGGATTATGTGTGAAAACCTCAGCTATAATCTTTTTATGACATGAATTGAAGCACTTGATCACAAATCTTAGATCTTAGAGATCTAAGCACAATGATCTTAGAGAGTGAGAGGATGCTGGAGGAATGGAGAAGTGTGCTGGTGCCCATTTTTAAGAACAAGGGAGACATGCAGAGTTGTGGCAACTACAGAGGGATAAAGTTGATGAACCATACAATGAAGTTATGGGAAAGAATAGTGGAAGCTAGACTAAGGGCAGAGGTCAGCATTTGTCAACAACAGTTTGGTTTCATGCCAAGAAAGAGCACCACAGATGCAGTGTTTGCTTTGAGGATGTTAATAGAGAAGTACAGAGAAGGTCAGAAGGAGCTGCATTGTGCCTTTGTGGATCTGGATATGACAGGGTGCTGGGAGAGGAACTGTGGTATTGCATTGCAGTCTGGAGTGGCAGAGAAGTACATTAGAGTGGTGCAGGACATGTATGAGAGATGTAAGACAGTGGTGAGGTGTGCTGTCGGTGTGACAGAAGAGTTCAAGGTGGAGGTGGGACTGCATCAAGGGTCAGCTCTGAGCCCCTTCTTGTTTGCTATGGTGATGGACAGCTGACAGATGAGGTTAGAGAAGATTCCCCATGGACTATGATGTTTGCAGATGGCATTGTGATCTGTAGTGAGAGCAGAGAACAAGTGCACAAAAATCTAGAGAAGGTGGAGGTATGCCCTGGAAAAAAGAGGAATGAAGGTTAGCTTAAGTAAGACAGAATACATGTGTGTGTGAACGACAAGGACCCAAGAGGAATGGTGAAGTTACAGGGAGCAGAGATAAAAGGAAGGTGGAGGATTTTAAGTACTTAGGCTGAACAATCCAGAGCAATGGAGAGTGTGGAAGAGGTGAAGAAGCATGTGCAGGCAGGTTGGAATGGTTGGAGAAAAGTATCCAGTGTGATAGGAAGGTATCGGCAAGAATGAAAAGTGTACAAGACGGTGATGAGGCCAGCGATGTTGTATGGTTTAGAAATAGTGGCTCTGGGAAAAAGACAGGAGGCTGAGCAAGAGGTAGCAGAGATGAAAATGTTGAGGTTCTCTTTGGGAGTAATGAGGATTGATAGGAGCAGGAATGAGTACATCAGAGGGACAGCACATGTTAGAGGTTTTGGAGACAAGGTCAGAGAGGCTAGATTGAGATGGTTTGGACATGTACAGAGGAGGGATAGTGAGAGTATATTGGTAGCAGGATGCTGAGATTGGAACTACCAGGCAGAAGGCCAAGAGAAGATTTATGGATGTGGTGAAGGAGGACATGAAGGTAGTTGGAGTAAAAATAGAAGATACAGAGGGTATAGGGTGAGATGGAGGCGGATGGTTTGCTGTGGCAACCCCTGAAGGGAAAAGCCGAAAGGAAAAAAAGAAGAAGTGGATCAGAAACTCCACTAGTAAATGCACTGAACTGATGCAATGGCGATAACTGCATTAATAAACTGGACTATAATTGTGTGTGTGTGTCTCTTTGAAACATCCTCATTCTATTAGTTATCAAGACAAACAAAGGGCTTCTCAAGGTTAAGACTTGGCTTTAGGGTTCAAGTTAGAAATAGGGTAAAGGTTGGAGTTAAGCATTTAGTTGGAATAGTTAAACGGATACTAAACCTAATACAAGCTTGCATGCATAGTTAGCGTCTATGTAAACACTGCATGCTTACTGTAATTTTTTCTACAGAGATTTTATTAAGTATTAAATCCTGACACACAGTGGCATCCTTGTACTGCAAAAAGTGGTCTGTGTGGGAAGTTGAAGAAACAGTTACCGTGGAAGTGTTGAAGGATATATACCATACATTCTTGAAAATGAGCAAACGCCTGTCTGATGTATGCAACATGATGTAGCATTATGTACAGAAGTACATAGTTTTATTTTATTCTGTTCAGAATAGAATGAGTTTACCTCTGATTTATTAGTTTAAAACCTACGTGTATATGAATGATGATGATGATTTCCTTTCGGCTTTTTCCCTTCATCAGGGGTTGCCACAGCGAATGATTCACACGTTTCACTTGGCATAGGTTTTTATGTCGGACGCTCTTCCTGACACAACCCTTTAGCAAGGGGCAGAAACACGCTGACGGCTTTGCAGCTACTGTTTACGAAAGTCAGCAATGGTTCTTTTACATGCCTCTCAACAGAGACAGTGAGAGACATGGCCCGCCTTTGATAACCCAGTTAGCTGCATGGGGGTGGGGGGCAGTGACAACCTTGTGAAGAGTGGGAATTGAACCCCAAACCTTAGAATCAGCGATCCAACGCCCTATACCACCACTGCCCCTACATGTGTATATGAATATACTGGTATTTTTTCCCTTATCTTGGTGTTTCTGAACAGACACACCTTTGTCTTATTCTTATGATTTTGCACAATTACAAATGGCTGCCATTTAAAACAGGACACATTTCAGCAGCTTGCAACTTCAAAAATGCAAGTAAAAACAATTTGATAATGAAAGCATACACATTTCCATTGTCACAGAAGAGTTTGGATAGAAGGCTTTCCTTGCATTTCCCGTTAAGGTTAAGGTCAGGGGATAAGAAATGTATTACATTAATGTGTGTGTTTTCTCACAGGTAAGCAGAACTCCTCGAAGGCAGGTTTAACAAAAGTGGTGTATTGTGTAAGGATCTGTTCCAGGTCACGACCTCGCCTCATGTCTCGGAGAACTGCATGCAACACATTCAACATTAGATACAGAAGCAAACAACATGTTTACACGCATTAGGTAATCCATGTGTCTGTGTGTGGCTACCTCTGCGTGACAGGCGTACATCTGAGTCTGTATCAACAAACAGTTTCATATGGAACATATCTCGGACTTCCTGAGTGTAGAAAACCAGAATTCCCTCAAACAGAACAACATCGGCTGGATAAACGCAGATCCGCTCCTCTAACCTACACACACACACACACACACACACACACACACACACACGAGTATAATATCCTGTATATTGCATGTCATACTGTCACGTGCATAAAATTCAGAACTGATAATGTAAACAATGGTCTCCAAGACTATCTCTACATTTTAAACTAATAATTTGATTTTAGTCGTCTCTCACCTGGAATGTGTGACAAAGTCATATGTTGGAATTTCTACAACTTTCCCTTCAACGATGTCTTTCAACGTCTGAAGCATCAACTCTGTATCGAATGCATCTAGTGATTGAGAGAGAGAGAGAGAGCTCTCATTGCTATATCTAAACGCCCAAACTACTTTACATAATTTACAGAACATATTTGTACAAACTTCAACAAGTGGTAATAACAATGTAATAAATGGATTATAGATATGTGTTCAACAGCTTTCACATGGTCATATGATGATATTCTTTCACTATATGAAAAACAAGCAGCGGCACAGTGGTTAGCATGTCCATCTAACAGCAAGAAGGTTGTGGGTTAAATTCCTTGGCTTGAAAATCATTACTAACAGTGGCTAATGCCTAAATCATCACAGACACTCAGATTGTCACTGTCTCATGGAACATGTTATAAAAACACACCCATAGTAGCAATTAGCCTCTTTTAGCTATACATTGTAATTAGCTTGGTGCAGGCAGAACTCATCTCTCCTGTCATGGTGAAAATAAGTAAATATTAAGTATACGAGTCACTAGTTTTAGTTAGCTTTTCTTTAGATCTCCAAGCAGTAGACAGACGCTCCCCGACTTATGTTTTAATTGGTTCCGGACGGCCGAACGTAAGTTGTTGCAGTGATGTATGACGCCCATACTGTACTCTTCTTTCACTTTCGGCTGCTCTCTTCAGGGGTCGCCACAGCAAATCATCCGCCTCCATCTCACCCTGTCCTCTGCATCTTCTTTTCTGACTCCAACGACCTTCATGTCTTCCTTCACCACATCCATAAATCTCTTCTTTGGTCTTCCTCGAGGCCTTCTGCCTGGTAGTTCCAACCTCAGCATCCTACTGCCAATATAGTCACTATCCCTCCTCTGTACATGTCCAAACCATCTCAATCTAGCCTCTGTGACTTTGTCTCCAAAACATCTTACACGGGCTGTCCCTCTGATATACTCATTTCTGATCCTATCCATCCTCGTTACTCCCAGAGAGAACCTCAACATTTTCATCTCTGCTACCTCCAGCTCTGCCTCCTGCCTTTTCCTCAGCACCACTGTTTCTAAGCCATACAACATCGCTGGCCTCACCACCGTCTTGTACACTTTTCCCTTCATTCTTGCTGACACTCTCCTATCGCACATCACACCGGACACTTTTCTCCAACCATTCCAGCCTGCCTGCACACGCTTCTTCACCTCTTTTCCACACTCTCCATTGCTCTGGATTGTTGAGCCTAAGTACTTAAAATCCTCCACCTTCGTTATCTCTGCTCCTGTTCCTCCTGGGTCCTGCTCATTCACACACATGTATTCTGATTTTCTGAGGCTAACCTTCATTCCTCTCCTTTCCAGGGCATACCTCCACCTTCTCTCGATTTTCCTGCACTTGTTCTCTGCTCTCACTACAGATCACAATGTCATCTGCAAACATCATAGTCCATGGAGATTCTTGTCTCACCTCGTCTGTCAGCCTGTCCATCACCATAGCAAACAAGAAGGGGCTCAGAGCTGACCCTTGATGCAGTCCCACCTCCACCTTGAACTCTTCTGTCACACCGACAGCACACCTCACCACTGTCTTACATCTCTCATACATGTCCTGCACCACTCTAACATACTTCTCTGCCACTCCAGACTTCCTCATGCAATACCACAGTTCTTCTCTTGGCACCCTGTCATATGCTTTTTCCTGATCCACAAAGGCACAATGCAGTTCACTCTGACCTTCTCTGTACTTCTCTATTAACATCCTCAAAGCAAACATTGCATCTGTGGTGCTCTTTCTTGGCATGAAACCAAACTGTTGTTCACAAATGCTGACCTCTGCCCTTAGTCTAGCTTCCACTATTCTTTCCCATAACTTCATCGTATGGCTCATCAACTTTATCCCTCTCTAGTTGCCACAACTCTGCACGTCTCCCTTGTTCTTAAAAATGGGCACCAGCACACTTCTCCTCCACTCCTCCGGCATCTGCTCACTCTCTAGGACCTTGTTGAGTGTTCTTGTCAGAAAATCTACTGCTACCTCTCCTAGACACTTCCATACCTCCACAGGTATATCATCAGGGCCAACTGCCTTTCCATTCTTCATCCTCTTCAATGCCCTTCTCACTTCACCCTTACTGATCTTTGCTACATCCTGCTCCTCAATGGTCACCCCTTCTACTCTTTTTTCTCTCTCATTTTCCTCATTCATCAGCTCTTCAAAGTTCTCTTTCCATCTTCCCAGCACACTTCTGTCATCAGTCAATACATTTCCCTCTCTGTCCTTAATCAATCTAACTTGCTGCACATCCTTCCCATGTCTATTTCTCTGCTGTGCCAACCTGTATAAACTATTTTCTCCCTCTTTACTGTCCAATCTATCATACAAGTCATCATACGCCCTCTGTTTGGTCTTAGCCACTGCTACTTTCGCCTTACGCTGTGTACTCCTGTTTACTCTCTTCGGTCCTCTCTATGTCCCACTTTTTCTTAGCTAACCTATTCTTTTGTACACATTCCTACACTTCCTCATTCCACCACCAAGTCTCCTTATCTACTTTCCTTCCAGAGGACACAGCAAGTACTCTCCTACCTGTGTCCCTGATCACATTTGCTGTGGTTGTCCAGTCATTTGGAAGCATTGCCTGGCCACCCAAAGCCTGTTTCAACTCCTCTTTGAAGACAACATGACACTCTTCCTTTTTCAACTTCCACCACTTTGTCTTCTGCTCTGCCTTTGCCTTCTTCACCTTCCTCACCATCAGCGTCATCCTGCATACCACCATCCTATGCTGTTTGGCAACACTCTCACCCAATACTACTTTGCAGTCACTGACTTCCTTCAAATTACATCGCCTACACAAGATGTAGTCTACCTGTGTGCTCCTACCTCCGCTTTTTCAGTCCCCCTATGCTCCTGGTTCTTCTGGAAGAAAGTATTCACCACAGCCATTTCCATCCTTTTTGCAAAACCTATCAACATCTGTCCTTCTGCGTTCCTGTCTGGATACCAAACCTGCCCATCACTTCCTCGTCCCCTCTGTTGCCTGCACCAACATGTCCATTGAAGTCTGCACCAATGACCACTCTTTCATCTCTGGGGGTACTCTGCATCACTTCATCTAAGTCATTCCAGAATCTCTCCTTCTCTTCTAGTTCACATCCTGCCTGTGGGGCATAAGCACTAACAACATTGAGCATCACACCTTCAATTTCTAACTTGAGACTCATCACTCTGTCTGACACTCTTTTCACTTCTAGAACAGTCCTGACAAACCCCTCCTTCAAGATGATTCCTACTCCCGTTCTCTTCCCATCCACACCATGATAAAACAGCTTAAACCCTGCTCCTAAGCTTTTAGCTTTGCTACCTTTCCACCTGGTCTCCTGAACACACAGTATGTCCACCTTCCTCCTCTGCATCATGTCAGCCAGCTCTCTACCTTTTCTTTGCATAGTTCCAACATTCAAAGTCCCTACTCTCAGTCCTAGACTCAAGCCTTTCCTCTTCTCTCTCTGCCTACGGACACGCCTCCCACCTCTCCTTCTTCGACGTCTTCGACCAACAGTAGTCCAATTTCCATCAGCACCCTGTTGATTGACAGCACTGATGGCGGTCGTTGTTAACCCGGGCCTCGACCGATCCGGTATGGGGGTAATACTTCTGATTTGCATCATAAAAGTTTGGCATTGGTTTTACGTCGGATGCCCTTCCTGACACAACCCTCTGCATTTCTCCGGGCTTGGGACCGGCATAAGGGGGAGAGACACTGGTTAGTGCCCCCCCGCCTCATGGCTGCATTGACGGTCATACTGTACTATACATCGATAAATACCCTTACTGTGTCTCATAAAATACCCCTAAATCAATTATTATAAACATTGTAAAATAATATAAAATATATCAAATAACATTAATTTCAAATAAATTAAATTCAAGCAAAATAATTTCAAATTGATAAAATTTTAATCAAATTCACTCATCAAATACCAAATACAGTATCAAATATAACCTTTACCATTCTCTATGATGCGATATTTCTGCTTGTAAATGGTTCTGATGGTCGACGGATGGTCACATGACATGAAGCTGAGCCGACTCACTTTACATGAAGCTTAAAACAGCCAATCAACGCTTACAATATGTGAGGCGCTCAATACCAAAAGTAGTGCACTTGCTGAAAGTAGTTTACTTGCTTGAAACAAAGCGTGGGTTATGCGGACTTCCGGCTTTCAAGTGAGCAAGGGCTTCGTTGAACTTGTTTAGTACTCAGCCTGCACTGATGTGAATCACCAGCAGAGCAGAGAGTTCTCTTTCCTGGATTCGGGTTTTCATATTTTACAACTCTCTTAGATTGCGCCAATCCGAGCAGATAGTTAATTCATCTCTGTGTATGAGACTTTCACCCATGCTAGTAGGCTTACGCTTCTGACCAACCATTTGCTTTGAGTTACAAAAGTCCGCAAAACAGTGTAAACACAAAGATCACCGAGACGACGTCTTAACACAAGAGAAACACGCTATATAACAGATATATAAAACAATATACATCTAACTGAACTGGGAAGAAGGAGGGGCACATTCAGTCGTTTGTAAACAATGGACGCAGCGTCATTACATTATTGTGTCATTATGTCAGCATACTACGTAGGTACAGTAGGCCCTTGACTATTCGTGGTTTTGCACTTGCCGTTTGAGTATTCAAGGACTGCCGAGCAGCTCGCACGTGATTCAAATTCAGCCAATGGCTGTCCTCCTTCCTGCTGATTGGTTGAGGTGATGTAACGCCCCCTTTTCCTCATTCGTGCACAAGTTGGCAATGAGCCTTTTTTAGATTGTTTTAATTATCAGTTAAGTTCTATGATGTCACTCAAACGCCTGCTTAAAAGCACCAGAAAAAGGTAATGAGTTTGGATGTCTCCTCTGAAGAAATAAGACTTTCTCCGGAAGAAACGACAGTTTCCTCTGAAGTCACGTCACTCCTGAAGAGGAACTGTTGTAAAACACTCCACTATTAAAAAGTCTTTTTAAATTATTATTCCAGTACATGACCTAAGGTAATGTTTAAAATGTTTGTGTGTTATATTTTTATTTACTGTGGTGTAGCATGTTTCTCATTGTGTTTTGTTTATCCAATTTATTACATTTATTGTTCTTTTATGTCTTTTTTGTTATGGTCTGTGTTTTGGGGGACTTTGATTTTGGCGCTGTGCCTCTCACTTACTGCTTACTTCCTGAGGGGCGTAGCTGAGCTGCTCGGAACACACACACACACACACACCTGAATTCACTATTCTCATTTACTCCCAATAAATAAAAGCACGTTCAGCTCTGCGCCAGAGGATTAACTCACATCAACATCACTGCTTCTTTGGTTTGTACACTTCTTACTCTCTAACTCTAAACTTCTGTTTTGTACTTCGGTTCCGGTTGGGGGGCGTGGCTGAGCTGCTCGGACTTATGCAGTTAATAGCTGAATTCAGTTGTGTCATGCCTAATGCAATACAGTACGTTCCTCTAGTGGAACTTTTTGAAAACTACAGTGCTGTATGTTTAGAAAGAGAATCCACTGAAAGGTGTTTTATGCGTATGCAGTATAATGTTTATATTTTAGCATCAATAAATATAAAGGTAAAAATTGAAAAGTTTTTCTTAATCATTACTACATTTTACTACATTAATACTGTATTAATGAGTAAGACTGTCTATAGAATGTGTTTAAGAAGCATATTTTAGGGCATAATAGATACATAATATTTTACTTACAGCTGCTCATTGGCACATGTGACTTCATACATGGGGTTTTTCTTCCGGGTACAGAACTCGCAGATTGTCTCGATTCGCGGGAGGGCTTGGAACCGAACCCCCGTGAATGTCAAGGGCCTACTGTACGTCTAAACTCAAAATTTTACTTTTTTTGGGGGGAAAAACAAACAAACAGGCGAAAAAACGTAAAACGGATGAACGTAAGTCAGGGAGCATCTGTATACTAAAATTCTGAACTGGGTTTTAAGATTATACTATTTGTAGCTGAAAAGTGCACCCAGATGTTTTAAGTCTATCATTACTTAAAACCCACACACACAAACAAACATTCTGAACCGCTTAATCCTAATTTGGGTCGCAAGGAGGTTGACCCATCTCAGCTGCCTCTGGGTGACAGACAGTGACAGACGTGGCTGGCCTTTGCTAACCCAGTTAGCGGCACTGGTGTGACAGCAGTGGCAAACATTGCCAGTGGGGTTTAAACCCCAACCTTGGGATTTACCATCCAGCACCTTACCATCGGGCCACCACTGCTCTAAACACAAACACACTTATTAAATTTTGTAATTTTATATAAACTATTAATGTGTTTTTGCTTATTTTCCAATAGAGTATATAATAAAACAATCAATCATGCACCTCAAGCTCAGTCAATACTACAGAATTAAATAATCTACATGCTTTAATCATACGGAGAGAGCCAGCCAATCAGATCACAGCATTCCCATGTAGCATATACTACTCCCTTAAATGTAACAGGAAAAGGCTCTGTGCTGAGATCATACCATTTCTTTGCAGAAATAAACACACTACTTAATGAAGTCTTCATGTAAAATGCATTTTATTGAAATAAAAATCTACGGCCACAGTATTTATTCGAGCACAAAATGCCACTAATTTTATTTCATGTCTCCTGTTTTTCCAGAAAGTTTCGATCAAGACGTGACTTCACCTTTATAACAGTTCTTAACTTCTTTCTCCATCTTATGCTCACCAACCAAAGGTCAGAGGGTTAAGGGGTTAAAATTCACCTGGATGAACTGATCACAAAGTAAAATTCTTTGCATTCTTGTATCCTGCCCCATTCATATGAACTGATGCTTTTTACCAACAAATTTTATTTCCTTCTCCAAACTAAAACCACCTCTTCACTTTATCACATTCTCCTCAATCCATTTATTACTACCCTCTATGTGTTGTCATAACAAGTTTATTATAGCCATTACCATTATTATCTTTATTATCTTGTGTGGATAAACTGCAAGTGCTCATAGGATTTCGCCATGCGGTGCATCACGTTGCGCGATCCTGCTGTGAATAGACAGACTTTATCTGTTTACCTGGATGGTCAAAGTTGTATTGGCCTTTCAGAGCTTTTGCCTTCTGTTCCGGAGTAAGCACTCGGTAGAAACAATCCTGGCTAACAATGGTCACTTTCCTCTGGTGATGGTCCACCTTGTTCTGACCCAGCAACTCCATGATCTTGGCGCATACTGTGGACTGACAGCAAAGACACAGCTTTTCATCAATGCTTTTATGCCTCACTTAGGTAAACTCTGTTGAGCTTTTTACACCCAAGCCATTGTGGCTCATCAGGCCAGTGCTTATCCCCGGTTTCTGTAGCGTGAAGAAACGAGGAGTTTAACTCCTCCTGGATAGGACGCTAGTCCATCACAGGTTACCTTCCTAGTATATTTTACTGGTACCCATTTATACTGCTAAATGTCTCACTTAGCTGGCCCAAAAATTTAAGACGTATCACAGTGTCTGGGCAACACTAACAGTACAGTTTCAGAGTCTTAATATTTAAGAATTAGGCAATAATACTGTGGGAAGTATGTCTACTCACTTATTTCGAGACTTGGAGCACAGGCGTGAAAAGTTATGTTCTGGATGTGGGTCATGGCGTTCCCCTGGGATTTCCTTGGAATCCCAATTTTACCACTGATCTGATTACTGTAATTAAAAATTAATGGGTCTATTCACCCATAAAATAGCAGGTCTTATGGGGTGTTCCTGGTATTCAGTGATAAATACCTGCCAAGGGTGGTCCAAGGAAGGACAACTTCTGAACTGGCAATAGTGTTATGGTTACTGAAGGCTTGCTGATGTGCATGGGGCACGAAAGCAAGCACATCTGGTCTAATCATACAGAAGAGCTACTGTAGCACAAGTTGATAATTCTGTCTATGATAGAAAAATGTCAACACAGTGCATTGCAGCCTTGTCAAAGACTACTCAGGCGGTGTTAATGTTTTGGCTGATGGGTGCGGGTGAGGTGGGACAGGGATGATTCAGTGGAAGTTAAAATGAGACCGAAATTAAAATCCTCTAATATTAAAATCCTCACTTAATATGCAAATTATGCTATGACATCATATCACACGGCGACTTCTGAACAAGCGTTTTAAGAAGTAGGGAGTTATTACCCTGAAAAGTGTTTCCAACGGTAACACACACACACACACACAAAACAAACAAAAAAACCTGTGTGGACTTGACGCAAGGACGCCTAGTTAGCTTTCTCTACTCTGACGACATGCTAGTTAGCATCACATATTAGCACCTGCGTTAATATTTAGCAAACCACAGCAGTTACAGGACACGCTAACATTCCCTCAGTTTTATGCTAACAGGACTGTAGAGACTTTATGCTAATATAGGGTGTCATATTTGTGTTTTAATGAAGTATGGTGCATGTTTGTTATAATTAGTTGGCATTTCTCACGAGAGACTGAAAGGTGTCACCTTAACACTTAACACCTAAGCAAGAGTTATTTTAATGCTTATGTGAGACGCAGTATTAAAGTTAATGAGGGTAAGTTACCTTTCCACTGGCGGTTCCTCCACTCACCCCGATCAGAAAGGGCCGGTGTCGCGGCCGCTCGGCTTCACTCAAAGCCTCACACACCTCCATGGCATGACAACGTAGCTTTCTTCTTACTTAGAATTATTAAATAAGTACCTTAATGAAACGCATTAAACTTGTCAACGGCCTCGAAAAGGGCCGTTACTCAACTTATTGGATTCTGCATCGGGCCTTTTCGCAAGACCGCCAGCACTCACTGAAACTGTGGCCGAGTTCCAAACCGCAATCTAGTGCACTTAGTAGTATGTGTGTCACCACTGTTTTGATGAATGCGCGTAATGTGCAGTGCAGTGAATGTGGTTTGATATCCTCCCGCAGTACGCGGACAACGACTAAAGGTGATGGAGCTGCACAGCACGTGACTGAACCGGGACAAATTAATGAATTATGGATATAACGTCGAAATGTTCCAGAATCCAAAGCATCCGTTTCACATACAGAACTGTACACAGCATTTAGCGTGTATTTGTATGCAACGTTGAGATTTGGGACATTTTGAACGTTGCATCATGCATGGATTAATATTTAACCTCAGATTATTGCGCAAAAAAATAGGTCAACTATCAGGTCAGGAATTAAACGTCATAGTAATGCTTTACCTTTATATTTATAGACCTTTAGTCGGTAAATATAAAGTTAAATCAATACTATGACACGTTTTGTCTAACAAATCCAACAGTCATGACGTGCATGTTGTTGCCGATTCTGTGTAATTGAATCACTGATTGAAAGGGGCGTGTTCAAAATCACAGTGTGGAGTTTATCTAGTGACGTCATGCACTCTTTGAAAAACAAGTGCCAATTATTGTCCTTATTTAAGGAGGGAAGGCAGAAAACACTGTACAGCAGACGGGTGTCAAACTCGTGCCACAAAGGGACATGTGGCTGTTTCAACCAAGCAACAGCACACCTGACTTGGTTCATTCAAACAACTGATAAGAGACTTCGGCCATTTGATTGGTCAGTCTGGCTCATTCAAACGACTTATAAGAGTCTTCAGGCATTTGATTGGTCAGTCTGGCTCATTCAAACAACTGATAAGAGTCTTCAGGCAGTTGATTAGTCAATGTGTGTGCTTTGTCCAGAGACTGATATAGTATGAAATATAATTCAACTTACAATAAAGAAAAACTTCATGAACATTGTTTTTAAATCTGTAACAGAAAATATTTAAAGTGTAATAAAGTGTCTGAAATAAAATCCTTATTTAAACTCTTTTAACTTGTCTTAATATCTCCGTCTCTTCTCCACTTTTCTCTTCATTCCTGTTAGAATTTTTCCGTGTTGTTTCTTGAGGGGTTGTTTACTGCGCTTCATATCGTTTGCTCTTGTGAAAAACCGCTACACCGTAGCGCGACAATGAGAGCGCCACTGCCAACTAGTGGAGTAACGGTACAATTACACTTAATTCTCGTTCACAATTCCAGAAAATCATGTTCCTCAGGGTCATACCGTGCCACCCAAGGGAGGCGCGCCCCACTATTTGAGAAACACTGTTTTAGACAACGAGAGGAAACCCTGGGATAACATGCAAGTTCCATGAAGAAAGTCTAAGCCCATTACTCATATCCATCTTACCATGAGGTGGAAATTCTAATCACTATGTCACCACATTTAAACTTCCAGTTAACCTCAAAGGTGTCATATATAGTCAGGGTAATTAACTTCTTCCACACCAAATAAGAAAATATTTTATTATGGACATGGCTTTCGATTGTGGACATTATTTGCTAAAGTGCTCTAGAAACTCACTGTATGCAGTAGCGTTGTTTACTTCTGGTTACACTGAGGTGTGATGAAGAGCCATGAACCAGTTTTATTTCTCCACTAAAATTTATTACCATTCATCCAGCTAGGTATTTTCCTGGAAATCCACCTAATTCATGACGAATTGATCAAGCTAGGGAATGTTTCTTTGGGTCCATTGGTGATGGCCTTTACACCATGCTCATCAATGGTTTACATTGCATATGCTGATTGATGTAAGACATCTGTGCGGATTCTTCACCATGGAAATCATGAACATTATTGTAGCCTACTCGTATTGTTGGCATTCGCCCTAGCATGGCAGAAACACACCAGATGGATTCGTGGCATTTTGTCCACGCTCTTTTCAAAGCAGGGCTAGGTAAATATACATAAGATTTAATTTTAAACAAGTGACAGAATCCTTTAATTGTTCCAAAATAAAGTATGTCAAGTATACTCACAATACTTTTCCATGGGAGCATGAAAAAATTCAGGAAACCTGTTGAACTATTTACTCTCTCCCTTGAGTATTACACTGAACAAGTGGATGAAGTGGGCAGTTGTTAATACCATGAATCTGAAATATGCACCCAGTCAACCAATCACATGCTATATTTTGTCCTACCGTTACATCCCAGATTCTGCAATCACCAAGACAAAGGGTCATTTTAAAGGAACCAGCAGTTAAAGTGGATGGTACGATGGTGTAGTGCACATGTGTCAAACTTAAGGCCCGCAGGCCAAATCCAGCCCACCAACTCATTTTATGTAGCCCATATAAGTTTTCAAAGATTATGACTACCGTACATCCTTTGCATCAATTATTACCATGAAAACTAATTCGTCCTTTCCATCTATCATCCATTCCACTAGGTGGCAGCAGCCTTTTTCAAGTAAAAAGCTAGTCATTCATTACTCAGAAAAGATTGCATACTTGCTTATTGCTGTTAAGCTGTCACAAAATGCAAGTAAAGAGGAAAAAGGGTCAAATTTTTAAACATGTCATTTTGTGATGGATTTCATGGTTGATTTTTATAACATGTTCAGTGATTTATTCTGCCCTCGATCACCTTTAAATTTAGTTTAGTGGCCCTCAGTTTGACATCCCTGCTGTAGTGGATTGCAAGAGGCTCCTGGTTTCGAGTCCCAGGTGCACATGCTCTCTATGCTTTGGTGGGTCTCCTCCCTCAGTCTAAAGACATTGCACATTATGTTAATTGTTTTCTCCAAATCGACCCTAGGTGTGTATATGTACATGTGTGCTCAGAGATGGTCTGGCAAGATATTCAGGGCATACCCCACCTTCGTCCGGTGTCAGCTGAGATAGGCTTCAGCTACCCTAATGAGTTTGAGTCTGGCAAATGAGTGATGAGAGTCGGTGTGAGCAGGTTCACTGGGCCATTAATGCTAATTTAAAGTGTAATACTGTATGTCATAACATGTTGATGTCATTGAAATTTTGACACAACACTTCATGTTACTGCTACAAAACTTACTTAACAACACAGATTCTTATACCAATCAATTAGAGAAATAGTGGGCTAAGTATGTTTTGTCAATTTTGAGGTAAGTAAAGACATTTACAGAGGGAGAGAAGTTAAATATTTAAGGTGAATGGGTTTGAATACATGTAGAGTTCCTTTTGACACAACGGGGGCACTTTACTATTGCTCTTTGTTATTTGACTGATTTGCTCATGCAACAGTGGAAAAAAATCCAAGATGACAGCATTCCTGTGAAGCCTCCACTCTGAGTACAAAACAATGTTGCACTGAAACATACAAATTCAACCTGCATTTGTTGCAATTTTTTAATTCCAAAATCTCAGTAATGCATTAATTTAAGCAACAACAACAACACAAAAAAATCCAGAACTTTTGAAAGACATACTTTAAAGTGCTCTCCTAAAAATTCACAAAAGTAGACTTGGCCCACTGTTTCTCATATTAGAATGAGTTTTGAACACACATACTTTTATACTATTGGTCGGCACCTCATACTTTATTTTGTTTACAATTAACGTTGTTGGACATCTGCAAAGGAAGTTAGCTATTACAGGAGGCCCTCGATATTCGCGGGGGTTTGGTTCTGGCCCCTCCCGCAAATGAAGATAATCCGCAAGTTCTGTACCTGGAAGTAAAACCCCACGTATCATATTATATGTTCGAATGAGCAACCGGAAGTAAAATACTAAAATATGCTTCTTAAACACATTCGATAGACAGTCTTACTATTTAATACAGTATTAATGTAGTAAAATATAGTAATGATTAAGAAAAACATTTTAGTTTTGTACTGTGATATTTATTAATAAAATATATAAACATAAGGCATACTTTATATCTTTATTTATATATATATATATATATATATATATATATATATATACACACACACACATACACACACACACAGTGAGTCGTCGACTTATGACCGCGTTTGGTTCTGGCAGACCGGTCGTAACTCGATCTGGTCGTATGTCGACTTTCCATCCAAATACACTCACGCAAACAAAAACAGATGAATAACACTCGCGCATTTAAATCTATACATCTATATTCAATTCCACGTCACTGTGACACGCAGCGGAGAGCCAATCCTTTCTGTACTCCACTGTGTGGGTGGGCCCCATAGCTTCAAACACCAATTTTATTGGATTATAACAACAGCCACAGACTGCGCGTGTTGTTTGGGTAAAGAGATAAATTTCCCTCGTTTTGATCGGCTCATTTCCACGAAGCCAAGCACAGCTGGCAAACAAACACAAAAGCAGAGACAGGGAAAAACTTCAACTTGCAGAGTAGCTGATTGCCAAAACTTGGGACACTGCAGCGTGGGAGTCCGATAAAATTAGAGTTTCAAGGTATCAGACCCGCCCACACAGAAAGGATTGGCTCTCAGCTTTGCACCACAGTGACGTGGCATTGAAGTAGATGAATAGATTTGCTCTGAACAGTTAGAAAGTGAAGCTGCATCATCTCCTGCTTGGCCTTTTAAGATGCTGGCGCTGCTGGCAGCCCAAACAACTGTCGTGCGCAACACTGGCACTGCCATGAATCATGCTTCACCACTTTTATGGTCGTAAAGTCGATCAGACGTAACTCGCATAGGTTGTACGTCGACGACTCACTGTATGTATGTATGTATGTGTGTGTGTGTATATATATATATACATATATATATATATATATATATATATATATATATATATATATATATATATATATATACACACACACATATGCATACACATACACATACATACATATATACACACACACACAGATACATACAGTATGTATATGCTTTCATTTTGTATGTATATTATCCAAGTTGGCGGCACGGTGGTGTAGTGGTTAGCACGTCCGCCTCACAGCAAGAAGGCCTGGGTTTGATTCCCAGCCTGGGCATTTTTCTGTGGAGTTTGCATGTTCTCCCCGAGCTTGCATGGGTTTCCTCTGGGTGCTCTGGTTTCCTCCCACAATCCAAAGACATGCACAGTAGGTTAATTGGCCGTTCTAAATTGCCCGTAGGTTCGCATCGTGCAGAAGACAATAGCAAACCATTGCACTAATCCTGCCATGAAAACCTCCATGAAGATGATAACCAGGGCGTTATCCTTCATGGCGGGTCGCCAATGGTCGTCCTACGACTCAGGCACTAGATAGATAGATTATCCAGTTCAGCTCTATAATGCCATTCAAACGCCGGCTAATAAGACTTTCTCCTGAAGAAACGAGTTTCCTCTGAAGTGCCTGAAGATAATCATCTGAACTGTTGTAAAGCTGTAGTATTAAAGTCTTTTTCAATTATTATTCCAGTACAGAGCCTAAGTTAATGTTTAGAAGCCATGGCGCAGCTCAGCCACGCCCCTCAGCCAGAGCGGAGAGCAAGACAGCAGTCAAAATCAAAGTCCCCCCAAAACAGACCATAACAAAAAGAAAATAAAAGAACATGAAATGTAATAAATTGGATAAACAAAACAAAAGGATAAACATGCTACACCACAGTGCATAAAATCGCACACACAAATATTCTAAAAATTAACTTAGGTACTGTACTGGAATAATGATTGAAAAAAACGTTAATACTACAGTGCTTTCAGATGATTATTTCTCTTCAGGCACTTCAGAGGAAACTGTCGTTTCTTCAGCAGAAAGTCTTATTTCTTCAGAAGAGACATCCAACATCATTACCTTTTCTAGCGCTTAGCCAGAGAAGACGCACAGCGTTTGAGTGGCATCATAGAGCTTAACTGGTAATTAAAACTCACTAAAAAAAAAGAGGCTCATTGAAATCTTGTGCGCGAATGAGGAAAAAGGGGCATTACATCATCTCAACCAAGCACCAGGAAGGAGGACAGCCATTGGCTGAATTTGAGTGATGTGTCAGTTGCTTGGCAGTCCGCGAATACTCAAACCGTAAGTGCAAAACCGCAAATAGTCAAGGGCCTACTGTATTGCTTATGTTATAGCAGCTATAAACATTCATTCCCTCTTCTTCTAGCTGCTAAGACAAAAACAACCAGATTTACACCCTTGGTTCACACATGTTAAACATTTATACACTGTATCCTCAATCAATTTCAAAATGTCTACTACTACAGCAGACATTTATCAGAAAAGTCACAATTTATCAGTTTTCTGGTTTATCTTTCACCGTCTCCTCAGCAACGATCTCTATGATGGTGGCATCGCCAATTCGTCTCACTGTCTCCCCTTTGGCTGCAAGAATCTCCTCAATGTTTCTACAAAAACAAGAATAGTGAGAAAAAAATAATAAAAGCAACAACACAAACAGGTACATAAATGGTTCTTTTGTTGTTTGTGTATTATTAATACTATATATTTTATTAAAAAACATGAAGTTAATGTTTCACTTACTACATTTTTTTTACAATATAAAACAGCTATTTTATGTACACTTTTTATTGTTTACTTTATATCACAACATAATGGCTGATTTAGTTCTATTCAGTAAAATTTTCACATATTCCTTCATGTATACACTGTTTCAGGATCAGTGGTTAAGGCTCTTTTTTAAGATGGGCTCAAGCCTCAGTAACAATCAAGTTGCCACTGTTGGGCCCTTAAGCTAGGACCTTTACCTAAGCTAAAAATATACAACACTCTGGATAAATGCCAGAAATGTAAACACATTTCATAAACATCCAAACTAAACAGAAACATTAAAATCTGATTGGTCCACTGTCTCAAAATTACAAAATATTATTCTGTGTGAATAATACTTGAATCAAAATGACAGACACTTACAGTTTGTCATGGTCACTTTGAGAAAGTGGTGTCATCATTAACATGCTTTAAAATGGAAAAATAATGAATAAAAAAACTCGTTTTATTTTTTTTTTCCTGTTTCTGTGTAGTGTAAATACCAAAACATTTAAAGAGTGAGGTTTAGGGTGCTTACACTACAGTGTGTACTCAACTTTAATTCAGTCGACTTAGAAGACAGTTAGCTACACAATACTTAGCACAGCACCGAGCTTACCTGCCGCTCTCATGGTTAAAGTAAACTATAAATATCTTGTTTTCGTGTACTTTTATTTTTTGCTTATGTTCAGTCTATTATTTACTAAAACAATTATTCACCTCAGGCTCAGTAGATGTCACTGATTGAGTTCTATCTTGGAGATTATTGTGCAAAAACTGTAATTATATCACATACATGATCTGTATGGTGTATTATAAATACTGTTTTCTTAAATCAATAGTATTTTAAAATTAAAGAGTTAAACCTAAAATCTTAGACACTGTGTGTACAGCTTGAGTAGATATTTAAACTTTAAGAAATAATATAAACTATTTATTAAAAGTGTCTGAGCTTATATCCACTCCCTGTACACTGGGGCTTTACTTAGTGCAATTGGTTATTATGGGCTATTTTTAGATTTCATGAAATCCAGACTACACTTGTTCTGTTCTCAGGAGCAGTTCATCATGAGTACTGTTTGGATAGGAAGGAAGCATTTATATACTGTATACATTCCTCTACCACATCACACAAACATTGTTCAACAGCTGTGCCCAAACATTTCTCAGAAAAATCGGAAAGCAGAAAACAAATCTTCTTGACATTAAAAGTTTCGATTAAAAAAACTATAAATAAAAAGATGATTAAATTCTGGCACTGAAGAGTCAGAATCAAAATCTCTTTCTTTCATACCTCTTTCCTTCCAGATCAGAAAACCATCCAAGGTTATCGGCTATGATGTGATTGTTCCGACAGCCTGGACAATTTACTATAACAACGCCTTCGTGATACGCCATCTTGGAGATCTTCTTCATGGAACGTGTGGAACAGACCTACAGTCACAAAAAGGATCAGTTTACAAAGTAAACCCATGAGATGTTTAATTGTTCAGTTGGGGAATGGGAAAAGTACAAACAGTAAATTAAACTTAACTGATGTGACTGTAGGAGGTTTTATTTAAAAAATAGACAAATTAAAAATACATGAAACTTTAAAGTCAACCGATAGACCACAAGAGCTGTAGTAGTTAGCATGTCTACATACAGCAAGAAGGTCCTGGGTTCAAGTCCCAGGCTTGGGTGGTTCTGTGTGGAGCTCTTGTCTCTTCCCGCTGTGCCTGAAAAAGTTTTCCCTGGGTACTCTGGTTCCCTCCCACAGTCCAAAGACATGCCCAATAGGCTAATTTGCTGTTCCAAATTGACCCTATATATGGATGCGAGTGTGAATGGCTGTGTGAGTGGTGGCCCTGCAATGGTCTGGTGATCTGTTCAGGGTGTGCCCCGCCTTAGCAGGCCAGCAAAGGAGTAAGCGACTAAAAGGCACAATTTCTTAATTAAAGTTGTTTCTTAATTAATTTAAAATACATTATTGATTGTACATAAAGTAAAAATCCACTGTGATCTTAGTCATAATTATAATTACTACATTATATTTCTCAGTAAAAGTAAAATAAATCCTGGCATACATATTAGCAATCATGGCCGAATGTACAAACCAATTTCAGTTCGAGTGTAATCGAGTATATTTTCAGGAGGTAGTTGATTTAATTTGAGGTAAATGGTCCATTTACATGCTCCTGGAAGAAGTTTTATTCCTGCTCAAAATTTGGTGTGAATTCTGAGAGGCTCGAATACGAGAGAACAGCTTTGGAAGCAGTTTTGGTTTTGTTGCTCTTTTTCCTACAGTTTAAGCTGCATACGTGATACAAATCCACCCGTTTTTACAAAGAAAAACCCAAGAAATGATGACACATCACACGAATCCACCCCCTTTATATAGCGCCAGCTGGCAGGAGTCCTGTTTGAGAAACATTTACAGTTGGCCCCCCTACTTACAAAATTAATCCGTTCCAGTGCCTTTTTTTGTAACATGGAGTTTTCATAAGTAGAGACGCATTTTACATGTAAAATGCCTGATTCGTTCCAAGACTACCCCATAAATCCTTTAAAAATGATAAAAGTACACCAATTTTCTATGAAATATGCATGAAATGTGTTAAAAGTAAAAGAAAATTATTTATTAAACCATTTAAACATGTTATTAACATATTAAACCATTTTATCAACATATTTATTAATTAAACCATTATTAAACATTTTTTATTAACACACACACACAACACCATCTCTCTCTCGGACACACACACAGAATGTGTATTGTGGCATGCTTCACTGAATGTGGGCTCCGCCCACACGCAGGACGCCTGGAGCATTTTAAGACGGGGAATTCAAAGCACATTCCCTGCTCGACAGATCAGAGGCCCAAACTCAACTTTAACTTGTATCCTTGAGGGATCGGAGGTCCGGATGAGCCGCGTTTTGCTCACATTCAGCGGAGCGCGCCACATTTATTGAACATTTACTGAATTAAACAACTTGGAGAGTAAATTAAAAAACTCGAAAGAGGGTAAAGAATGCCTCCTTTCATCTCTGACTGACTCTGTATGCAGTCTCTCTCTCTCTCTGACACACAAACACACACACACTCTCTCTCTCTCTCTCTCTATCTCTCTCTCTCTCTCTCTCACACACACACACACACACACACACACACACACACACACACACACACACACACACACAAAACTCTCTGGTGTGTTTTGCCGAATGCGGGCTCTGCAGAGAAATTGTATTTAAATGTTTGAATGGACGGGATGTTATATTTACAGCGGAATTACAGTACCTGTTTGAAAGATCAGAGGTCCTGATTCAATATTAACTTGCTTCCTTGCGAGATCGGAGGTCCCGTCTCACGGAACACTCTGTTTCCATGCTCCTACTGTTCAATATCATGCTGAAATAATCGCATCCGTCACTGTATTTCCGCTTTTCAGTATTTTCCGGGTCCATGATGGATAACGAAATATAACACTGCAATAATCTCTCAAAAAGAACTCATGAGCCAACATTCCTGTCCAACTCTCCTCTCTCACGCGTGTGACAAACAGAAAGTATGGGTACAGTGCAGCTGCCTCCTGACCAATGGGAGGCCAGCGGGGCAGGACGTTGGCAGACAGCCAATGAGAGAGAGCAACTCACGCATGGTTTGAATCTTGAATGGTCCGTTTGAATTTTTGAATGGCGCGTTTGGCGCTTTTTTCTAAGAGGAGGTTGTTTTCGTATACATAGGACGAAAACTTAGGAAAATGTTTTTGCGACCAGGAGTTTTCATACCCGAAGGGTTTCGTAGGTAGGGGGTCGACTGTATATATATATATATATATATATATTTTTTTTTTTTTTTTTTTTTTACACGCAACTCGCCTCCTACCATCTTCCACATGTATTTTAAAAATACCTTTTTCGAAATATAAATTGTGGTTCCTTTGTATTTACTGCTGAAGCTGTTTTTCACAACAGAAGAACTACATCTCAGACCTGTTCCATTTGTGCATGGATCTGATTCTTTGGGATGGATCATGGGAACATATAGAAAATGTATATCGACTCTGCAGTAATTTACTTTATTCTACAGCTGTTTTTTTTTTAATTTACATTTCCTGGAATAACCAGTTCAACTTGAATTTCCCACATAATCTTTTTTCTGATATAAAACGGGATTTTTCTTCTCAGCACAAGTCGGAAAGCTGATCTATCTGTTGCGTGCAGCAAAAATAAATAAATCCCCAAGTTTAATTAATAAAAATCTCTAGCAGGTAATTATGTGCTGATCTGACCTGGAATGAACGAATTGTAGAGAAAGGTGCAGGATTTGTAGGCGCAGCTTTGCGCTGGACTATCTCACACAAACGCCCAGATAGTGCAGGCTGAAATAGCAAATGTCCCATAAACCAAAGGCTGAGCAGCTTATACTGAAATACACAACTAAGACACACGATGGCGCTGCTCCGTGGCGACACACATTTGAAAGTGCTCTGACAATTTCTCTCGTTTTGTGCCTTGTGATGTTTTTATGTTTATTTATTTATACCAAAGTGAACAATCATGAACAAAGAGGGGGTTTGCTGTATGTTTTTGACAATTTTTATCTTGAATGTGCTCGTTGAACATGGCTTGGCCATTCACTACAGCCAGGGTGAGAGAGGTGACAGACGCCATGATGCAAGACGTCCACTCCAGTATGACCGGGACAGGTTATTTTCTCTCAGGGACAGAGCTGACGCTAGCACGTTGTTTATGGATTTACCCTCGGAATGTGTGTCCAGTGATTCTCAGGATGGATCTGGTAATTCAGGGAGGAAACACAGAAAACGAGGTAAGAGAGGAGGGGTGCGACGGCGAGTACGCGCGCGGAAATCCAGACCCCCACTACCTACATTGATGTTGTCCAACGTACGATCGCTAAGAAATAAACTTTCTGAACTTGATGCTTGTACGCGGTACCTGTATGAGTTTAGAGACAGTTGTTTGATATGCCTGACAGAAACATGGCTCAACAGTTCCGTTGATGACAGTACCCTTACGCTACCCGGGTTCGGCTCCCCTATACGCTTAGACAGGAGGGTGGAGGATACAGGCAAGACCATAGGAGGTGGGGTGTGTATCTATGTGAATAAACGATGGTGTAAGAACTATACAGTGAGAGACAAGATATGTACATCCGACATAGAGTTGCTATCGATATCCCTGAGACCATCATATCTGCCTAGGGAGTTCGGGCAATTATTTGTTGTTCTTGTGTACATTCCCCCAAGTGCCAACAACAACCAAGCTGCATCTGTAATACACGATCAAGTTCAGAAACTAGACTCAATCTCCCCTGAAGCCCCCAAGTTCGTGCTAGGTGATTTTAACGGTGCTACGCTCAAGTCTGTCTTACCTAATTATGAGCAGTATGTGAAGTGTGCAACACGAAAACAGAGAACAATCGACCTATGTTACGGTAACATCAAACACGCCTATAAAGCCATCGCCAAGCCGCCCATCGGCGCCTCTGACCACAACTCTATCTTCATGCTGCCTTCCTACAAGCAGAAACTGAAGACGCAGAAGGTGCAGACAAAGTGTGTCAGATCCTGGGACCCTGAGTCAGTAGAGCGACTGCAAGGTTGTTTCGACTGTACCGACTGGGACATGTTTTTTGATAACTGTGATGACCCTTCCACAGTAGCGGACACCATCACCAGCTATATCAAGTTTTGTGTAGACAGTGTTATCCCCCAGAGAGAGATTAAACTGTACCCTAATAACAAGCCCTGGGTAACGAAAGAACTCAAAGTGCTCTTAAACGAGAAGAAAAGGTTGTTCTGTGCCAAGGATACTGTTCAGCTGAAATCTATTCAGAGAGATATTAACATGCAGATAAAGAAGTGCAAGGAGGACTATAAAGACAAAGTCGAGTCCCAGTTCCGCTCGAACAACACCAGACAAGCGTGGCAGGGTGTCAAGAACATGATTGGCTGTCCTCGTAAGCAATCATCAATCAGCACAGGAGACGACAACAGTTACTCGGAGGACATCAACAAGTTCTACGCCAGATTCGACACCTACGACTTCAGTGATGAACGCAGCATCATCCACGACAAGATCAACGCCCTGAACGACGACAACATCACCATTACACCGGAGGCCGTCAAACACCAGTTCTCCAGACTCAATATAAGGAAAGCTTCAGGACCCGATTCTCTTGATGGAATAATTCTCAAACAGTGCTGTGAACAGTTGTGTAATGTGTTTTCGAAATTATACCAACTCTCCATCGACAGCCATGTGATACCCTCAGTTTGGAAAACATCAAAGATTGTCCCAGTCCCAAAGAAGGCTAACTCCACTCAGATGAACGATTTTAGACCTGTGGCCCTTACATCCATTGCAATGAAGTGTTTCGAACGTATTGTGCTAAATTTCTTATTGTGTGATGTTCAACACTTGATGGATCCATATCAGTTTGCATACAGGGCAAGGAGAGGTGTTGAGGATGCCAAACTTGTTATTTTAAACAGTATATACAAGCACTTAGAATTACCCAGATCTTATGTTAGAATTCTCTTTGTTGATTTTTCATCTGCTTTTAATACCATTCAGCCTCACATTTTATTGTCTAAGCTTTTAAACATGGGTGTAAACAGCAAGGTTTTATTGTGGATTGAGAGTTTTTTAATCGAAAGACCCCAATTTGTTATTGTTAATTCATCTTGTTCATCTTTGTTGTTCACCAACACTGGAGCCCCCCAAGGTTGTGTTATATCACCGGTCTTATTCACATTGTATACCAATGATTGTGTAAGCCAAGCGTTAAACTGTCTGACGGTTAAGTTTGCTGACGACGCCGCTTTGGTTGGACTTATACAAGACAATGAACTGTGCTATAGATCCGAAATTGACAGATTTGTGACCTGGTGCGAGGACAATTATTTAAACTTAAACGTTTTAAAGACAAAGGAAATGGTGATTAATTTTCGCAGCAAACAAGTTGTATCTGGACCTGTGATTATCAAGGATGAGTGTGTGGATATTGTTGAGGAATACAAGTACCTCGGGACAATTATCGATAACAAATTGAACTGGAACTCTAACACCGATGCAGTTTTCAAAAAATGTCAACAGAGACTACACTTCCTTCAAAAATTACGGTCCTTTAATGTTAGTGCCAGTGTTATGTCGTTATTTTACCATTGTTTTGTTGAAAGTGTTCTAACCTTTTCTTTTCAATGTTGGTACGGTGCTTTATCTTTAAATAACAAATCACGTTTAGATAAACTTGTTTTAATTGCTGCCAAAGTAGCGGGAGTCACTTTTTACGATTTGTCTTATCTCTATGAAAAACGTGTTTTAAAGTTAGCTTTGAAGATTTTATCTGATCCTGACCATGTCTTATACAAAGAGTATGTTTTGCTGCCTTCTGGACGAAGATATTTGTTGCCACGTTTTAAAACCAATAGAGCTTTTAAAACCTTTGTTCCATTCAGCATCCGTCTTTTAAATGATTGTTGAGCTTGTTCATGTTGTCTACCATGTGTCATATATCATGTGTATGTCTTGTTTTTAAATGTGTAATGTTACCACTTTCAAATGTACAAAGAATTCCCTTACGGGTAATAAAGTTTTGTCATTGTCATTGTCAATTCAACCGGACCCACTGGACTTGAGACAAGATGGTGGTTACAGGTAAAATATACATCTCATCTTCTTCCGCTTAGTCCGGGGTCGGGTCGCGGGGGCAGCAACCTTAGCAAAGAGGTCCAGACATCCCTCTCCCGAGCCACTTCCTCCAACTCTCCCGGGGGGACACCGAGGCGGTCCCAGACAAGCCGAGAGACATAGTCCCTCCAGCGTGTTCTAGGTCGACCCCGGGGTCTCTTCCCGGTTGGACATGCCTGAAACCCCACACCAGGGAGGCGTCCGGGGGGCATTCTAACCAGATGCCCGAGCCACCTCAACTGGCCCCTCTCAATGCGGAGGAGCAGCGGATCTACTCCGAGCTCTCCGCGGATGGCGGAGCTTCTCACCCTATCTCTAAGGGAGAACCCCGCCACCCGGCGAAGGAAGCTCATTTCAGCCGCTTGTATCCGTGATCTTGTTCTTTCGGTCATTACCCAAAGCTCGTGACCATAGGTGAGGGTTGGAACGTAGATCGACTGGTAAATTGAGAGCTTCGCCTTGCGGCTCAGCTCCTTTTTCACCACGACGGACCGGTACAGGCACCGCTTAACAGCAGAGGCTGCAGCGATCCGTCTGTCGATCTCTCGCTCCATCCTTCCCTCACTCGTAAACAAGACCCCAAGATACTTAAACTCCTCCACTTGGGGCAGGACCTCATCCCCGACCCAGAGGGTGCATTCCACCATTGTCCGACTGAGAACCATGGCCTCGGACTTGGAGGTACTGATCTTCATCCCGGCTGCTTCGCACTCAGCTGCGAATCGCTCCAATGAGAGCTGGAGGGCCCGACTTGATGAAGCCAAAAGGACAACATCATCCGCAAAAAGCAGAGATGATATCCGATGGCCACCGAACCAGAACCCCTCATCGCCTCGACTGCGCTTAGAAATTCTGTCCATAAAAATTATGAACAGAATCGGTGACAAAGGACAGTCTTGGCGGACTCCAACTCCCACCGAAACGAATCCGAGCTGCTGTTACCAATACGGACCAAACTCTGGCTCGGTGATACAGCGACCGAATAGCTCGTAGCAACGGATCCGAACGCCAGATTTCTCGAGCACGCCCCACAAGATCTTTCGAGGGACACGGTCGAAAGCCTTCTCCAAATCCACAAAGCACATGTGGACAGATTGGGCAAACTCCCATGCCCCTCCAGAATCCTGTGGAGCGTATAGAGTTGGTCAAGAGTGCTGCGCCAGGACGAAAACCACATTGTTCCTCCTGAATCCGAGGTTCGACTATCGGTCGGATCCTCCTCTCTAGTACCCTGCATAGACTTTACCAGGTAGGCTGAGGAGTGTAATTCCCGATAATTGGAACACACCCTCCGGTCCCCCTTCTTAAAAATTGGGACCACCACCCCAGTTTGCCAATCCAGAGGTACAGCCCCGATGACCACGCGATGTTGCAGAGACGTGTCAACCAAGACAGTCCTACAACATCCAGAGTCCTGACGTATTCCGGGCGTATCTCGCCCAACCCCGGAGCTCGACCACCGAGGAGCTTTTTGACAACCTCAGTGACCTCCACTCCAGTGATGGGCGGACCCTCACCCGAACCCCCAGGGTCTTCCTCTTCCACGGAGGGCGTGTTGGTGGGATTGAGAAGGTCCTCAAAGTATTCCCTCCACCTCTCAACAACATCCCCAGTCAAGGTAAGCAGCTCCCCACCTCCACCGTAAACAGTGTTTGTGAAGAACTGCTTCCCCCTCCTGAGGCGTCGGATGGTGGCCCAGAACCTTTTGAGGCCAACCGATAATCACTCTCCAGGCCCTCACCGAACTCCTCCCACGCCCGAGATTTTGCATCTGCGACAGCCTCGGCTGCAGCACGCTTGGCCTGCCGGGTACCCGCTTGCTGCCTCAGGAGTCCCACAGGCTAATAAAACCCGATAGGCCTCCTTCTTCAGCTGGACGGCCCCCTTCACCGCAGGTGTCCACCACCGGGTTCGGGATTACCGCCACGACAAGCACCGGCGACCTTACGGCCACAGCTATGGGCTGCCGCCTCAGCAATGGAGGCACGAAAACATGGCCCATTCAGATTCCATGTCCCCGCCTCCTCCGAACGTGGTTGTAGCTCTGCCGGAGGTGGGAGTTAAAGGCCTCTCGGACAGGGGCTCCGCCAAACGCTCCCAGCAGACCCTGATTACACGCTTGGGCCTGCCAGGTCTGGAAGGCAACCTCCCACACCACCGGCCAACTCACCACCAGGTAGTGATCGGTAGACAGCTCAGCTCCTCTCTTCACCCGAGTGTCCAGAACATATGGTCGCAAGTCCGATGACACGACTACAAAGTCAATCATCGAACTGCGACCTAGGGTGTCCTGGTGCCAAGTGCACTTATGGACACCCTTATGTTCGAACATGGTGTTCGTGATAGACAAACTATGACGAGCACAGAAGTCCAACAACGACACACCATTCGATTCAGACTGGAGAGGCCGTGCCTACCGATCACACCCTTCCAGGTCACACTATCGTTGCCCACATGGGCATTGAAGTCTCCCAAGACAACGAGCGAGTCTCCCGAAGGAGCGTTCTCCAACACCCCCAAAGACTCCAAAGGGTGGGTACTCTGAACTGTCATTTGGTGCATAAGCACAAATAACAGTCAGGACCCGCCCCCCACCCGAAGACGGAGGGAAGCTACCCTTTCACAACCGGGAGAACCCCAACATTTGGGCACCGAGACGGGGGCAACAAGAATACCCACACCGGCTCGCCGCCTCCCCATGAGCAACTCCAGAATAGAAGAAGGTCCAGCCTCTTTCGAGATGGATGGTTCCAGAGCCCAAGCTATGCGTTGAGGTGAGCCCGACTATATCTAGTCGGTATCTCTCCACCTCACGCACCAAATCGGGCTCCTTTCCCGCCAGAGAGGTGACATTCCATGTCCCGAAGGTCAGAGTAAGCAGCCGAGGATCAGTCCGACAGAACCCATGCCTTCGGCTGCCACCCAACTCACACTGCACCCGACCCCTAAAACTCCTCCCACGGGTGGTGGGTCCATGGGAGGGCGGACCCATGTCTCCTTTTCGGGCTGGGCCCGGCCAGGCTCCATGGGCATAAGCCCGACCACCAGGCGCTCGCCTTCGAGCCCCTCCCCTGGGCCTGGCTCCAGGAGGGAACCCCGGTGACCCGCGTCCGGGCAAGGGAGACTGATTCCTCTGTTGTTTTCTCATGTCTTAGGGGTCTGTTTTGTTATACAGAGGGGAAAAAAAAAGTGCAAATGGTCATTAAAGAAAGCACCTGGATTTGTTATACACTGATGCCTCGGTTTAATGGAGTTTACGGACGGGGTTTGGGGGGGGGGGGGGGGGGGGAGTGGTCTAAAGTATCCGATTGTCCGAAGTTTCCGATTCCATATATTGCAACGATTACGTCATGAAAAACTTTTACTTAAGCACACTATGTAACCTCCAAATGTAAATATTCTATACTCTGTAAATGTACACCATAAGATCAGGGGTCGGGAACCTTTTTTACTAAGAGAGCCACAAAAAAAAGACATATTTTAAAACCTAATCCTCTGAGAGCCAAATATATATATTATATACCGTACATATCAGGGGTCGGGAACCTATCACTCGCGAGCCAGATGTGGCTGTTTTGATGACTGTATCTGGCTCTCAGATAAATCAGGTGGCCTTTCTTAACAGAATAAAGAATACATAATTTCACTGTCATTTAAATAAAGATACAAAAAAAGCCATCAAGTAAAACAAAAACAGACGAATCTCGCGCATTTAAATCTACACATCTATTTTCATAAATTTCCCTCGTTTTGATCGGCTCATTTCCATGAAGCCAAGCACAGCTGGCAGGCAAACACAAATGGACAGACATGGAAAAACTTCAACCCGCAGAGCAGCTGATTGCCAAAACTTGGGACACGTTTCCTGTCACAAACACTGCAGCGTGTGAGTCCAATAAAATTAGAGTTTCAAGGTATCAGACCCACCCACATACAGAAAGGACTGGCTCTCTGCTTTGCGCCACAGTTACGTGGCATTGAAAATAGATGAATAGATTTAAATGCACAAGATTTCTTCAAGCCAGTCTGGTCATCTGGCGGTCACTTTCGGAAACAACAGCCCACGTCCGGACGATCCGGACTAGTTGAAGCTATAGATTTTGTCCGTTGCATCCGAAATTTGTTAAAGTGAGGTCTGTAAAACCGGGGCATGAGTGTATTTACATTTTAAGGGAAGGATCAATACAATGCATGACACACAGCCAGTGGATGATCGTGTGTTTGAAGGATTTTGAAGCAATCATGCATTTTTTTCAGCCAGCAGAACAAGAAGCTGGGGGAAAAAGTTGCATTATTTCACAGTACGTATTTTGCAGCTATATGGCTTACATGTTAGTCAGCCTTCACTTCTCAATTTACACATTATTTATTTGTATATTTGGTGTGAATGGGCCTGTTTTTTTTTATCATATCTCGTTTTTATTTTCATTTTGCACCGTTTTGAAGGCAGAATTTGTAAATTCACGAATGAGAAGATGATTATTATTGTTAATATTATTAGTTATGAGTCGGTGGCATGATGGCACAGTGCTTTGCACATCCACTTCACAGCAAGAAGGCCTGGGTTCAATTCCCTAGCTCTGTGTGGAGTTCACATGTTCTCCCGGTGCCTGTGGTTTCCTCCCACAGTCCAAAACCATGCACAATAGGCAGGGCTACGTGTGAGTGTGCATGGCTGTATGAGATTTAGATAGAAGCCCTGAGATGGCCTGACGATCTGTCCAGGGTACACCATCCTCGCTCAGTCGGCTGAGATAGCCCACAACGATTTAAGCCCCCCCCCCCCGGAAAATGACACACTGACGTCATCACAGCGCAGATGTCATCAGAATTTACACCCTGTTGCTTCATCATGACCCCTTCATCAAAATTCAGTTTAAGAGTGAATCCCTTTCAGCTGTTAGAATCAATTCATTTACCAGTTCAGTTAAAGTGTTGATTCCTTCAACACATCATAACATTTTTTATGCTACTTAATTCGAGAAAAACACTCACCTTGCATGTATATGCCAGATGATAATGTTTTGACTGGGCTTGGTAGATGTCCTTGCTCAATGATGCTAGAGAAGTTTTAAAAGTCCGCCGGAAACCCATATTATTGGAATTAAAGTTATTCTTGAATAAAAGCAGTAAAGGTTGAGGAGAAAGAGTCCATCTTCCACAGCCAGTGTGTGCGAATCTCACAGAAAACCCCAAATATCCAACCATACGGCTATTAACTCTCGACCGAAACAAATCCAAACACAAACGATAACTCGCCCTTAATGACATGATGGATTATTAAAGAGCCGTTGTAATTTTTTAAAGTAAAACCAAATTACTTTTTTGAGGAACTCTACCGTGAGCAGAATTCACATGGAGACAGCAGCGGTCGCACATAAATGACGTCACAAAAGGCGAGCGCCTCAGATACCATTCAAAACAAAAACATTTTGGATGTTACTTTTCAAATACATTTCATTTGTTCTCGTAGCCTTTGTTGTTATTGTTGTAATCTTTCATAAAAAAACTAAAAAAAAAATATTTTGGTTTTAAATGTCTGTCTTCCTTTCGGCTTTTCCCCCTTTTACTCGGGAGTCGCCACAGTGAATCATCTGATTCACACGTCGGATACCCTTCCTGTCACAACCCTTTTTAGCAAGGGACAGAAACACGCTGACGGCTTTGCAGCCTATTCTTTACGAAAGTCAGCAATGGTTCTTTTACATGCCTCTCACCATAGACAGTGAGAGACATGGCCCGCCTTTAATAACCCAGTTAGCCGCACTGGGGGGGGACAGTGACAACCTTGTGGAGAGTGGGACTTGAACCCCCAACCTTTGGATCAGCGATCCAGCGCCCTATACCATTAGATCACCACTGCCCCATTATTATTTTGGTTTTAAATAACCAGTATATAATTATGAATGCAACTTTTTAAGTGTTCATACGCATTACATCACGTCTAGACGAGGACTATTATTTATTATTTACTATTATTTAACAGAAAATAACTTGGTAATTTAGTGTAGTTCTAAATTTATTCATTTTTTAATATATGTCAATTCTTAATTTAAAAGCTTAATTCTTTTATATTGTGTAGTTCTATAATGATTAAATTTTTGATATAAAATTTTTATATAAATTATTTTTCAAATTTTAAGTACACATGTCTATTAAATATTGTACATAAAGACATTGATTACAAAATTAAAAAGTAAAATTAATACTAAATTTCAACTTTCCCTGTTTTTCATTAGACGAACCTGAACAACAGGTTGCGATAACAACAAAAAAGGTTGTATACTGCATTGTGGTTCTTAAGAAATGTTCACCCAAAGTACAGTGTGTCTGAGACTCTTACAAAACAATTCTTTAAAAAAAAGTTACTTTTTATTCATTAAGTACTTTATATCATTTCTTTTCTCTTTGCAACTACCTGCACATTCTTCAAATTCAGGAAAAATACACCTTACTGTAATCATTTTCCCCTGGACTTTAATACATAAACAAATATTTCATCACAAAAACAGAATACAGGAATCCCTCACTTTCCGCGGTCAGTGGGGGCAGCGACCACCGGTTTCCACGAAGTAGGATCGACTCCCCCTGACTGATGTATATATAATATCAATAAATACATATTCAATGCTATGGATGCTTATAATAGCAATTAAACATTCAAAAATAATGCATAAGGAAAATAATGTGTCAACATTGTGTCAATATATTCCAGGTAGAAAATCTAAGATATATCTTCTCTTCTTTTCCTTTCGGCTGTTCCCTTCAGGGGTCGCCACAGCAAATGATCTGCCTCCATCTCTCCCTATCCTCTGCATCTTCTACTCTTACTCCAACGACCTTCATGTCCGCCTTCACTGCATCCATAAATCTTCTCTTTGGTCTTCCTCTGGGCCTTTTGCCTGGTGGTTCCAACCTCAGCATCCTACGACCAATATACTCACTATCCCTCCTCTGTACATGTCCAAACCATCTCAATCTAGCCTCTCTGACTTTGTCTCCAAAACATCTAACATGTGCTGTCCCTCTGATGTACTCATTTCTGATCCTATCCATCCTCGTTACTCCCAAAGAGAACCTCAACATTTTCATCTCTGCTACCTCCAACTCTGACTCCTGTCTTTTCCCCAGGGCCACTGTCTCTAAACCATACAACATTGCTGGCCTCATCACCGTCTTGTACACTTTTCCCTTCATTCTTGCCGATACTCTCCTATCACACATCACACGGACACTTTTCTCCATCCATTTCCAACCTGCCTGCACAGCGCTTCTTCTCCTCTTTTTCACACTCTCCATTGCTCTGGATTGTTGAGCCTAAGTACTTAAAATCCTCCACCTTCTTTATCTCTGCCCCCTGTAACCTCAAAAGTTCCTCTTGGGTCCTTGTCGTTCACACACATGTATTCCGTCTTACTAAGACTAACCTTCAATCCCCTCCTTTCCAGGGCATACCTCCACCTCTCTAGATTTTCCTCCACTTGGTCTCTGCTCTCACTACAGATCACAATGTCATCTGCAAACATCATAGTCCATGGAGATTCTTGTCTAACCTCATCTGTTAGCCTGTCCATCACCATAGCAAACAAGAAGGGGCTGAGAGCTGACCCTTGATGTAGTCCCACCTCCACCTTGAACTCTTCTGTCACACCGACAGCACACCTCACCACTGTCTTACATCTATCATACATGTCCTGCACCACTCTAACATACTTCTCTGTCACTCCAGACTTCCTCATACAATACCACAGTTCTTCTCTCGCACCCTGTCATATGCTTTCTCCAGATCCACAAAGGCACAATGCAGCTCCTTCTGACCTTCTCTGTACTTCTCTATTAACATCCTCAAAGCAAACACTGCATCTGTGGTGCTCTTTTCTTGGCATGAAACCAAACTGTTGTTCACAAATGCTGACCTCTGCCCTTAGTCTTGCTTCCACTATTCTTTCCCATAGCTTCATTGTATGGCTCATCAACTTTATCCCTCTGTAGATTGCCACAACTCTGTACATCGCCCTTGTTCTTAAAAATGGGCACAAGCACACTTCTCCTCCATTCCTCTGGCATCTGCTCACTTTCTAAGACCTTGTTGAATATTCTTGTCAGAAAATCTACTGCTACCTCCCTAGACACTTCCATACCTCAACTGGTATGTCATCAGGGCCAATAACTGCCTTTCCACTCTTCATCCTCTTCAATGCCCCCTCCTCACTTCTCCCTTACTAATCTTTGCTACTTCCTGCTCCTCAACGGTCACCCTTGTACTCTTTTTTTCTCTCTCATTTTCCTCATTCACCAGCTCTTCCAAAGTACTCTTTCCATCTTCCCAGCACACTTCTGTCATCAGTCAATACATTTTCCTCTCTGTCCTTTATCACTCTAACTTGCTGCACGTCTTTCCCATCTCTATTTCTCTGCTGTGCTAACCTGTATAGATCATTTTCTCCTCCTTACTGTTCAACCTATCATACAAGTCATCATCATCGCCCTCTGTTTGGCCTTTGACACTGCTACCTTCGCCTTCGCTGTGTCTCCCTGTACTCCTGTTTACTCTCTTCGGTCCTCTCAATGTCCCACTTCTTCTTGGCTAACCTCTTCTTTTGTACACACTCCTGCACTTCCTCATTCCACCACCAAGTTTCCTTATCTACTTTCCTTTCAGAGGACACACCAAATACTCTCCTACCGGTCTCCTGATCACATTGGCTGTGGTTGTCCAGTCCTCTGGAAGCACTTCCTGACTACCCAAAGCCTGTTTCAACTCCTCCTTGAAGACAACACGACACTCTTCCTTTTTCAGCTTCCACCACTTTGTCTTCTGCTCTACCTTTGCCTTTTTCACCTTTCTCACCATCAGTGTCATCCTGCACACCACCATCCTATGCTGTTTGGCAACACTCTCACCCACTACTACTTTGCAGTCACTGACTTCCTTCAAATTACCTCGCCTACACAAGATGTAGTCTACCTGTGTGCTCTTACCTCCGCTTTCATAAGTCCCCCTATGCTTCTGTTTCTTCTGGAAGAAAGTATTCACCACAGCCATTTCCATCCTTTTTGCAAAATCGATCAACATCTGTCCTTCTGTGTTCCTGTCCTGGATACCAAACCTGCCCATCACTTCTCGTCCCCTCTGTTGCCTGCACCAACATGTCCATTGAAGTCTGCTCCAATGACCACTCTTTCACCTCTGGGGGTACTCTGCATCACTTCATCTAACTCACTCCAGAATCTCTCTTCTCTTCTAGCTTACATCCTGCCTGTGGGGCATAAGCACTAACAACATTGACTATCACGCCTTCAATTTCTAACTTGAGACTCATCACTCTGTCTGACACTCTTTTCACTTCTAGAACATTCCTGACAAACCCCTCCTTCAAGATGACTCCTACTCCATTTCTCTTCCCATCCACACCATTATAAAACAGTTTAAACCCTGCTCCTAAGCTTTTAGCCTTTCTACCTTTCCACCTTGTCTCCTGAACACACAGTATGTCCACCTTCCTCCTCTGCATCATGTCAGCCAGCTCCCTATCTTTTCCTTGCATAGTTCCAACATTCAAAGTCCCTACTCTCAGTCCGAGGCTCACGCATTTCCTCTTCTCTCTCTGCCTACGGACACGCCTCCCGCCTCTCCTTCTTCGACGTCTTCGATTTCTTCGAAATCTAAGATATATATATATTTATATATGCCCTCGTGATTCACGGGGGTTTGGTTCTGGCCCCTCCTGCGAATGAAAATAATCCTCGAGTTCTGTACCCGGAAGTAAAAGCCCATGTATCACGTGCACTAAAATATGCTTCTTAAACACATTCTATAGACAATCTAACTCATTAATACATTATTAATGTAGTAATGATTAAGAAAAAAAAATGTATATAAATAAAAGAACACGAACTGAGTAATAATCTTGTACATTAAACATACAGCACTGTCTGTCTTCCTTTCGGCTTTTTCACTTTTACTCAGGAGTCGCCACAGCGAATCATCTGATTCGCACGTTTGATTTGGCAGAGGTTTTTGCATCGGATGCCCTTCCTGTCACAACCCTTTTTAGCAAGGGACAGAAACACGCTGACGGCTTTGCAGCTACTCTTTACGAAAGTCAGCAATGGTTCTTTTACATGCCTCTCACCATAGACAGTGAGACATGGCCCGCCTTTGATAACCCAGTTAGCTGCACTGGGGGGGACAGTGACAACCTTGTGGAGAGTGGGACTCGAACCCCCAACCTTTGGATCAGCGATCCAGTGCCCTATACCACTAGACCACCACTGCCCACATTAAACATACAGCACTGTAGTTTTCAAAAATGCCCACTAGGTAGAGAGGTCTTGCATTATAAAAAGAAAATGCCGCTTATTTACTCACATCAGAAGCTTCTGGGGTAGTTAAACCAGCTTTCACCTGAATGATAGGAGAATCTGCCTAAAGTGGAGTCCTGCAACCTTCCAAAAATGCTCTTTTAGGGTTGAAAATTACATAGATGAAAATTAACAGTCACAGGTGTGGGCAGAGTGATTTTGTGTGTGTGTGTGTGTTCTTGACATGCCTATCGTTATATTAATCGTCTACATTGAGATTCTCAATATTTTTGATCAGCTGTGTTGGACTGTGTGTAAAGATGGTGGATGAGATTTGTTTATACACAGCAATCTATAGGCCGCTGGATCGCTGATCCAAAGGTTGGGGGTTCGAGTCCCACTCTCCACAAGGTTGTCACTGTCCCCCCAAGTGTAGCTAAATGGGTTATCAAAGGCAGGCCATGTCTCTCACTGTCTATGGTGAGAGGCATGTAAAAGAACCATTGCTGACTTTCGTAAAGAGTAGCTGCAAAGTCGTCGGCGTGTTTCTGTCCCTTGCTAAAAAGGGTGGTGACAGGAAGGGCATCCGACGTAAAAACCTCTGCCAAATCAAACGTGCGAATCAGATGATTCGCTGTGGCGAATCCCAAGTAAAAGGGAACAAGCCGAAAGGAAGACAGACAATCTATGAGTTAAATAACTCTCCTCCCAGTGACAAAATAAAAGACTAGGGTGTGGTTCACTCTCTACTGTGAGAATTGGGCGGTCAGTGCAGCGTTAAGCATTAATGTTATTTAAAAGAATGTTGAGCAGGCTCCTTCTTAAAATAAGTCTTCATATACTTTTCTGTGTTGCTGTCATTTTTGCAAATTAAAACTATGACAAAACAACATTAATATAACAAATAAAGAAAAGAAGATCCCATGAAGGGATGGTGAGGATGACTACCCAACCTGTTAACACATCTGGCTGCACCCCCGCTTCGTGGGACAGATATTCTTTTTCTTTACAAAAATACAAGGACTTGAACACAATCATTCATTTTCTGAACCGCTTAATCCTAATTAGGGTTGCGGGGAGGCTGGCGATTTTTTCTTTAATCTAAATGTTGTTGTTGCAAGCAGAATTGTAATTTAATTGTCTCTGCAGTCGTTTAAATCAATGCAACAAATTGTTGTTTTATATTAGCATGAAGGAAAAAGTGGAAAACATTATATGCAGTGTTATTTGATTTGAAATGTCAAAAAAAGATTTGTGGCTCCCAGTGTTTTCTTTAATGTGGAAAACAAGTCCAAATGGCCCTTTGAATGGCAAAGGTTGCTGACCCGTAAACTAGAAGTATCCAGAATACTAAGGCTGGCTCCATCATTAGAAGGCAGCCTGCCTTAGTATTCTGGATACTTCTAGTCTAGTTGCCCAAACGCTGCGCACCTCAAGCTTCTTAGCACTTCTGCAGCAAAATGTTTTCCTTCCTGAATTATATCAAGCAGTTCTACTTTTTCATGCAGCGTAATTACCTTTTTCTGGCGCTTCGGCGCCTTACCAGAAGCTTGAGGTGCGCAGCGTTTGGGTGGCATGTTGGAGCTTAACTGTAACTAAAAACACACACAATAAAAAAGCACATGCACAAAGTGTGCATGAATGAGGAAAAGGGGGTGTTACATCATCTCAACCAATAAGTAGGAGGGAGAACGGCCATTGGCTGAATTTGAATCACGTGACACTGCCCAGCAATCCGCGAGTAAGCAGGCCCACGAGTGCAAAACCGCGAATAGTCAAGGGCCTACTGTGTGTGTATGTATATGTATGTATGTATTTATACACACACACACACATACAGGGATCCTTCACTTTCCACAGTGAATTGGTACCGAGATCCCCCCGTGGCTACCGAATTCCACAAGATAGGATCAACCCCCCAACCCCCGACTGATGTATACATACATGTATGTGTGTATATGTCTTCCTTTCGGCTTTTTCACTTTTTTTTTTTACTCGGGAGTCGCCACAGCGAATCATCTGATTCGCATGTTTGACTTGGCAGAGGTTTTTACGTCGGATGCCCTTCCTGTCACAACCCTTTAGCAAGGGACAGAAACACGCTGACGACTTTGCAGCTACTCTTTACGAATGTCAGCAATGGCTCTTTTACATGCCTCTCACCATAGACAGTGACAGACATGGCCCGCCTTTGATAACCCAGTTAGCCGCACTGGGGACATGTATATGTGTATATAATATCAATAAATACATATTCGATGCTATAAATGCTTATAATAAAAATTAAACATTCAAAATGTTGCATATGTAAATAAAATATAAATACACACACATACAGTCACATGCACACACACCCACAGATGCACACCTCACATAAAATGTAAGTAGTTTTGATGGGAGATTTTGGGTTGTTTCTTGTTTGTTTAGATTTTTTTTTTTTGCATAATTGGCCGTGTTTTTGCAGCATTTTTCTTAACCTTTTCCTTTATTTCCTTATTTTTAAATTCGATGAATATTTATAAAAAAAAAAAAAAAAAAAAAAAAAACCCCACGATGCACTGAAGCCACACGAATTGAATCGCAAAAAGTAGCAAGGGATCCCTGTGTGTGTATGTGTATATATATATATATATATATATATATATATATATATATATATATATATATACACACACACACATACACACACACACACACACACACACAGATATATATGTGTGTGAACTGTGTGATAACGACTAAGTGGATATTAGGTCGGAAATTAATCATTGGGTTATTCATACCATTTTGTAGCTTATAAGCTTTAAAATATCAAATTTTCTAAAAAATATTGCCAATTTTGGAGTAATGTCCCTTGCTAAAAAGGGTTGTGACAGGAAGGGCATCCGACGTAAAAAAACCTCTGCCAAATCAAATGTGCGAATCAGATGATTCGCTGTGGCGACTCCCGAGTAAAAGGGAAAAAGCCGAAAGGAAGACAGACAGACATTGCCAATTTTGGAGTAACTAACCAAAAATACCCAGAATTTTCAGCTTTTTAAGCATGAAACTTGAGAGAAAATTGTGTTCAAAGTTCAATGGAGTATTCATAAGCCTAATTTCTGAATTGAAACGCACACTGGGTCACATTATTCAGATATATGTATTCATTTATTTATTTTCACTCTACTTTCATTGATGCCTTCTCAGAAGCATTGCCAGCATAAAAATAATCGTTTGTGCTAACTGAAAAATAATGGCTAGTAATGATTTGTGTTCCAGTTCAAAAGGTTCTGAGTTGGAAGGAATTAAAAAAAAAAAAAAAAAGTAACAAAGTTTTAGTAATTCTCTTATTTTCAAACACGTCCCTTCTTTTTGTCAAGTTTCTTCAGTTTCTTGCCTTGCCACTCCTTTTTGGTTGTCCCTTCCAATTTGCGCTTCTTATCACTCTTGATGCTCACTATCGCTGTCTGACCAGCTTTCTTCAGCACCTGAGTCCATTCATCATCATCGCCTCGAATCATGTACTCAGAAAGATTCATATCTTTCATCTTCATCATGTCTTCCTTGTGCTTCTCTTCAAACTCCTTGGCGGCCTCGGTAAGTTCTTTGTGTAGCGCCTGAGCAGTCGGTTCCATGTTAACGTCTTTGACGGGAGCCATCTCAGCCTCGACCTCCTTCTCCTGGATCGTGTTGAACAACTGGACTACTTTCCGCATGAGACGGTTAAACAGGCCCATGAGCTGAGTGCTTGGCAGATTAATCTCTTTTTCGAGATTACCGATAGTTTTGTGCTGCAAACCAAGTCCCAAAAGCAGAGCAGACTGTGCAACAGACAGTGAGATATTGTCGAGTTGTTTCAGGAAGAACATCCGTGCTATAGCAGGTACCAAGTCCATAATCAGGTGATAGTCAACCATGTTTCTGGAGTACATCTCAAGACGCGACAGATCATATGGGAGGAACTGGGTTTTTAATTCGGCAATCGTGATTGTTGCTGGGTCGTCGTTCTGAATGCTCTTGTTCTGCAGTATATTTAGAGCCAACGTTGGGCTAAATTTGCTAAACTGGTAGGAAAGCAGAGAGAGGAATCTCCGTCGGAAATCTTTCCAGAAAGCTGGCAGCCACTGAATCTGTTCTGCTGAGTCATCAGTATTCAGTTCTTTCAGCATGATACACGAGTGCTCCCCGGTCAGATCGTTGGCGGTTTGTCTTAAATAAACGGGAACAAACCCAGCCCTTTTCCAGAATTTCAGAAGCTGGGGTGTGAGGCCATATGAGACACCCAGGTAATCCAGTCGTTCAGCAGTCCGCTCATTCAGCTTCAGTAAAAGGGGAGGCAGATCCGCTCGGGGACACACAACTTCTTCCAAAAGGCTCATGGCCTCGCTGCTGACAGAGCTGAACGTAGTTTTGTCTGGCTGTTTGTCATCCAAGAGAGGAAACTCTCCTTGATAGTACTGCTGCAGCAGCTTCACTGCACGTGTCCCATATCCCATCCCCTGGTAATCAGGATTCACTGCAATTCGCACTATCCTTCCACCTGAAAGACTCCCAAACTTAGAATCTTGAAATTGCTCAGACACAGTCCAAGGGATTAGATCTCCAGAAGCCTTTTTTCCTCTAGACAAGCCGTGGAAGATGGATTGCTGGGAAATCTCACCCTCCAAACACACCTGCACAACTGCCAAAACCTCTGGCAGAGAGTTTTGCGAGTGTGGAACCGGAGGCAACAAGCAGAAGAGATGGTGAGCCGGAGCATCGGAGAGCATCTGTAGGTCATTTGGGGAATTCTTATAGTGAGATGCAACATAGAGAGCCATGAGGCGTTGGAGGAAGGCTTCCGATGCTTTGTGGTAGCAGAATAGCGTGTCACGGTTCACATAGAACAGACTGCAAGTTTCAGGCAGAGGACAGCCCGAAATGATGCGCGGTATACTCAAGCAGTCCAGGCACAGGAGTTCGTTCAACCATTTCTCCACGGGATCGCCCTGAGCGTATCGAATCGACTCTTGAAGAGAAACCTCGTGGAGTGAGCGTGCTGAAACCAGTCTCGCCGTGCTTGTGGCTTTGTTTTCAGCTGACAGACTCTGCTGGCTTTCTGCACTTTGCTGTCGCAGCTGCTGAATCAGTTTGAGAGAAAGAGAGCGCCCGGTGCCCTCGTAGCCATTGATTGTAGACGCCATGAACACGAGATAAGGCCCAAGCAGATTTTTCACTAGGGGCAGAGGGATAGCAGCAGCCTCATCAATGACGACTAACTCCGCCTGACCCAACTTGACCGCATCAGTAGGGTGGATGTACTGAATGGTCTGGCGATGTTCTTTGAAGATGTTAACCCTGACTACAGCTTTATTAAACTCAGGGTTTAAAGACTGCACAATTTCATAATCCAGATGTTCCTGGTAGTGAAGCACATCCAAGCCTTTGAATACAAACTCAAATAGTGTGTGCAGATTGTCTGGGCTGGGTGACGTGACAAAAATGTTGGAATAGCCAAAAGCAACAGCTCCAGCGATTGCCAATCCAAGTGCCGCAGACTTCCCCCGTCCTCTGGCCGCAGTGAGCGCGACTGTACTTCGTAGAGTCTTTTCAGAAATCGCTTCGATGAATTTTAGCACACCTTTAGCCTGGTCGAAAGTTTTACAACAGTCTACCAAAGTGCCCACATATTCGGTGTCTTGCATTGATTCTTTAAGGTCCTTCAGGGCTTGCTCTTGTGGCAGCAGAGTGTCATCCCGCGTTATAGGTGGCACTGGTTTGATGTTTGCAATGTGTTTGGAGATTGGGAGAATATTGAGTTCATCATCAGTTGCAACACAGTTTCTACAAGAGGAAAGAGACAGTAGGAACCTTTCATTGAATCTTCCCACAACATCTTGATGTGCCTCTGTCCGGTATCGAGAATGGACATCCATGGTCATCGTGTACAGCTGCTTGAGTGAGTTCATGGTCCTGAGCAGAATGACCACAACACCACCACCTTCCACGGTTTCAATGGTGCGAGCCAGCAAGTTGGGAGTTAAAGCCTCAAAGTCCTGTAGAACACACATGCCAAATGTGTTACCCAGAATTTTATGTGTTTCATTGTAGTAACAATAACGGATGTTGGTGGCGGCGATGAAAAGCTCGAAGGGATCATCCTGCTTCAGGCTCAGGGTGCCCGTTTTGATCTTTTTCTGTAACTGCCTCATGCGTTTTTTCCTGTTGCTGCTGAACCCAAGTTCTTTCTTGTAGCACCACAGAACCGACGGTCGTGCTCGCACTGCGGCCTTGGACAGCATGTGGTGCAGAATAACAACCTGGTCTCTGCCATGATCACCAACTATTACAAACATTGTCCGATGTTTCTGTGCGACTCCATTTTCAATCTGGACACGAATCCGATTATCAACCTTCTTCCGGTACGTCGCCATACTCACACAACTTCCTCGGTAAATAAAAAAAAAAAATCTCAACAAAACAATCCAACACCTCTTGCAAACCAAGCCCTACAACAATTATCCGAGCGCTAACTCGCACATGGACGCTTCCTCTCACATGGACCAACGACTTCCTGTTCCGTGTTCTCGCGATGCCCTCCTACGAGACCCAGCGAGATTTTCGCAGTCGGAAGTACGCCTGCGCAAAACCTGCGCGTGCGCGTTCGGGGCTCATGCGTCAATTTATTATCATCGCTGACGTATTTCCTGGGCGTGGCTTTCCCTGCGTTCCTCAGCATTCTGTTTTTTTTTTTTTTTAACATCGTTTGAGCGGTGTAAGCCAGCTGCTGCTGTCCACGCTGTGGCTCGGTGGGAAATGTGTCGATTACAGAAACAAGACAGAAGTAAAACCGGTGAGTGTGGAAGAAATTATGAGAGTTTGCTGTCCTTAATGTAATTTAAACACGGTATACAGCTCGTGTTTGTGTGAAGTGTGAACAAGAGCCCGAATATTAAAGTGTAGCCTAAACATGTAGGCTGTGAAATAACGATTTGGAGACCTATATTCACTTTGTCTGTCTATAAATGATGTGGAATTATAAATACTTGTCTGCTCCTTATATCATGTGAGTAATTCGGGGTTCATCATTAAATAGAGATCTTGTCCTGTAGAAAACTAGCCTCCTGATCAAGAGATATACATACAGACATATAGGGTGTTCAATAATAGCACTGAGTCATACACTGTTTGTCCAACAAGAAGCAAACTCCAACTGTCATTCAGGTTTACTGTCTTTTATGTAAGTGCTCCATGTAGTGGACTTCTGTGTGTAAGAAAAAAAAAATACTTCTTACCATCGTTCCTCCCATTCATTTGCTTAACCATTTAATCCTATAAGGATTGCAGCAGGGAGACTGGGTGACTATCTCAGTCTGAAGGCAGTGGTGTACATATATACACCCTGTACAATTTGCCAGACCATCCATCCAACCAATTACACTGACTGATGCTTACAGACACTCTAGACCAGCCAGTTAACCGAATTTGAATGTTTTTGGACTGTGGGAGGAAACCGGTCTACATGGAGGAACCATTGAAGGGAATATTGAAGAAAAAAAGCTATGCATTCTTGAATTTCTTAAGTCTGTAACATGTTTACATGGATCTTCTTCTTTTCCTTTCGGCTGTTCCCTTCAGGGGTCGCCACAGCAAATGATCTGCCTCCATCTCTCCCTATCCTCTGCATCTTCTACTCTTACTCCAACGACCTTCATGTCCGCCTTCACCGCATCCATAAATCTTCTCTTTGGTCTTCCTCTGGGCCTTTTGCCTGGTAGTTCCAACCTCAGCATCCTACGACCAATATACTCACTATCCCTCCTCTGTACATGTCCAAACCATCTCAATCTAGCCTCTCTGACTTTGTCTCCAAAACATCTAACATGTGCTGTCCCTCTGATGTACTCATTTCTGATCCTATCCATCCTCGTTACTCCCAAAGAGAACCTCAACATTTTCATCTCTGCTACCTCCAGCTCTGACTCCTGTCTTTTCCCCAGGGCCACTGTCTCTAAACCATACAACATTGCTGGCCTCATCACCGTCTTGTACACTTTTCCCTTCATTCTTGCCGATACTCTCCTATCACACATCACACCGGACACTTTTCTCCATCTATTCCAACCTGCCTGCACGCGCTTCTTCACCTCTTTTCCACACTCTCCATTGCTCTGGATTGTTGAGCCTAAGTACTTAAAATCCTCCACCTTCCTTATCTCTGCCCCCTGTAACCTCACCGTTCCTCTTGGGTCCTTGTCGTTATAAACACAAAACTGAAGACCCTCGCATGACTTGCCTTTGATGACTGCCATATTATCACAGACTAAAATTATCCATTACAATAAGATGGATGTTGTGTCTCAACTTGCTCCAACAAGCAAAATAGTATCTCTAAAGAAGAACTAACATTTCACTCATGTCTGCGAAATAACTGCTTTCTTTATTATGTATTCTCTTCTCTAGAAAAAACTTGAAAGTCCAAATTCTTGTTTAATTTTACTTTTATCATGGTATTTTTCCACATGTATAAGAATGTTATCAAAGTAAAGCACAAAATGAAGCAAAATTTAAAAAGTTTAAAGCCTGGGTTTCAAGTGTAACTAGCCGTTGGTTAGAATGCGGCAACTTGAGCACATACATACATATATATACATACATACACACTTAGCAATTGCAATCTGGACTAAGCTAACTATCGCCCAGCCTCATGTGTATTTTATGCCAGTATACAGTACATGTATATCACTGTGACCTCATAAGACAACTCATGTTTAGCAAATCTGAGAAAACTATGTGCAAATCAATAAATGTAAATATAATTTGGCAGAAATGTGGACAAATGTATAATTTTTAGTCACCTTCAGGTCGGCAGTGGTGGTACCACTGACAAACTCTGACCCAGCTAATTTCCATATACCTGCTATGAGGTATGAAAAAGTTGTTTCTGAAATTTAAATAGAGCAATTTCAAGGAACCATTTGGCATTCACACCTTTACTCATTCATAACTGTGCAACAGGATACAGTAGAGATTCTGCACCTTTAAAGCAAAATGAAAAGAAACCCTTTTGAATTCTCCTGTTACACCAAAAATCTGTGTATTTTCAACGTCAGGTGGTTTTTCTACTTACGTTTTCAAAGTTGCAAAAAGGGCCATTCAACCCTTTAAGGCCTGAATTATTTTTTGCAGTAAAAAAAAATTATCACTAGTTTTTCCTAATCAAAAAGGCCTACAGAAACACCCCAAACACATTTCTTTTGACAAAATTGTAATACCAATAATAATAATAATACATAACACTCTCACAAATTCATGAACAACACAACCCTGTGTACTCAAGGTCGTCTCACAGCTGACTGAGGCACGTGGGACCAAGCTGTGTTGCATCAGGCGACGCCACTAGTATAGAATGCATCTCGTAGTTAATCGCATTTTTTGAAAGAGAACCATATAGTCCTGCTGGGCATTAAAGGGTTAAGCATAGTGTAGTTTGAAGGATAAGGACTTAATCTAGGCATGAAATCTTGTATGAAGTATAGGGTTATTTCTATTTTAAGTAATTCCCATTTTTCATTTTGTGAGTGATTTGATTCAAGATTGGAATAAGATTCTGGTGCACCCCTCCCTGGTTTTTGGTGGAAAAGATTGATATGGGAAATGTTTTTTTTTTTTTATGATTCCCAAAATCTTCCCTATTCCTTATCATATACATGTTTTATATGGTAATCACTTAATAAATAATCCTTTATTGAGTTTTCTGTGCATTTGTTAATTGAAATGAGTTCTCACTCATGTGCTTAACTGCTTAATCGTACAAGGTACTTGTCAAATATGCCAGTGTGTGTTAGTTTGGACTATGTGAGAAAACCAGAGTACCCAGGGGAACACACGCAAGCATGAGGAGAACATGCAAACTCAACACCTGCGGTTTGACCGCAGGACCTTCTTGCTGTGAAGCATACATGATAACCACTACATCACAATTCTGCCAACTATTTTTCACGTTAATAAATACAGGTTCATCACTGTATGCTTTATTGCTCATCTGAGTAACCTCATTAGCACTCCCCCAGCAAGAATCAGCTACATGAGAGCAGAGGTCCTGCATTTATAATGCACACTTAACACTGAATAATGGCAGCATGACCCAGAATATGGATACACTCAGCATTATTGGCATTACACTGTGCAGCCTGCTTGGACTTTTCGCATTTAATGGTTGATGTGGTTATGGGTGTGGAAGGCTGTACATCCAAAGGGGGAAACAAAGACATTTTGATGTTATCAGCTCAGCCAGGATCGGTTTGTAACTTTGAGGACATTTGGAGAGAAATTGTCCATGACACATTTAGGTACCCACTGTTATTCTCATATTACAATAAATGTTCTTTATTTTAGTTATGAGGTAGCTGAAGCAAATTTTAGTGAAACAAATGAACACTATAGCTTACAGTTTATTACTGGTTCTGTTTAAGGATTAACATGATTCTTCTAAAGAAAAGGAATTTTAAATATCGTTTGCTGGTAACCAGAGATTGGATTTCGATAAAGACAAGCAAAACAGCAAAATAATTAGAAGAAAGAACAAATAAAAATATGGTAATGGTAGTGTTCCTACTTCATAATAATTAATTATTCAAACAAATTTAGCTTGGACTAATCTATACATACATATACTAATAACAATATACAGGGATCCCTTGCTGCTTCGCGCTTCAATTCATGCAGCTTCAGTGCATCGTGTTTTTTTTAAATAAATATTCATTGAATTAAAAAATAAGGAAATTCAGGAAGAATAGGGGGGAAATTAAGGGAAATGCTGCTAAAACGGCCAATTATCCAAAAAAAAAAACCCCAAACAAACAAACAAAAAAAAACCACAACCCAAAACCCCCCCATCAAAACTAATTACATTTTTACACACAGGTGCGCGTGCACACACTCATATGCACACCTCACATAAAAATGTATGTGTGCGTATTTATATTTTATTTACATCTTATGCATTGTTTTTGAATGTTTAATTGTTATTATAAGCATTTATAGCATCGAATATGTATTTATTGATATTATACACATATACATGTACATATGTCAGTCGGGGGGGGTGTTGATCCTACTTTGCGGAATTCGATGGTCATTGGGGGGGGGGGCAGTCTCGGTCCCAATTAACCGTGGAACGTGAGGGATCCTTGTAATCTATATCAGGAGTCACCGACCTTTTCGAAACTGAGAGCTACTTCTTGGATGCCAATTAAAGTGAAGGGCTACCAGGTCGATACACACTTCTGAAATAACAAATTTGCTCAATTTACCTTTAATTATATGTTATTATTAATAATTATTGATATTCATCAATGTGAAGATATTGATTTGATTTTTTTAAAAAAGCAAAAAAATTAGAGCAGCTCAATGGAAAGTGGTGCTATGGAGCCGCTGGCCTGTTCTAAAAACAGCAGTGAACAGGCCCGCCGGCGACTCATGTGGTCTTTGCGGGCGACTTGGTTCCCACAGGCACCATGTTGGTGACCCTTTATCATTATTGAAAGACAGGAGTATCTTTCAGCATCTCAAACCCAAAACAAAGTAAAATTGGATTGAATTAAATAAATGGGATGAGTCTGCTTCCAGTCATGCTCTCAAGAAGTATTTCAAAACAGATGTCTTCTTTTTTTCATGAAAAATTAAAAAACTTTTCTCAAGTAAACGCAGTATGCAATATTGTCCGCCCTTGTGCAGATACTAGTGCCCTGCGTGGGGCGGGTTTCAGCCCGCAGCCCATGGGCCCCCGTGGGCACAAATTTTTGCGGGGTGGGTCAGTTTGGAACTTATGTGGGGCGGGGCAGGTTGATAATGATCCAAGTTTTGCGGGGCGGGCTGTGGGCTATGTCACGGATTCATGCGGGCTGTTGCGGGGCTAAAGAGCACTTCAACAATTTATACTGCTATATACAGATGCTCCCCGACAGAACTCTCCGCTCTGCTGGTGATTCACATCATTGCAGGCTGAGTTCTAAACAAGTTCAACGGCGCTCTTGCTCACTTGAAAGACCGGAAGTCCATATAACCCACAGCAAGTACACTACTTTCGGTTTTGAGTGCCTCACATATTGTAAGCGTTGATTGGCTGTTTTAAGCTTCATGTAAAGTGAGTCGGCTCAGCTTCATGCTATGTGACTATGGTGAAATCATATTTGGCCAAAATGTCCTACCCTGGAAAATCTGCTGGCCAAAACATCCATGGCAAAAATGTCCAGGCCAAAACATCCGTTGGCCAAAACGTCCATTCACCGTGACTCTGAAGGCAAGTACATATTGTTTCTTAACTAGTAACCATTTTTAGTGTTTTGAGTGAATTAAAGGACGAATATTAATATGTAGTTATGTTGAGCGGGCTGCGGGGCGGGTGCGGGCTCAGAATCAGAAACTCACTGCGAGGCGGGGCGGGCTGTGGGCTGAAGTATTTTGTGCGGGGCGGGCTGCGGGCCAGGTCAGAATTTCACTTGCAGGGTGGGGCAGGCTGACCAAGGGTAAATGTGTGATGCGGGCTGTGGGCCACAATTCTAATTTGTGGGGCGGGCGAGAGCTTGTGATCTTGACCCGTGCAGGGCTCTAGCAGATACAACTTGTGTTCACATCAAAACATGAGGAATTTCATCTCTGTAACTGCTCCGCCTCCCCTTTTAATTTAATTTAAACGGTGTCTAAAGTTTACATGCAATAACAAAACAAAAACCAAAACATTTTGTTGATTGGAGAGGTCAAATTAGACTGGGCGGAAAGCACTGAGCTGACAGGAAGGCTGTGGTAACTCAAATAATCCCTCTTTACAGCTGCGGTGAGTAGAAAAGCATCTCCGTGTATGCATGTACAGTATGGTGAACCTCAAGGCTGTCAGACTGCAACATGAGCAGTAGTTAGAGGTTACAACGCCAAGAGAAAAGTAAACCATAAACTGATTTAAGGGTTGGGATGGCTCCTGACATCATAGTTGTATGCTGTATACATTTTAAATTATTTCATCACATCTTTGGACATGCACTGATAACAGGTGTGGCAACAGCCGAGTCATATTCGATGAGTGAGTGGAATATTCTATCCACATTCGCTGGATTGGATGAGATGAAGTGGTTTTATTAATATAATTAAAATCTTAAACGTTAAAAACAGTGTTTGCATTAAATACTTGGCTGTCACAATAACTTTTTTAGAGCATATACTCTCCCGGAAGCGATCACGATTAACAAAACTAATATCATTTTATTAAAGGAAAGACATTTTGTACAAATTTTGTTTTCTGGTGAACTAAAATCTGTTGTTTCCCACTCCATCCCTCCTTCCCGTGGCAGAGAGACAGTAGAGTGCAGAGAAAATAAGCTGCAGCAGAATCAGAAAAAATGTTCTCAGCAAGGCTTCTTATGTAAAGGAAGCAAAAACATGTTAATTATTTATTATTGTTTATATATATATATATATATATATATATATATATATATATATATATATACAGGCATGTGATTTTTCCACGAATTCACAGAATTCTGATTTTTTTTTTTTTCATTGGCCCACTTTAAAAAAAAAAATCAATTTTTTCATGCCGTATGTCAAAATAACCTTTCCCACTTTTATTCTGTTCCGAGTTTTGCATAAAATGACCTCTCTTGAAACGTTACTGCTGATTGGCTGATGGCTTTCTAATAGCCAATCGCTGATGTTGAAACATGTACGTAGACATTCGCTCCACTTCCGTCCGATCTGTTGAGCTATCGAAACCTTGTCGGTGATCCAGAGAAAAGATTCTGTTCGAATCAAAGAAATAGACAAAGTCGTGAAAAATAAGTTAAGGTGGGAATGGATGGAAAAAGAAACCGTAGCATTCAATTGCCAGAACATTTGGTGTTCAAGCGAAGATTCCAGAACCCTACAGACTTAAACCTTTGTTTGCCGTTCGACCAGAAACTTCCGTGCAAATAAAAGACCCAGTGAAATAACCAGTTCCTTTCGCCGATCCAGTAGTTAATTTTGAGGTATGTTTGAGAATTTTCTTGTCAAGTTTCCGATTATATTTTTCAAATGATTGTGAATGCAGTGAATGAAGTGATCTGAATCAAATGAGCTGACTCTATGGTCACTGAACCATTTTTCTGCTGTTAGAATAAATAAATTATTGCCGCATTAACGCATCAGTTTTTCGTAATTACCTTATGTAAATAGGCATTGTTATTCAATCTTTCTGAACAGCAGCAGGAGTGTGTGCTCGTGTAATTAGCTCATTAATATTGGAAATGTAAAACTATGAATCTGAGACTCGACCGAAACGCCCCAGCATCCAGAAGGACAACAAACTTTCTAAGGCAGCCTCCAGAAGCCTTCAGGCTGCACAAAAGGAAGCAAGAAAGTGCCATGCTAAAGCACTTAAGACAAAGAAACATTAATTAAAAAAACGTCTGTCATGTATAGCATACCAAGTGTATAGTTTGTTCCCAGATTGTGTTTAAAGACAATGACTGTTGATAATCGTGTTGTGAGGCAGGACATATCTATAAGAGTGACTGTTTGCTTTGTGACTGACACTTTGATTAGTGTTGGAATCCCACATGATAAACCCACAAGTTGAGGTACAGTATGTATATGGAGATTCGAAATTAAACTTTCTAGAGCTCTTTCAGTGTCATGAAATAGTCTTTTCCCCTTCTGTAATGCTTTAAACTTAGGAGCTTCGGGGGCTTCTTAACCTTTAGATTTTACTTCTGATGATATTAATGCCAGATAAATGTGCTTAGCTCCAGATTTTACACTACACAGCTTGCATACAGCACATCTATAGTTTTCAACAGTCAGATGGACATGCAACAAGGTCAAGAGATTTTAAATAAATCTTTACACCTTTGGCTATGCCATAACATTCTAAGAATGTTGTAGGAATATTGTACAGCATGAACAGATATGAACAGAAAATGACCAATGTCCTTCCCGAAGAACTTGTAAAACTCTGTGGGAAATCCATCCAAGCCTGGACTTTTATTATTATACATATTTTCCAACGCTTTTGTTAATTCATCCAAAGTTAGCATGCCTTCTATTTTTTCAGCCTCTTTAATACCCAAAGATGGAAGTTCATGCTCACTAAGTAGTTCATTCAAATTTACATCTTCAAGCAAATGTTCTCTACTGGTGTACAATTTTTCATAAAAACTAGCTGCCTCCTTAACTTCCTTTACGTCAGTAACTACGGAGCCATCGCTAAGCTCTAACTGGGACATGGATTTACTCACAAAATTTATATTTTCTAAATTACAAAAGTACCTGCTGACTTTCTCCCCTTCTACAATCCATTTTATCCTTGACCGAATCTTAACACCTGTCATCCTGTTTTCTTATGTCCTCTAGTTCCCTCCTCTTTTCTTCTAAGTCCTCTAACTTGACCTCCCCAAGATCACTGGCACTCTCCATATCATTGATCTGTTGCATAAGTGACTTTTCCTTTTCAATATGCTCTTTCTTTTTAAAAGTAGAGTAAGATATTATTTGACCTCTTAACTCTAATAACAGGACTTCAAAAAAATAACTAATAATCACTAATGTTAAACTCTATTTGCTCATTAGATAAACTGGATGGATCATCAGTATTCTTGGCATATTGAGACTTCACCTTAAGAATAACCTGCTTAACTAAAGCCACATAAGATTTATCCCTTAAAAGAGAAGTATTAAACTTCCAGTAAGAATTGTGTTTCGGCATATTTTTAAAAGTTACTTTTAAATCTACCATAGAATGATCAGTTCGATAACCCGATATAATACTTGCTTGATTAACAAAAGGATACAAACTTTCTGAAACTAAAAAAATAGTCCAGTCTAGCTTGTTTTATGGGAGACTTCCGATGCCACGTAAACCATCTAACCTCTGGATTGAAGTCCCTCCAGATATGTCTCTTGCAAGAGGATTATTAAGATTCTGATAGTTTTGTATCTCAATGCATTCATTCAAAACAAGATTCCAATCTGCTGCAAAAATATATTTTTCATTACCCATACCAACAGCCGAAGCCTTAACTTTTTCATAAAAGTCTGGAAAATCCTGATTGGGGCCATAAATATTGACAAAGTTAATCTCTTCTCAGCAATCGTAATGTCCAATATGAGCAAATTGCCATTATCATCCGCATAATGCTTGTGGATCTTATAATCAACATTTTTATTGAAAAGAACAGCAACACCCCTAGATTGACTATTCGAATTAAATATACAGTCAAGACCCCACTGAGCTCGACTGATAGGTTATTTATCCACATTAAAATGTGTATCCTGAAGGAGATATGTTGAGTAAGATTTGGAGCAAAGATAATTAAAAACATCCTTTCTCTTTTCATAATCTTGCAGTCCTCTACAGTTTACTGAGCATCAGCTGAAACCCAAATCAGCCACTATCCCAATAACAGATGACACTTAATGAGACCATAAGGGAGATAACACATTCATACTTTCCAAACATCCTGACAGCTACACAAACATTTAAGATGAACTCTAATATAAAAACGCCCATCTACACAAAATTCTAACTTCCAAGTAGGCACCAAACATAAGGAAAGGCCACCCGATGGCAACAAAACAAAAAAGCACCAACCTCAACAGTGAACACATAAGGAATCTGTTGTAATCATTTCCAGGCAATCCTTACAAATGGTCTGAATTGGAGTAAACAAAAATAAAAAAGAACCACTGAAAACAAGTATTTAAATATAAATGCCTTTCAAGTCAGCACATCGAGAGACATTACCGAGCAACTATCATCAAAAATCATGCTAGCCATTTCGCTAAGTTAAATAAATTCTGATAAGCAAATTAAATTCCTATATTCACCACTATGTATAGTTCAATTACATGGTGTGGAAATTTATGAGCAATAATACAAAAAGTCACCCTTCGTTAAGAAAAAGAAAAAAGAAATCGGGCGAAATTCTTATTAATCAAGTGCACATAAAACACAAGTTGGATCTACACGTCCACACATAATCCGGAAAACTCTTAACATATACAGACACTCCCCGACTAACGTTCATCTGTTTTAAGTTTTTTTGTTGTTTTTTTTTTTAATTTATGTTTTTAAAAAAAATAAATAAAAAACTTAGACGTACCTATGTAGTACGCTGACGTAATGACGCTGCGTCCATTGTTTACAATGACATGGCCCTCCTTCCCAGTTCAATTTTATATACATATTGTTAGTGCATATGCCCCACAGGCCGGATGTGAGCTAGAAGAGAAGGAGAGATTCTGGAGTGAGTTTGATGAAGTGATGCAGAGTACCCCCAGAGGTGAAAGAGTGGTCATTGGGGCAGACTTCAATGGACATGTTGGTGCAGGAAACGGAGGGGACGAGGAAGTGATGGGCAGGTTTGGTATCCAGGACAGGAACGCAGGTCAGATGTTGATAGATTTTGCAAAAAGGATGGAAATGGCTGTGGTGAATACTTTCTTCCAGAAGAGACAGGAGCATAGGGCGACTTATAAAAGCGGAGATACCGTGTTTCCCCGAAAATAAGACAGGGCTTATATTAATTTTCCTACCAAAATATGATACTAGGGCTTATTTTTAGGTGATGATGTATTTTACATTTTTTTCTATTACATGTCTTATAATATATCTTTGTCTTTATATATTCTTATTTCGTTATATTTCTTTATTTTTTTAAATATTTTAATATCGAGCGATTTTAGCAATTTTTATGGACGCAAGTGTTTGTCCTCGTCTTAAAGCAACCGCTGCCGTCATCGACTGAGCCTCAACGCGCAAGGATTGATGCTTTGAGAGCGTACCCTAGGTAAAGCTGCCTAATAGAGGAGTCAGCGCTTTCACCTCGAGCCCTAGATTGAGTGAGTAGCAGGCCAATGAATTGCTGCCGCTCTCAACTAGGGCTTATTTTAAGGGGAGGGCCTATATTAAAATCATCTTGTAAAATCACGCTAGGTCTTATTTTATGGTTAGGTCTTATTTTCAGGGAAACACGGTAGGAGCACACAAGTAGACTACATCTTGTGCAGGCGATGTAATTTAAAGGAAGTCAGTGACTGCAAAGTAGTAGTGGGTGAGAGTGTTGCCAAACAGCATAGGATGGTGGTGTGCAGGATGATGCTGATGGTGAGGAAGGTGAAGAAGGCAAAGGCTGAGCAGAAGACAAAGTGGTGGAAGCTGAAAAAGGAAGAGTGTCGGGTTGTCTTCAAGGAGGAGTTGAAACAAGCTTAGGGTGGTCAGGAAGTGCTTCCAGATGACTGGACAACTACAGCTAATGTGAACAGGGAGACAGGTAGGAGAATACTTGGTGTGTCATCTGGAAGGAGAGTTGATAAGGAGACTTTGGTGGTGGAATGATGAAGTGCAGGAGTGTGTACAAAGGAGGAGGTTAGCAAAGAAGAAGTGGGACATTGAGAGGACCGAAGAGAGTAAACAGGAGTACAGAGAGACACAGCGTAAGGCGAAGGTAGCGGTGTCAAAGGCCAAACAGAGGGCGTATGATGACTTGTATGCTCGGTTGGAAAGTAAAGAGGGAGAAAATGATTTATACAGGTTGGCACAGCAGAGATGGGAAGGACGTGCAGCAAGTTAGAGTGATTAAGGACAGAGAGGGAAATGTATTGACTGATGACAGAAGTGTGCTGGGAAGATGGAAAGAGTACATTGAAGAGCTGATGAATGAGGAAAATGAGAGAAAAAGTGACTGTTGAGGACCAGGAAGTAGCAAAGATCAGTAAGGGTGAAGTGAGGAGGGCATTGAAGAGGATGAAGAATGGAAAGGCAGTTGGTCCTGATGACATACTGGTGGAGATATGGAAGTGTCTAGGAGAGGTAGCAGTAGATTTCCTGACAAGAACATTCAACAAGGTCTTAGAGAGTGAGAGGATGCCAGAGGAATGGAGAAGTGTGATGGTGCCCATTTTTAAGAACAAGGGAGACGTGCAGAGTTGCGGCAACTACAGAGGGATAAAGTTGATGAGCCATACAATGAAGTTATGGGAAAGAATAGTGTAAGCTAGACTAAGGGCAGAGGTCAGCATTTGTGAACAACAGTTTGGTTTCATGCCAAGAAACAGCACCACAGATTCAGTATTTGCTTTGAGGATGTTAATAGAGAAGTACAGAGAAGGTCAAAAGGAGCTGCATTGTGCCTTTGTGGATCTGGAGAAAGCATATGACAGGGTGCCGAGAGAGGAACTGTGGTATTCCATGAAGACGTCTGGAGTGGTAGAAGTATGTCAGAGTGGTGCAGGACATGTATGAGAGATGTAACACAGTGGTGAGGTGTGCTGTCGGTGTGACAGAGGAGTTCAAGGTGGAGCTGGGACTGCATCAAGGGTCAGCTCTCAGCCCCTTCTTGCTTGCGATGGTGATGGACAGACTGACAGACGAGGTTGGACAAAAGATTCCCCATGGACTATGTTTGCAGATGACATTGTGATCTGTAGTGAGAGCAGAGAACAAGTGCAGGAAAATCTAGAGAGGTGGAGGTATGCCCTGGAAAGGAGGGGAATGAAGATTAGCCTCAGTAAGACAGAATACATGTGTATGAATGACAAGGACCCAAGGGGAACGGTGAGGTTACAGGGAGCAGAGATAAGAAAGGTGGAGGATTTTAAGTACTTAGGCTCAACAATCCAGAGCAGTGGAGAGTGTGGAAAAGAGGTGAATAACCGTGTGCAGGCAGGTTGGAATGTTTGGAGAAAAGTGTCCGGTGTGATGTGTGATAGGAGGGTATTGGCAGGAATGGAAAAGTGTACAAGACGGTGTTGAGGCCAGCAATGTTGTATGGTTTAGAAACAGTGGCTCTGGGGAAAAGACAGGAGGCAGAGCTGGAGGTAGCAGAGAAGAAAATGTTGAGGTTCTCTTTGGGAGTAACGAGGATGGATAAGATCAGGAATGAGCACATCAGAGGGACAGCACATGTAAGACGTTTTGGAGACAAAGTCAGAGAGGCTAGATTGAGATGGTTTGGACATGTTCAGAGGAGGGATAGTGAGTATATTGATAGGATGCTGAGGCTGGAACTACCAGGCAGAAGGCCTAGAGGAAGACCAAAGAGACGATTCATGGATGTGGTGAAGGAGGACATGAAGGTAGTTGGTGTAAGAGAAGAAGATGCAAAAGATAGGGTGAGATAGAGGCAGATGATTCGGTGTGGCGACCCCTGAAGGGAAAGGCTGAAAGGAGAAGATTTTACAATGTTATGTTTATAATAATTGATTTAGGGGTGTTTTATGAGTACGGTAATGGTATTTATGGATGTATAGTACAGTATGAGCGTCATACACGTCACTGTAACAACTTACATTCACTTTCAATTTATGTACGGCTGTCCGGAACCAATTAAAAACGTAAGTCAGGGAGCGTCTGTACTAGTATATCCAAACAAATGTCGCTGACTAGACACTAAGCTAGGTAGGCTAGTCCACAGAAATATCCAAGTGGAATCAAGGCATGTCGTGTTCATAGAAACTAAACACATGGTTCTTCATCCTCTGCAAGTGACCTCCATGGATTCTGTTGATCTTGTGATGGTAGACTTTCTAAATCTGGTGTCTCTCAGGTTGTTGTTGTTTTAGTAATTTTATCATTTTTATTATAGCATAATGTCAGTATTGTGTCTTACTATCTGAGTCTTGAGCTGAGTTATTCCCGAGGTACTCAGATTAGAGAGGATGTCGAGTTAAACATTTATCTCTGAATATATCTCCTATATCTCTGAGTTAAGATATACATCTTGTATGCTTTTCAGAGACTGGGCAATGTGTTGTGTTGCTGGGATTTTTAAATATGGAGGATCAGCAGAGAGCTTTGCAGCTTTTCTTAGGCCAGCTTTAAAAATATCTTTGTTGGTGGTAACATGGCCGGTTGGGCAGAAATTGTCCATAAAAACCCCACCTAAGCATTAACAGACAAAAATGAAAAATATACTGTCCAGTTGTGTTGAAAAAACACGTCTGTCCCCTATCATACACCGTACTAAAAGGTGACCAAATCAAAATCAATATCAGCCACGCCTTGTGATTGGTCAATTTCACCAGGATGGTGAAACAGCGATTCTCGTTGGCCAGTACTGTCTTAACAACAAAGGCAGAAAGCATGATGGAAGGGGACACTGATGAGGCAAAAAATTGTTCTCTGTTACTATTAAAGGTCCCAACATGAAAATAATAAATAAATTAATGTGTTTCAAATTGAGCAACACATTTGTTGACATTTTCAAACAAATATAAATTAATTATAAACTTCCAGCAACAGCACGGCGCATGACGAAGGTATTTTATTTTGACACTATGTTAACTGCAATATTAAAAGTTGATATGTTGAAGAAACCTTGATACCTTGTTGATTACATATTAAAAGAATAAACTTTGATATTCAGTATGTTGATTTTAAATATGATATTTATTCCATTTTACTGTGTTTACAACATCACATACATAATATAGCATGATGTATGAAAAAAAAATCCCACTAATCCCGGGTGACCAGCACAGGTAAAATAAAAATTTTCCTCCCTCCTGGTGAATCTTTTTTTTATCATGTTATTGCCAACAAAGAATTTTTTAATCCTGGCTCAAGGATTCTGCTCACCCACATGCTAATTAGCAACATGTAAAAAGGAGCTATTATGTATAATTGAGGAGTCTTGATGAGGTTTTTAAGGACAGGCATAAGCCTACGTCTCAAATAGCCAGAGTGACTTCATGGTAGACCATGATAGATTTTTTTTTAGCCATCTGGGGAGTCACTGGTCAACCGGTAAGAGCCAGAGAGCTACCTTGCTTTTCGGGAGGATGTGGCTCCCATTGTTTTGATTTTTTTATTTAAAGTTGGGTTTAATTGCTGTGACCCTGCATACATATCTTGCTTAATGTATCATAGATTTCCCTGGAGGTAAAAATATATTGAAAACAATGGAAGACATGACCGCTGTGATGTATGCACAGAATGCTTACACTTAGAGTCATAAATTCATTAGTATCATGACTTGATTTTTTTTGTATGTTATAGGCCTGTATAAGGCATTTTATGATGTTACCCATTAGAAAGGTGGGAGCTTACTGAATAAAACGGTGAAAATCACAGCAAAATTGGATGCCTGCATGCGAAGATTACAAAAGAAGCCATTTTTAGTGTATAAATAACAAAGAGTAGATGTTGCAAGCAGAAATAAAATACACTGATCTGGAGTCTTAAGTAAAACTTTTATATTTGCAAAATGTTAAACTGATTTTTTTTAATTTGTATTAACCATACAATATAAATGATGGGCTTTAGAAATGGGCTTTTAACAAAAAATATTTTTAAGTGAGAAAATGTAAGGTTATGTATTGGTATATGAAAATAATTTTAAATCCTTCTCTCTGATAATAGAAAAAAATTGTACAGAATAAAGAATACAGTAGTGAAAGCAAATGGTACTTCATCTGGTCAATAAAAAACAAAAACTGTTCCATTTTAAGAAGTATATATACTAGTGCCAAAAGAGGAAATATTGTGTTGTGTCCGTAACCTGACCCATGCAGGCTATTCCATGTGGTTTATAAATCTGAAAATACTCTAGTTTGATATGCCTCGTAGTAGCTACTTATTATACTAAAGCTGCTCAGTCAAAGTTTAAATAATCATTGTACAAATTAGCCCCTAATATATAGTGTTCTTGACACTATTACATTAATAAAACTGTTCTCCATAATTGTTAAGGCTTCATTTGTGGCAGTTATATAAAGTTTTATAAAGTTCTTTAATTTACAGAAAAAACATAATTAAGAATACAGGGATCCCTCGCTACTTCGCGCTTCAATTAATGCAGCTTCAGTGCATCGTGTTTTTTTTGTTTGGTTTTTTTTTTTTTTTTATATTCATCGAAATAAAAAATAAGGAAATTAAGGAAGAATAGGGGGAAAGGTTAAGGGAAATGCCACAAAAACAAGGCCAATTAGGCAAAAAAAAAAAAAAAATCCTCTTTTTTACGAAAACAACCTCTTTTTACAAAAGCTACAAAAGCACCATTCAAAAATTCAAATGCGCCATTAAAACATTCAAACAATGCGCGAGTTGCTCTCTCATTGGGTGTCCCCCAACATCCTGCCTTGCTGACCTCACATTGGCCAGGAGGTAGCTGATCTGTACCTATACTTCCTGCTTGTCACTTCCTGTTTGTTCGTGAAGGAGAGTTGAACAGGACTGTTGGCTCATGAGTTTTTTGAGACTGATCATTGCAGTGTTATATTTCGTTATCCATCATAGACCCCAAGAAAGTGATTCCCAGTGACACCGAAAAGAAGAAGCGGGCTCCGTTACCAATCGAAGTGAAGCTGGAGATGATAAAAAAAAAAAAACGAAAGTGGGATGCGGTTGAGCGAAATCGCAAAGGAGTATGACCGAAACCCCTTTACAATCGGGATGATATTGAAGCAGAAGGAGACTTTAAAAGCGGAGATACAGTGACGGAGGCGATTATTTCGGAAAAAGCAACCGCCATATTTAAGGATCTCGTGAAGGAGGGTGAGGGTTCTTCAGACCAACAATCCCCGGACTTCAAAGCGTCGCATGGGTGGTTCGAGAGATTTAAAAAAAAATGTAAATCATTTTCTTTTACTTTTAACACATATTTCATACATATTTCATACACAATTGGTATACTTTTATAATTTTTAAAGGGTTTATGGGGTACTATTGGGAGCCTTGGAACGAAATCACGTGTTTTACATGTAAAATGCACCTCTACTTACGAAAACTCCAGGTTACGAAAAAGGCACTGGAACGGATTAATTTCGTAAGTAGAGGGACGTCTGTACTTATATTTTTGTCAGGTGCGTGTCTTTGTGTGTGTGTGTGTGTGTGTGTGTGTGTGTATATATTTGTATTTTATTTACATCTTATGCATTATTTTTTTTAATGTTTAATTGTTATTATAAGCATTTATGGCATTGAATATGTATATTTTATGTATTCTTATATACACATATACGTGTACCTATATGTCAGTCGGGGGTTGGGGTTTGATCCTACCGCGGATTTCAGTTATCGTTGGGGGATCTCTGTCCCAATTAACTGAGGAAAGTGAGGGATCCCTGTATGTATTTTCCTTGTACATAGTCCTGTGTTTGTTGCCCTGCTTTTCCATGTAAAGTTGAAAAAACTGTAAGAAATTGAATTTACAGACGCTCCCCGATTTACGTTTTTAATTGATTTTGGATGGCCGAACGCAAGTTGAAAGTGAACGCAAGTTGTTACAGTGACGTATGACGCTCATACTGTACTATACATCCATAAATACCATTACCGTATCTCATAAAACACCCCTAAATCAATTCTTATGAACATAACATTGCAAAATAATATGAAATAATCTTCTTGTCCCTTTCTTTGCTTTTTCCCTTTCTCGGGAGTCGCCACAGTGAATCATCTGATTCGCACATTTAATTTGGCAGAGGTTTTTTCGTCGGATGCCCTTCCTGTCACAACCCTTTAGCAAGGAACAGAAACACGCTGACGGCTTTGCAGCCTCAAATATATCAAATAATATCAACATTAATTTCAAATAAGTCACTTATTTATACCGAGTCACTTTACGTGACGCTTAAAACAGCCAATCAACGCTTACGATATGTGAGGCGCTCAATACCGAAAGTAGTGTACTGGCTGTGGGTTATAAAATATAGAAACTGGAATTTTAGGGGCAAATGTTTCAAAAAGCTGACACAAAGTCAATCGTTTGGTATTTCTGTCATGAATTTTTGTTTTGATTATTGTTAATGTAGATGCCCATTTCCCTCAAATGTGTTGCTGTTCAATTCTCACATCATCTCCCCAAATTTCTTCATCAACTTTTTAAAACACTCGGGCTTAATGGCAAAACTCTAAGCAAGCCAAACAGGAAAGGTAGAAGCCTCACAATGTCTATATACAATAAATGTATACTTTTTTGTGTATGCATTGCACCCATTTTCAAGTGAATGTCACTCTTTTGTTGGTTTGTTATTTAGACACGCATACAGTTTTACAGTATTATCTCCTGCATTGATGAAGGTTGCTGACCTCTGATGATACTCATTGTGATGTCTCTCTTGGACACACAAGATGTATCTTTGTGTACATGAGTTCTTGTAGGGATGTGAAACCTCATCTACAGCATGATGATTCAGCCGCTTTAGCTTTTGTGTGCAATTGATAACGCTCAGCAGTCATATGAAGTCTGACTGAAGGGAAATGATTTTGCATAAAGCCAGATCAGGAAATCCAGTGGGGCTTTTTACCCCGACTGTATAAAAAACGATCTTAGCTAAACAAAATCCAGCAGAATTTTTTGTTCTGTGCTCCCGAGTGGTGTATCCATGATTATTAACCTGGAGGTTGCAAGTTCAAACTCCGATTAATGCCACAGCCGTTTATAACCTGGAGTCCAGGGGAGCTAATTGGCCAAACTCTCATGGGAATGAGGTACAGCATCGGCGACCGTGAAACAATCATGGGGGTCTGTGAGCTCATTAGTACGAGGGGTCGGATAGTGCTTTCTCTCGGAGTGTGTTCGACTACCCCCCACAATACACATGCACAGCAATTGAAAAAGAGGTGGGCAGCTTGCATTGCCTTTCATGGAGGAGGCATGTGCATGCTTTAGCCCCTCTTTGGATGGTGGTGGTCGTGTGATAGGGAAGGCAATAACTGATGGGTGGGAATTGGATACGACTAAATTAGGGAGAAAATGGGGGCAGTGGTGGTCTAGTGGATAGGGCGCAGGATCGCTGATCCTAAGGTTGGGGGTTCGAGTCCCCACAGGGTTGTCACTGTCCCCCCAGTGCAGCTAACTGGGTTATCAAAGGCGGGTCATGTCTCTCACTGTCTATGGTGAGAGGCATGTAAAAGAACCATTGCTGACTTTCGTATGGAGTAGGCTGCAAAGCCGTCAGCGTGTTTCTGTCCCTTGCTAAAAGGGTTGTGACAGGAAGGGCATCCGACGTAAAATCCCATGCCAAATCAAATGTGCGAATCAGATGATTCGCTGTGGCGACTCTCGAGAATGGGGAAAAAAACGAAAGAAAAGAAGAAGAAATTAGGGAGAAAATGGGCGGTCACAAATTTTTCGTTCTAGCTCATTTAGCATTAGTCTCAGCCTTAGAACCTCTCCTTAGAAACCCATAGCCCTTGAAAAATCTGACATTACTGTACAGTTAGCTGTAAGCATCAGGATTGTAAAGAATGCAATGTGATTGGATATTCATTCATCCATACAGAGTTAGAAGGAGAGTCTTTGATTTGTCGTTTTTTTTTTTTTTTTTTTTTTTTTTTCTTACTTTATAAACTTATTCTTGATGGCATTTGTTTTATGTCCTTTATTAATCCCAGAGAACATGTGATTTTTTTTTTTTTCTTATGGTCAAAGAAAGGGCATGAAGGTTTGGAGATGGCCATCAAATAAAACCAATAGCATTCGGAAAAGGCCACACATGTACTATAGGACATAAACCCACTGAGACACAGGTCCCATATAGGACCTGTATGCTACATTATCCGTGTTGCATGGTGGACGGACCTTCCTCTCTGAGTGCACTTGTACTGTATTTTTTGGCCCATAAGGCACACTTCAAAGCCTTTAATCTTCAAAAATATATATATATAGTGTGCTTTATAATCCGGTGCGCCTTATGTGTGGATGAAGCCGCGCGATTCCATCTCACTGATACCGTCAAAACCCAAGTGAAGCAAACTAATTCAGAGCTTATCATTCCAGGATCCGGGCTTTATGCCAAAGTACTGGCATTACTGCTCTCGTAGTCAGATGACTAGCTGAGTAATATGAGTAGTTTTTCTACCTAATCTCCGTCACTACCAACCATCTGTCTTATTACAAGGATGCTTCTGTGTCTCAGGATGCTCAGCTGGCTTAATGAGTTTCACGTTTATCACCGGAATAAAGCGCTGCTACAGGTCTCCTGAGACCTCAGATTAACCTTCTTGAATTTCAAGTCACACTGATACAGCTCCTTAAGAGTAATGACCTCTGTTCTGTAATGAACACAATACTCACGCTGTGAATGAGCAACACCATGTTTGTTACTGTGATGATGCCATTGCTTTTGAGGGGGTGTGGCTGAGAGAAGTTTAGGTCATGACCTGTAAGACTTCTAATCTCCATCTCTATTGATCTGCGACTCCATGTGCGTGAGGGAATAAATAAACATTAATCATAGATATATAATAAAATATTATAATGATAAAAAATAATAGTGGAATCCGGGCTTTATGTCCAACTCATGCAACTGTTAAACTCAAGACACCAAAGATGAAGAATTTGATGGATTTGTGGAAGAGGATTGAAGTGAAAGAGTGAGTTTATTGTTTTATATTGTTACAGCTGAACAATGTTGAGAGTTATTGTGAAGTGTATTATTTTATATTTTATTTGTAACAACTGAATAATGAGAGTTATTGTGAGTTGAATCAAGTTTGACTAATTTGACTTTTGTTTCACTTAATGTGTGTTATCCGGTGCGCTTTATGTATGGACGGGGACAATTCATTGCAATTGCACCTTATAATCCGGTGTGCCTTGTGTGTTGCACTGCCCTGACGTGCTTTATTTATTTATTTATTTGTAATTTGTGAGCCAGTCAAATTGGCAGGATTTGTTTTCTTAGGTTGTTCAAGTTTCAATGGGTAACTCCCTGGGTTTCTGATTAGAATTCAAGCTTCAAAACGTCAATGAGTCCTTAAGCAAGGCCCTTTGCCATTTCTGCTCTAGGATTGGTACATGATGGCTAATAACCCTTCCCCTGGTTCTCTTTTAAACAAGCTCGAATGTATGGAACAAGAATTTCACCCCACAGAAGAAATCCTTCACAGTTGAGAAAGGCTCTGACTAAATTTTTAACTTTTTTCCATATTTAGCTAGTTCACTAAACTGTTTAGAGTTGGTGGGGGCGTGGCATATCTCTATCTATGCTGTTGTGTTCTTTTATGAGTGCTTCAAAATGCAGTCAATCAGATTTACTGTTTTAAACAGAAGAAAAGTGGACCACATAATCCAAAATGAAGATGACTTGATCGGGCTATGCTGTTACAGAAGTGTGTGTGTGTGTGTGTGTGTGTGTGTGTGTGTGTGTGTGTGTGTGTGTGTATTGCATGATATCAACTGTATGTTTACCATGAAGTAAAATAGTGTTCTTTTTTTCTCAATAAAAGAAGAGTCAGGTAAGAGCGGAGTGTCTTATGGGATTGGTGTCAAGACAGTTCCAACAATAGCCCCTTTGTGTGTGTGTTGTGTGTGTGTGTGTTGTGGTTGTTGTGGTTGTGAAGGAAACTGTGGGAAGAAGACAGTGATGTGTGTCCATGGTGGATGTTAAAAGATAATGAAAGGAAAGCATTCCAAACTCTCTTGACACTGAAAATCTGTACATTTTCATCATCAGCTGGTTTTTACTTACATTTTGTGAGTTTCACTCTGAAAAGCCATTTAACACACACACACAAACATAACAAAACATTTACACGTGTTACAGTCGTCCGCTCGTATACGTGAACCTGCAGTATATAGCTGTGCATTTAAATGCACAGTACATCCATGTTTCTTCTATGTTATGAAAATATTTATAACAGAAATCGTTTTGATCTGCAGCGATATATGACGTATGCAAGTTTTAAACTTGGGGTTAATTCTACTTTAAGTACAGAAATGAAGATATATTGAGCATTAACATTAATATATTGAAGGATTTTAAGAGCTTTCACTGGCAGTTACCTAGATTCCCTGAATCTGACTTAAAGTAGACAGACAAACAGGAATTTCCTGAAACAAAGCAGCCCCTTTTAGTTTTCTTGAGTCTTCTGAGTGTTTCTTACCTTGACTTCAGGTGCATAAAAAGAGGCCCTGAAAGGAGTGTGTGTGTGTGTGTGTGTGTCTGTGTGTGTGTGTGTGTGTGTGTGTGTGTCTGTGAGAGGAGAGAGAGAGAGACACACACACACACACACACACACACAGCTGATGTTACCATGACAACAGGGTGAGCCCAGTCAGTGTATTCAGCTTTGTGATATCTGATTATTATTCAGGTGTTCTGATTATTGAAGGTTTAATACAATTGCTTATACATTTGTTCCTCATTCTCTAACAGAAATTAAAACACGGTTTTTATTTCGATTACCAGAAATCATAGTTTTAAAATTTTAAAGCAAATAGTTTTTCTTTTTCCAAAGTAAATGGGAAAATAAAATTGTGTATGAGTGGAGCAGATTCCATGGGAGTAGATTGTTGTAAATTTAGAGACTTACCAGTTTTAAAAATAAACACTGAAATGAGAGGAACTGAATTGAATTTAATTGGACAAAGAAGTACAGGGAAGTGGAACATGGCGGACAGTAATCCAGACACTGAGAGGTGCGTATGTGTGTGTGTGAGTGGATTTACTGGATACCCACCACAAATAGTGCTGGGAAAGAAGCCGCCCAGAAAAGCACAGATACAGAAGAACAAGTGAATGAAGACGAAAGAAGAGACTGTAAAACAGTCCCATGACACACACACACACACACACACACACACACACTCAATGTCTCATAGATTTAACAGGATTTAAATAGAAATGCTTCAGTTTTTCAATACTAAATCTCCCTAGCAATCATTTTAAGAGTTTTCCTTTTTGTTAGCAGTATTAGCATTATAAGGTAAAGCATGCCTTCTATTTCCACAGTCACCGTGTGCATGTGTATGTTGGCGGGGCGTGGTGAGGGGTAACTATTGTAATAGAATTGATGTCTGGACGTCATTCTACACTGAGTCATTTTTCCTGAACCCATGACATCACTCACAGACTGGAACAGATAACGGGAAGAAGTTTCACTCTCTGTAAAATCTCAATTCCTCTTTCCCTGTTTTCTTTTTGAATCTCAAACCTCTAGTTAAACACAATTTGTATTCAGTTATTAACAAATAGAGGTATATTATTCAATAGATTAATTCATCATGTATCTGTCGATCAGTGTACTTATTTGGGAAAGCCATGACTGATTTTTGGTTAAACCTAGTACCTTAAAAATGTAAACTTGGTTGTACTTGCAAATCTACGGCTGCAAAAACAATTTGAAAATAACATTGCAACAGCAATTCCAAAATAAAATCGGTTTTTGAACGTACATGTTTCTGAATTCTGAGGCTTTTTCTGTCTGAGTCTGGTTGGCTGAGATAGGCTGCAACCTCCCCACAACTCTATAGGAACAAGTGATTTAGCAAATGACTAAATAACATTCTGAAAATTTAAAAGAATCAATCTAAACCATTTAACTAAAAAAAATCACCGTTATTGTACATACAATATGTAACATACATACAGTACAAAAAAACAATGTGTCACTGGTTAACTTTACAGGGTAATTTGTGTGTATATAATACGTGTAAGTGATACAGATGCTTATTTTAACATAAATTACCATAAAAAGCCAAAACCACAGGTGCTTAGCAGTGTAGCTTTTTCCTGAGAAGTGTCGGCAGCGTAGGGCAGGGTTAACAATCTCTTGTCGAGATTGTGTCTGTCTTCCTTTCGGCTTTTTCTCTTTTACTTGGGAGTCGCCACAGCGAATCATCTGATTCGCACGTTTGATTTGGCAGAGGTTTTTACGTCTGATGCCCTTCCTGTCTCAACCCTTTTAGCACGGCACGGTGGCGTAGTGGTTAGCACGTCCGCCTCACAGCAAGAAGGCCCAGGTTCGATTCCCGGCCTGGGCGTTTCTGTGTGGAGTTTGCATGTTCTCCCCGTGCTTGTGTGGGTTTCCTCCGGGTGCTCCGGTTTCCTCCCACAATCCAAAGACATGCACTGTAGGTTAATTGGCCGTTCTAAATTAGGGACTACAGATGGAAACGAGCTATTAAGCTATAATCTGGTACAGTACATCTCTGTCTCTATGAGCTTAATGTTCCTGTACATTGTCCCTTAAATAAATAAATAAATAAAATAAATAAGCAAGGGACAGAAACACGCTGATGACTTTGCAGCTACTCTTTACGAATGTCAGCAATGGTTCTTTTACATGCCTCTCACTATAGACAGTGAGACACATGGCCCGCCTTTGATAACCCAGTTAGCCGCACTGGGTGGGTGGGTGGGGGGGGCAGTGACAACCTTGTGGAGAGTGGGACTCGAACCCCCAACCTTTGGATCAGCGATCCAGCGCCCTATACCACTCGACCACCACTGCTTCCATCTCTTGTCGAGATTGTGACACTTGCATTTTGGTGACTATAAGGAAGAGAACGCTGCTAGAGATTAGCATGACGATAAACCCAAAATGATTTAAGATGCTAAGGTTATTTCAACTCAGCTTTCATGTCTTCACTTGGTTTAGGAACAAAAATGTTTTCTGTGACTTTTCCTCTCGTTTGTGCAGCGCAGCACAGGCTGACAATGGGTTATGCTCCACTTGTCAGTGATGTATACCGGCCAATCCAACAGATTCACATCATTTCTAGGTTGGAACAGCCAGTTAGAAAGGCAACATGTCACTACGTGAATAGAGACGTTACACTCGCATGCACTTTGAAACAAGGCATGGACTAATATTGCTGGAAGGAACCTCTGATGTTATACATGATTGTTTTAAATAGTTAAAAACACTAAATTGCCACAGGTACTCTTTAAAGCATAGGTGTGAAGCCCGAGGCCCGTGGGCCAAATCCGGTCCACCGACTTATTTTGTGTCCTGCAAGAGCTTTCAAAGTATGTGATCATCGTACTTTTTTTTGCATTGACCATTACCAAGAACTGTAATTTATTATCCTTCCACGAGGTGGTGGCAGCCCATTTCACATCAACAGTCATATATAACTCAAGAAAGATTACATGGTAGCTCAACGCTGTTAAGCGTTATCAAAAACTGTGAGTGAATAAAGAAGAGGACAAATGTTTAATAATTTAGTGATGCACATTTTATGTTCAGTGATTATTCAGCCCATGATCACCTTTATGTAGTGCTGTGGCCCTCAGAGAAAATCAGTTTGACATTCATATCTGAGGGCATTGCTTGTTTTCTTGGTTTCTCATGATCTCCACCCCTTAAGTTCACGATGATCTTCAACTACTTCTCCTTGCTATTTTTCAGCCTGTCTGCATGTCTTCAGTGACTTGTTTACTCTAATTGTCTTCCTTCTATTGATTCTGTTCTGTGTTGCGAAAGTTGACTTTCATGTTTGATTTATACAGTCATGTCTGACTTCTTTTCCTTTTGCTTCACCCTCCAGTCAGTCTACCATTTAAAACGGGTGCTCAATACGTCGATCGCGAGCTACCAGTCGATCTCGACGGTAATGTTGGTTGATCGCGAAGGTAGTATTGGTAAATAACATGATGTTACAAAAAGCTCACCGCGCATGTGCAAACAACGGCACTAATTAGCGAGTTCCCTCCTATTTTAAGCCCTCGCTTTTTTCTTAAAGTAAAGAAAGCTTATCAAACATGAGTATAGATACTGGAGCAAAGAGAAGAAAGTATCACTTTTATACGGAATGGGAGGTGGACTTTTTTTTCACGATGTCATTTTCGAAGGGCGTTTGGAAGTGTGCTTGAGGCTGGCTGTCAGCAGCTACTGTCCGGACTATGCAACCCTGGCTGATTCAATTCAGTGCAAGTCAAGTGAACTCGGGTAGTTACAAAAAATGTTCATGGTTAATTATGTTGTGTTGTGCAATATTGGATCATGCGGTTATGCAAGGCACATAAACATACATTTACACATAAAGAATCCTCAATATACTTTAAAATAAATATTATTTATTTTATATATATATTTATATGTAATATTTATTATTTTAAAATAAATAAATATGTTTTGCATTTTTGTAGTGGGTAGATCTTTGTGACTTGGTCATTCTATAAGTAGCTCATGTGTTGGAAAAGTATGAGCACCCCTGATTTAAAACATCCATTTAGTGTAGGCAGTACACCTAGATGGGCAAACACACAAGTACACGTGCATACTCATTTCAGGGTGAATTACTCACAGTTGCAAGTAATTTATTCACTTCAATCTGGCAACTGCACTGCAGGGCAGAAACAGCTGCATGTGTAACTGCATTTATACCGTCCACTTAATGCAGTGCTTCTCAAATAGTGGAGCGTGCAGTGTGATGCTGGGGATGCACGGTGTGATGCCGGGGGAAGCGCGTATGACCCTGGCGAACAAGCTTTTCTGAAATTGTGTACGAGAATTAAGTGTAATTGCACCTCTACTCCAGTAGTTGGCAGTGGCGCTCTCATTGTAGCGCTATGGTGTAGCAGTTTTTCGCACGAGCAAACGATATGAAGTGCAGTAAACAACACCTCAAGAAACAACACGGAAAAATTTAAAAAAGGAAAGAAGAGAAAGGTGGAGAGAGACGGCAATATTAAGACATAAGTAAGTTAAACGAGTTTAAATAAGGATTTTTTTTTTTTTTTAATTTCAGGCACATTGGTGCACTTTAAATTGTTTCTGTTGCAGATGAAAAAACAATGTTAATGAAGTTTTTCTTGATTGTAAGTTGAACTCTATTTCTTTTTTTTTTTTTTTTTTAAATGTTAATAAAGATACAATTTATGCAGAGGTGTACTAATAACAATTTTATAGACAAATAATACTGTGTATAGTCGCTCATGGGGCGGTGAGGGAGCGTGAAATGGGTTTTATTTTTCTTCCTGGGGGGTGCCACAGAAAATAATGGAGAAGCTTAATGGCATGTTCAACTTTATTTAAATTGCTCCTGATAGCTGATTGAGACTGAAAAGCTGTGACCACTTCGAATATAAAAAAAAAAATAAAGAATCTGACGCATCCATCAAAGAAGACGAGGAATAAACTTTTTGTGACTTATAAGTAAATTAGGAAGATGTTTAAATTTTACTCAGGATGGAAACACTTTTTTATGTAAATTTACTCAAAGGCATAGTTGAAGGCTTTGGAGCTGCCTCATGGCTTAATCAAAGCTTATTGCTTGTATGACTCTTCTCCAACATGTCCCCATTACCATTAAAGCTGACTGGAGAGTCTGATTTAAAAATTGTACCAAATCTTCAAACATGGAGTCCATATAAACCGCTCCACTGTCTGATGTGAAAGAGGGGGTATTATTCTGTTAAGCCAAACCTTATTTCGAGAATGACGTGCACTCTGTTCGTGTGATCTGTTGATGTATACGAGCTTTGAAAAACAGATGGATATGAATCGCAATTTTTATTTATATATATATATATATATATATATATATATATATATATATATACACACACACACACACACACACACACACACACAGGTCCTTCTCAAAAAATTAGCATATTGTGATGAAGTTCATTATTTTCTGTAATGTACTGATAAACATTAGACTTTCATATATTTTAGATTCATTACACACAACTGAAGTAGTTCAAGCCTTTTATTGTTTTAATATTGATGATTTTGGCAAAAAAGATATTTCATCCGACCAATAAAAAAAGTGCTTTTAATACAAAAAAGTCAACCTTCAAATAATTATGTTCAGTTCTGCACTCAATACTTGGTCGGGAATCCTTTTGCAGAAATGACTGCTTCAATGTGTCGTGGCATGGAGGCAATCAGCCTGTGGCACTGCTGAGGTGTTATGGAGGCCCAGGATGCTTCGATAGCGGCCTTAAGCTCATCCACAGTGTTGGGTCTGGTGTCCCTCAACTTTCTCTTCACAATATCCCACAGATTCTCTATGGGCTTCAGGTCAGGAGAGTTGGCAGGCCAATTGAGCACAGTAATACCATGGTCAGTAAACCATTTACCAGTGGTTTTGGCAATGTGAGCCAGGTTGTGCTGAAAAATGAAATCTTCATCTCCATAAAGCTTTTCAGCAGATGGAAGCATGAAGTGCTCCAAAATCTCCTGATAGCTAGCTGCATTGACCCTGCCCTTGATAAAACACAGTGGACCAACACCAGCAGCTGACATGGCACCCCAGACCATCACTGACTGTGGGTACTTGACACTGGACTTCAGGCATTTTGGCATTTCCTTCTCCCCAGTCTTCCTCCAGACTCTGGCACCTTGATTTCTGAATGACATGCAAAATTTGCTTTCATCCGAAAAAAATACTTTGGACCACTGAGCAACAGTCCAGTGTTGCTTCTCTGTAGCCCAGGTCAGGCGCTTCTGCCGCCGTTTCTGGTTCAAAAGTGGCTTAACCTGGGGACTGCAGCACCTGTAGCCCATTTCCTGCACACGTCTGTGCACGGTGGCTCTGGATGTTTCTACTCCAGACTCGGTCCAATGCTTCCACAGGTCCCCCAAGGTCTGGAATCGGCCCTTCTCCACAATCTTCCTCAGTGTCCGGTCACCTCTTCTGGTTGTGCAGCGTTTTCTGCCATATTTTTTCCTTCCCACAGACGTCCCACTGAGGTGCCTTGATACAGCACTCTGAGAACAGCCTATTCGCTCAGAGATTTCTTTCTGTGTCTTACCCTCTTGCTTGAGGGTGTCAATGATGGCCTTCTGGACAGCAATCAGGTCGGCAGTCTTACCCATGATTGCGGTTTTGAGTAATGAACCAGGCTGGGAGTTTTTAAAAGCCTCAGGAATCTTTTGCAGGTGTTTAGAGTTAATTGGTTGATTCAGATGATTAGGTTAATAGCTCGTTTAGACTACCTTTTCCGTGAGTATGTGCAATCACTGTGTGTGCAAATGTGTGTGTGTGTGAGTGAGTGAGCACACATACACACACAGTGAGTGAGCACACACACACACACACACAGTGAGTGAGCACACACACACACACACACACACAGTGAGTGAGCACACACACACACACAGTGAGTGAGCGCACACACACACACAGTGAGTGAGCGCACACACACACACAGTGAGTGAGCGCACACACACACACAGTGAGTGAGCGCACACACACACACAGTGAGTGAGCGCACACACACACACAGTGAGTGAGCACACACACACACACACAGTGAGTGAGCACACACACACACACACAGTGAGTGAGCACACACACACACACACAGTGAGTGAGCACACACACACACACAGTGAGTGAGCACACACACACACACAGTGAGTGAGCACACACACACACACAGTGAGTGAGCACACACACACACACACACAATCGGTGTGTGTGTGTGTGTGTGTGTGTGTGCAATCACTGTGTGTGCAAATTGTGTGTGTGAGTGAGTGAGCACACATACACACACAGTGAGTGAGCACACATACACACACAGTGAGTGAGCACACACACACACACAGTGAGTGAGCACACACACACACACACACACACACAGTGAGTGAGCACACACACACACACACAGTGAGTGAGCACACACACACACACACAATCGGTGTGTGTGTGTGTGTGTGCAATCACTGTGTGTGCAAATTGTGTGTGTGAGTGAGTGAGCACACATACACACACAGTGAGTGAGCACACATACACACACAGTGAGTGAGCACACATACACACACAGTGAGTGAGCACACATACACACACAGTGAGTGAGCACACACACACACACACAATCGGTGTGTGTGTGTGTGTGTGTGTGTGCAATCACTGTGTGTGCAAATTGTGTGTGTGAGTGAGTGAGCACACATACACACACAGTGAGTGAGCACACACACAGTGAGTGAGCGCGCGCACAGTGAGTGAGCGCGCGCACAGTGAGTGAGCGCGCGCACAGTGAGTGAGCGCGCGCGCACACACAGTCTGTGTGTGTGTGTGTGCGCACGCGAGTATGTGCAATCACTGTGTGCAAGTGATTGTGCAAGTGTGTGCAATCACTTTGTGTGTGTGTGTGTGTGCAATCACTGTGTGTCCCTGGGGGTGTGTGTGTGTGTGTGTGAGTGAGTGAGCACACATACACACACAGTGAGTGAGTACACATACACGCACACAGTGAGTAAGCACACACACGCACATAGTGAGTGAGCGCACACACACACACACACACACACACACACAATCGGTGTGTGTGTGTGTGTGTTTGTGTGTGTGTGCGATCACTGTGTGTGGATGTGTGTGTGTGCAATCACTGTGTGTGTGTGTGTGTGTAATCACTGTGTGTGTATGCAATCATTGTGTGTTTGTGTGTGCGCGTGTGTACAATCACTGTGTGTGCGCATGCGCACGCAAGTATGTGCAATCACTGTGTGTGCAATCAGTGTGCAAGTGTGTGCAATCACCTTGTGTGTGTGTGTGTGCAAGTGTGTGCAATCACTGTGTGCAAGTGTGTGCAATCACCTTGTGTGTGTGTGTGTGTGTGTGCAATCACTGTGTGTGTGTGTGTGTGCAATCACTGTGTGTGTGTGTGTGTGTGTGTGTGCAATCACTGTGTGTGTGTGTGTGTGTGTGTGTGCAATCACTGTGTGTGTGTGTGTGTGTGTGTGTGTGTGCAATCACTGTGTGTGTGTGTGTGTGTGTGTGCTACCACTGTGTGTGTGTGTGTGTGTGTGTGTGTGTGTGTGTGCAATCACTGTGTGTGTGTGTGTGTGTGTGTGTGTGTGTGTGTGCAATCACTGTGTGTGTGTGTGTGCAATCACTGTGTGTGTGTGTGTGCAATCACTGTGTGTGTGTGTGTGTGTGCAATCACTGTGTGTGTGTGTGTGTGTGTGCAATCACTGTGTGTGTGTGTGCAATCACTGTGTGTGTGTGTGTGCAATCACTGTGTGTGTGTGTGCAATCACTGTGTGTGTGTGTGTGCAATCACTGTGTGTGTGTGTGTGCGTGCAATCACTGTGTGTGTGTGTGTGTGTGTGCAATCACTGTGTGTGTGTGTGTGTGTGCAATCACTGTGTGTGTTTGTGTGTGTGCAATCACTGTGTGTGTGTGTGTGTGTTTGTGTGTGTGCAATCACTGTGTGTGTGTTTGTGTGTGTGCAATCACTGTGTGTGTGTTTGTGTGTGTGTGCAATCACTGTGTGTGTGTGTGTGTGTGTGTGTGTGTGTGTGCAATCACTGTGTGTGTGTGTGTGTGTGCAATCACTGTGTGTGTGTGTGTGTGTGTGTGTGTGTGCAATCACTGTGTGTGTGTGTGTGTGTGTGTGTGTGCGCAATCACTGTGTGTGTGTGTGTGTGTGTGTGCGCAATCACTGTGTGTGTGTGTGTGTGTGCAATCACTGTGTGTGTGTGTGTGTGTGTGTGTGTGCAATCACTGTGTGTGTGTGTGTGTGTTTGTGTGTGTGCAATCACTGTGTGTGTGTGTGTGTGTTTGTGTGTGCAATCACTGTGTGTGTGTGTGTGTGTGTGTGCAATCACTGTGTGTGTGTGTGTGTGTGTGTGCAATCACTGTGTGTGTGTGTGTGTGTGCAATCACTGTGTGTGTGTGTAAATCACTGTGTGTGTGTGCAATCACTGTGTGTGTGTGTGTGTGTGTGTGTGTGTGCAATCACTGTGTGTGTGTGTTTGTGTGTGTGTGCAATCACTGTGTGTGTTTTTGTGTGTGTGTGTGCAATCACTGTGTGTGTGTGTGTGTGTGTGTGCAATCACTGTGTGTGTGTGTGTGTGTGTGTGCAATCACTGTGTGTGTGTGTGTGTGTGTGTGTGCAATCACTGTGTGTGTGTGTGTGTGTGTGTGTGTGCAATCACTGTGTGTGTGTGTTTGTGTGTGTGTGCAATCACTGTGTGTGTGTTGTGTGTGTGTGTGCAATCACTGTGTGTGTGTTTGTGTGTGTGTGTGCAATCACTGTGTGTGTGTGTGTGTGTGTGTGTGCAATCACTGTGTGTGTGTGTTTGTGTGTGTGTGTGTGTGCAATCACTGTGTTTGTGTGTGTGTGTGTGTGTGCAATCACTGTGTGTGTGTGTGTGTGTGTGCAATCACTGTGTTTGTGTGTGTGTGTGTGTGCAATCACTGTGTTTGTGTGTGTGTGTGTGTGTGCAATCACTGTGTGTGTGTGTGTGTGTGTGTGTGCAATCACTGTGTGTGTGTGTGTGTGTGTGTGTGCAATCACTGTGTGTGTGTGTGTGTGTGCAATCACTGTGTGTGTGTGTGTGTGTGTGTCACTGTGTGTGTGTGCAATCACTGTGTGTGTGTGTGTGTGTGCAATCACTGTGTGTGTGTGTGTGCAATCACTGTGTGTGTGTGTGTGCGTGCAATCACTGTGTGTGTGTGTGTGTGTGTGCAATCACTGTGTGTGTGTGTGTGTGTGTGCAATCACTGTGTGTGTGTTTGTGTGTGTGCAATCACTGTGTGTGTGTGTGTGTGTGTGTGTGTGTGTGTGTGTGTGTGAGTGTCCAATAAGTGTGTGTGTGGGTGTTTGTGTGTGTGCAATCACTGTGTGTGTGTGTGTGTGTGTGTGTGTGTGCAATCACTGTGTGTGTGTTTGTGTGTGTGTGCAATCACTGTGTGTGTGTTTGTGTGTGTGCAATCACTGTGTGTGTGTGTGTGTGTGTGCAATCACTGTGTGTGTGTGTGTGTGTGTGTGTGTGCAATCACTGTGTGTGTGTGTGTGTGTGCAATCACTGTGTGTGTGTGTGTGTGTGCAATCACTGTGTGTGTGTGTGTGTGTGTGTGTGCAATCACTGTGTGTGTGTGTGTGTGTGTGCAATCACTGTGTGTGTGTGTGTGTGTGTGTGTGCAATCACTGTGTGTGTGTGTGTGTGTGTGTGTGCAATCACTGTGTGTGTGTTTGTGTGTGTGCAATCACTGTGTGTGTGTGTGTGTGTGTGTGTGTGTGCAATCACTGTGTGTGTGTGTGTGTGTGTGCAATCACTGTGTGTGTGTTTGTGTGTGTGCAATCACTGTGTGTGTGTGTGTGTATGTGCAATCACTGTGTGTGTGTGTGTGTGTGTGTGTGTGTGTGCAATCACTGTGTGTGTGTGTGTGTGTGCAATCACTGTGTGTGTGTGTGTGTGTGTGTGTGTGTGCAATCACTGTGTGTGTGTGTTTGTGTGTGTGTGTGCAATCACTGTGTGTGTGTGTGTTTGTGTGTGTGCAATCACTGTGTGTGTGTGTGTGTGTGTGTGTGCAATCACTGTGTGTGTGTGTGTGTGTGTGTGTGTGCAATCACTGTGTGTGTGTGTGTGTGTGTGCAATCACTGTGTGTGTGTGTGTGTGCAATCACTGTGTGTGTGTGTGTGTGTGTGTGTGCAATCACTGTGTGTGTGTGTGTGTGTGTGTGTGCAATCACTGTGTGTGTGTGTGTGTGTGTGTGTGCAATCACTGTGTGTGTGTGTTTGTGTGTGTGTGCAATCACTGTGTGTGTGTGTGTGTGTGTGTGTGCAATCACTGTGTGTGTGTGTTGTGTGTGTGTGTGCAATCACTGTGTGTGTGTGTGTGTGTGTGTGTGTGCAATCACTGTGTGTGTGTTTGTGTGTGTGTGTGCAATCACTGTGTGTGTGTGTTGTGTGTGTGTGTGCAATCACTGTGTGTGTGTGTTTAGTGTGTGTGTGTGCAATCACTGTGTGTGTGTGTTGTGTGTGTGTGTGCAATCACTGTGTGTGTGTGTTTGTGTGTGTGTGTGCAATCACTGTGTGTGTGTGTTTGTGTGTGTGTGCAATCACTGTGTGTGTGTGTTTGTGTGTGTGTGTGCAATCACTGTGTGTGTGTGTTTGTGTGTGTGTGTGCAATCACAGTGTGTGTGTGTTTGTGTGTGTGTGTGCAATCACTGTGTGTGTGTGTTTGTGTGTGTGTGTGCAATCACTGTGTGTGTGTGTTTGTGTGTGTGTGTGCAATCACTGTGTGTGTGTGTTTGTGTGTGTGTGTGCAATCACTGTGTGTGTGTGTGTGTGTTTGTGTGTGTGTGTGCAATCAGTGTGTGTGTGTTTGTGTGTGTGTGTGCAATCACTGTGTGTGTGTTTGTGTGTGTGTGTGCAATCACTGTGTGTGTGTTTGTGTGTGTGTGTGCAATCACTGTGTGTGTGTTTGTGTGTGTGTGTGTGCAATCACTGTGTGTGTGTGTTTGTGTGTGTGTGTGTGCAATCACTGTGTGTGTGTGTTTGTGTGTGTGTGTGTGCAATCACTGTGTGTGTGTGTGCAATCACTGTGTGTGTGTGTGTGTGTGTGTGTGTGTGTGTGTGTGTGCAATCACTGTGTGTGTGTGTGTGTGTGTGTGTGTGCAATCACTGTGTGTGTGTGTTTGTGTGTGTGTGTGTGCAATCACTGTGTGTGTGTGTTATGTGTGTGTGTGTGCAATCACTGTGTGTGTGTGTGTGTGTGTGTGCAATCACTGTGTGTGTGTTTGTGTGTGTGTGTGTGTGCAATCACTGTGTGTGTGTGTTTGTGTGTGTGTGTGCAATCACTGTGTGTGTGTTTGTGTGTGTGTGTGTGCAATCACTGTGTGTGTGTGTGTGTGTGTGTGTGCAATCACTGTGTGTGTGTGTTTGTGTGTGTGTGTGCAATCACTGTGTGTGTGTGTGTGTGTGTGTGTGCAATCACTGTGTGTGTGTGTTTGTGTGTGTGTGTGTGCAATCACTGTGTGTGTGTGTGTGTGTGTGTGTGCAATCACTGTGTGTGTGTGTGTGTGTGTGTGCAATCACTGTGTGTGTGTGTGTGTGTGTGTGTGTGCAATCACTGTGTGTGTGTGTGTGTGTG
>CM045735.1:31162248-31409748 GCA_024760905.1 Plotosus lineatus
TTCCACGAGTTTGTGACTTTGTCCAGTGCGACTTACCGTATACCCAGCTCCAATAAGGCCCCCCTCCAATGTTTTTGATCTTACGTCTAATAATTGCCCACCCATGTGTACTGGTCGCAAAATCACAGATCAAACTTTATTCGATCAGTCTCTGTAACCATAAAACGAGGCACTTTTACTGCCTGTAAAAGTGACTTTACACGGTATTTCAAGACCCCCTGCCACTGGGGAATGTCTATAATGTTCATCAGTAACAACACATTTGATTGGTCTGCCGTACTTTCAAAAACAGGAAAATATTTTGTTTTTTTCTCTTGTTAAATGTCCAACAACTGATGAACCAGTAGAACTTGCTACAGCAAAACTATCGGATGCTCTGAATGAATGGAGCAATGAGCCAGATATGGACCTATCAGGAAGTGATGACGAGGATTTTTCACCCGATTCTCCTGCTCACTAACTTCATAAATTTAAGGACATTCCTGGACATGTGCTTTTATGTTCGTGTTGATTGGTTCAACATGCCAAGTGCTAAATTTGACATTCGTGTTGATTGGCTTGATTTTACTTCTGGGAAAATGTTTAAAAGAACAGCCCAAAGGAAAAGAAAAAGACCGGGAGGAAGAAGTAAGGGGTCTTTTTTTTTTTTTTTTAATGCTGTTTTGTTTATTTTCAGCTTTCATGTAAGTAGTTTGGTTGATACCCCAAAATGACTAACACAAATACCAGTAAAACTCTTTTATTGTTCCGTTCATGGTTTCGACCTCAATGCTAATAAGCACTTACCGTTCCACTCCGCTGGTAACATTTTAATAAGTGCCCACCCACTCCAATTTTTAAAGCATCCTGCGCGCTTATCACGTTGAATACAGTATATATGGGGTTTTTCTTTTTTATTACTCATTTTTTGGCCAATGTGACTTGTACTCCGGAGCGACGAAATACGGTATATGCTGTTGTGTTGTTGTTGTATTGCCTGAAACCTGTATTCTCGCCCACTAAATGCTGCTGAAACACAGATTTCCATCTGAGGGATGAAACAAGTTTGATATTATCTTACCTTATAGAATCACGTGCTGAGGGTGAACAGCAGCATTTGTCTCCATGTGTCCCTGCAAAGAAAATAAATTCATTATGATGAATTGAAATCATATATCACTTAATAACTGACCTGATCCCCCCCCCCCCCCCCCCCATTGTGTGTGCATGTTTGTCCCTCTTAGGTAAACCATCATGATTCCTGTAACCGAGTTGCGTTATTTCGCCGAGACACAGCCAGCATACCGCATCCTGAAGCCATGGTGGGATGTGTTCACTGACTACATATCCATCGTCATGCTGATGATCGCTGTATTCGGTGGCACACTGCAGGTCCGTTCTCATATCATGTTGAATTTATTAATTTTCTGAACCACTTAATTCTAATTAGGGTCGCAGTGAGGCCAGCACCCATCTCAACCGACTCTGGACAAGAGAGGGGTACACCCTGGGCAGCTCAGCAGGCCATCGCAAGGCTTCTCCTATCTGTGTTAAATTCATTCTGTAGGAACAGGAAGGGATGGAAACAGTGGATGGAACACATTTGTTTGTGTTATGAGTGAGTGTTGCTGTTTCCCTGCCCTTGCATACCCATCCAAAATACTCAGTGACTTGCTGAACAAGAGAGGAGATGAGACATGGCGTCTAAGCTCGGTAGTACATGTTATACTCACTGTTATTACATCCCTGATCTTAACTTGGGTGTGGGTGAAAGTGAAAAGTGAGATTTTGTGCAGTTGTGCTTTCAGGTAACCTGGGATAAGATGGTGTGTTTTCCTCACCTTAAGACTAAACTCTTATTGGGTGCTGGATAGTAAATTTCCTTTCGAGACTGCATGTCATCTGATCAGTCAGTTACTATAGAGTTCTCCCAGATACAAGGCCAAACTTACTTTCAAGGTACGTACAGACAGCACTTGTTTAAAGTTAATTCTGTTCAATTCTCCAGATTATCTTTTGTGTGCAAAATGTTAGGCCAGTAGCTTCTGTCTTAATGATTTTATGAACAGTTATTTGAAAACTGAGTGTCACAACAATGTCACCAAGGCCCAAGTTATGTACAAGTATAGGTATTTGATATATTCACACCATTTCTTTACAGAATTGTGTTGGAGGTGTTAAAGGTTCAGGAATATAGTCATTTCCTATGCAGTGGGAAACCAGTATTACAGCAAGGCCATACTTTGTGTTAATTTGGGCCTTGATGACATCATCATTCTACAACTCAGTTTTTACCATAATCACTCATAAAATTAAAATGGCAGCTGTCCTTCTTTGATTTTGCGCACAAAGGTTTTAATATCAAGTTTAGATGGAGCTTAACTTTCATCAAGTGCTGTCTTTTCCTTTAAAAGGCAGCCCGCTGTCCTGATAAATATTGTAGCACAAGGGATAAAGACTAAAGACTGACTTTAGTTCGGCAACTCTGGTGATTTAAGTCTTGTGCTGTCATACAAATGATTTAAGGGAAGGAAACTTCTTGGAATTGAGATTAGCAACAGACTGGGCAGGACGGGTCAAGGTTTTTTTTTTTTTGTAATTTTTATAATTAACTCCCGCCCATTAACATTTTAGTTTCTGGGAATTTACTTTCCATATGCTGAAGCTACGTGTTCAAACTTCGTGAGCTTGCTCATTGCTATGAGTATTAGGCAGAGTTTGTGTGTGCATGACCTTGACCTCCATTTAAGGTCACAGAGGCAAAAATGTATATTAGGTTTCTAGACATTATTTGCTGCATGCTGAATGTAGGGATATTATGAAATGTTCCTTTTGGAGGGAGCACCTGAACCACTGTGGTCTTTTTTTCTTTTCTTCCATTGACCCTTGAGCAATAGGGTCAAAGTCAGTGGATGAGAAGGGGTAATATTTGCTCTAAAACATACTCATTTTCTGACTGTAGGTGACCCAGGACAAGATGATCTGTCTGCCATGCAAGTGGGTGGTAAATGGAAACTGTGAGATACTAAACACCAGCACCATTGTCTACGGGCCTGAGCCACGTGGAATCCAATACGAGCTAGACCGACACCAGTACAACTACGTGGATGCCGTGTGCTATGAGCACAAATTGCACTGGTTTGCTAAGTACTTCCCGTACCTAGTGCTGCTCCACACACTGGTCTTACTGGCATGCAGCAATTTCTGGTTCAAGTTCCCGCGCACCAGCTCTAAACTCGAGCACTTTGTCTCCATCCTACTCAAGTGCTTCGACTCACCATGGACCACTCGAGCCTTATCTGAGACCGTAGCTGAGGAAAGCGACGCCAAGCCCGCAGGCAAAAATGATGCCAACGACAAGAAGGCGTCAGGTGTTAGTGATCAGGACGTGGAGGCTAGGATTCCTATGCTGCAACGCACCAAGTCACGCATCGAGCAAGGAATCATCGACCGCTCGGACACCGGAGTCCTGGACAAGAAAGAGGGAGAGCAGGCCAAGGCACTTTTTGAGAAGGTGTGTGTCTAAAGTAAACATTTAGGAGCCTATCTTGGTGGACACTGGGCAAGGGCAGGGTACACCCTAAACAGCATGCTAAACCATTGCAAGCCCAACACACAAACAACCATTCACACTTAGAGAAATACCTAAGGGCAATTTGGAACAGCCAATTTGACTAAAGTGCATGTCTTTGGACTATAATAGAAACTCTGAATACCTGAAGGAAACCTTGATGCACAGTAAGAACATACAAACTCCACACACTCAAACCCAGGACTATTTTGCTGTGCAAGAGACACCGAACCATTACACAACCATGCTGCCCTTGTTATAGAAACAACATTGCTATGTGCCATTTCTAAGTCTCCCATTGGCCTAGATAGCAAAGCATGATTGGCGATAGCCAATAGAAAATCAGATTCAAATCTAAGAATTTGTGAAATTTTATCATGTGATGCTGTTAGAAAAAAAAAAGAATAATAATAATGAAACTAAAATTGTCAATCAACTAAAGTAACAAACATCCAGATCTTCTTCTTTCTTTTATCCTTTCGGCTTTTTCAGGGGTCGCCACAGCGAATCATCTGATTTGCGCATTTGATTTGCTGTGGGTTTTTACGTCGGATGCCCTTCCAGTCACAACCCTTTTAACAAGGGACATAAACATGCTGACGGCTTTGCAGCCTACTCTTTACGAAAGTCAACAATGGTTCTTTTACATGCCTCTCACCATAGACAGTGAGAGACATGGCCTGCCTTTGATAACCCAGTTAGCTGCACTAGGGGAACATCTAGGTAGCGAAAAAAGAAACACAAATTGTTCTGGCTACAATATAGATGCGTTAATTGACCTGTGACATATATAATTAAGGATCTACTTTGAAAATGTATTCTAATAGTGCCCGGCTATGTGTGTGTGTTTATATTCAATGCATGCTTTGCTTTCTGTGTTGGAAACTCTAACAGAGTTTTCATCTTTCAAAGAGTGTTTTGTTCCCAATCAGAGTACGTGTTGTCGAAAATGTCAACAGCTTTCAGGGATGTGGGGCGATTTAGGACAGGGAAACTGCTGAATGTATCATCCAGGCAGGGTCATGTGCCTATCTCTTTCCCGTATTTCTATTTTTCAGCAAAATAACCAACATCCAAGGGCATTAAACACTCACCTTCCCTTTCCACTGGCATATCTGTTCCAGTGTCTGTCATGATGTCCTGCCAGTTTATCATATGACTTACACACTGTATTACCCTGGGACATTATTCTTGTAATTCTGTGTATAACTGATGGATAATTATTTCTTGGGGTGGGGGAGGGGAACAGTGATGTCATGATTAGCACCTTTGACTCACAGCTAGAAGGCACTGGACTTATGACCCATTGATATCAGATAAGTTAAACTTGTTGAATTGTAAAGCAATTCTCAAATTTGTGGATTTGATATTGAGAATTATTCAGATCTCGGAGGATATTATCGGCCTTAGCCAGTAAAGACCCCTCAATCGAATAATTCTCCATATTATACTTCCCTCGTTCAATAATAGCTTATAATACAGGAGTATGATTGAATACTCAATTGGTTTTTGTCTAAATTTTCTCCGATGGAATTCTTAGTCATGGTCTCCCAGTACCATAAGTGGGAAAAGGGTATAAGAACCCTAAACGAAGCAGAATTACTCTCAGTCTAACTCCACTTTCTCATCAGGTAAAGAAGTTCCGCATCCATGTGGAAGAAGGCGATGTCGTCTACCGCCTCTACATCCGCCAGACAATCATCAAAGTCATGAAGTTTGTTGTGATCATTAGCTACACAGCGTACTACGTGCAGTTCATTACATTCGACGTGAAGTGCAAAGTGGACATTGAGCAGCTGACGGGCTACCAAATGTTTTTCTGCGCACACCCTCTGGCCACCCTTTTCAAGATCCTAGCCTGGTTCTACATCTCGCTGGTCATCATCTACGGCCTGATCTGCATGTACACGTTGTTCTGGATGGTTAGCCGCTCACTGAAGCACTATTCATTCGAGTCGATTAGAGAGGAGAGCAGCTACAGCGACATCCCTGATGTCAAGAATGACTTTGCCTTCATGCTGCACATGATCGACCAGTACGACCCGCTTTACTCCAAGCGCTTCGCTGTCTTTCTGTCTGAGGTGAGCGAAAACAAGCTGCGGCAGCTCAATCTTAACAATGAATGGACACTGGAGAAGCTTCGCCAGAGGATCACCAAGAATTCACAAGACAAGCTTGAGCTGCATCTATTCATGCTCAGCGGCATTCCGGATACAGTGTTTGACCTGCTCGAGCTTGAGGTAGGTGTTGATGCTCGACTTTAAGAGGTAACGCTCAAATGTCACCTAATGTGACCTACTGTTAGATTTTGATGCATTGATACAGTCAGGTGCATAATTTGGACCAGCGATCACCAACGTGGTGCCCGTGGGCACCAGGTAGCCCGCAAGGACAATATAAGTTGCCCGCGGACCTGTTAGGACAGGCCCACAGCGCCATAGTGCCACTCTCCATTGAACTGCATCTAATTGTTCTGAATATACTGTATTTTTAAATCAAATCAAAATCTTCACATAGATGAATATCATTAATTATTATTAGTAACACAATTAAAGGTAATTTGAGCCAAATTTGTAATTTCAGAGGTGTGTATTGACCTGGTAGCCCTTCACATTAATTGGTAGCCAAGAAGTAGCTCTCAGTTTCAAAAAGGTTGGTGACCCCTGATTTGGACAGTAGGGAAATTTTCATAATTCTGCATCTGCATGTGCCACAACAGTGAATTTGAACTTAAAACAGTGTTTCTCGATTATTTTCCTGTGACAACCCCCCCCCCCTAAATACTATGTTTCTAAATACAGACATTCCTCGTTTTACGTTCATCTGTTTTACATTTTTTCGATTTTACATTTAGTCAAATTTTGAGTTTAGATGTACCTACGTAGTACGCTGATGTAATGACGCTGCATTGATTGTTTACAAATTACAGACTGTGTGTGTGTGTGTGTGTGTATATATACCATATATAATATCCCTTCATATAATATGTGTGTGTGTGTGTGTGTGTGTGTGTGTGTGTGTATATCAGTTATTGTTGTGTTAAGACATCGTCTCTGTGATCTTTGTGTTTACACTGTTTTGCAGACTTTTGTAACCCTAAGCAAATATGGTTGGTCAGAAGTGTAAGCCTACTACTAGCAGGGTGCAAGTCTCTTACATAGAGATGAATTAACTATCTGCTCAGATCGGCACAATCTACCATGCATACTCAGTTAAGCAAAGAGAGTTGTAATATGAATGAAAACCCGAATGCACAAATTACAGAATAATTACACATATTTATTGTCTTTTAGCAGAATTCTAAGAGTGCATACTTATTTTTATATTAATATTCATTGGGATTTTTACTTGTTCTTTGTATGCATCTCTTGAATAAAGTTTACTTACTTACTTACACAAAAGAAAGAACGCTCCACTTTGCTGGGATTTACGTCAGTGCAGGCTGTGTTCTAAACGAGTTCAACTGCACACTTGTGCACTTGAAAGACCGGAAGTCCATATAATCCACAGCAAGTACACTACTTTTGCAAGTACACTACTTTCAGTATTGAGCGCTTCACATATTGTAAGCGTTGATTGACTGTTTTAAGCTTCATGTAAAGTAACTCGGTATAAATAACTGACTGATTTGAAATTAATGTTGATATTATTTGATATATTTGATATTATTTTACAATGTTATGTTTATAATAATTGATTTAGGGGTGTTTTATGAGATACGGTAATGGTACTTATGGATGTATAGTATAGTATGAGCGTCATACGTCACTGTAACAACTTACGTTCTTTCAACTTGCGTTAGGCCAACTGGAACCAATTAAAAACGCAAGTCGGGGAGCGTCTGTAGTGTTATTTCTCTAAAATTGTTGTAGGTAATCCTCTGTATAATACTGTATCCTTAGTAACATAATAAATTGTTATCATTATGAAATACAAAAAAGGAAGAAATATAGATCAACTGCCAACAAAGAATAACTTTAATAATTTTTTTAGTCTTTCAACAAAAAGAATTAAAGTGCATCAATTTGCCTGAAATAAAAAAAGTATCCTTATTTAAACTGTAAACATTTTTGGCCGTCAATTTGAACCATTTGATACTGAAAAATATATTAAATTTCTTTCTTCCTTTTCGCTTTTTCCCTTTCTCGGAAGTCGCCACAGCGAATCATCTGATTCGCACATTTGATTTGGCAGAGGTTTTTACGTCGGATGCCCTTCCCGTCACAACCCTTTTAGCAAGGGACAGAAACATGCTGACGACTTTGCAGCTACTCTTTACGAAAATCAGCAATGGTTCTTTTACATGCCTCTCACCATAGACAGTGAGAGACATAGCCCGCCTTTGATAACCCAGTTAGCTGCACTGGGGGGACAGTGACAACCCTGAGGGGACTTGAACCCCCAACCTTAGGATCAGTGCTCCTGTGCCCTATCCACTAGACCACCACTGCCTCTCAATAATAACTCAGGAGCACAATATATAAAACACTTTAACCTACAAAACAAAAATTAATAAAACAATTTGCATTATTTTTAATTATTATTATTATTTTGTCAAAATGATGAAGTCCAGATTAATGGCTATAATGAGCACATTTCACAGTGCACAGCTTTTCGAAGCAGGGTTTAAAGCACGATACTGAACTCTCAGCTCTTGCTCAGTGCTGATCTGGGACCTGGACTTATTTTCACAGCAGTAACTTCATCCAGCCTGACCGAGACCGTGTGTGCTGCAGGTAGGATCAGTTCCTCTGCTCTACTGTGGGTTTTCTGCACTGAGCAGTTTGGTACTCCATCTTATCTGATGCTATCAGAGCTCGCTGGTTTGCTGGAATATCATTCACAAAGTGGGATGGTTGTTGGCAATACTCGGCACGTTTTCGCTGAAAAAACTCACACGGCTCGTCACGTGATTGGGGTGATGTCTTTAAGTGATTCCTGAATTTATTTGGCGTCATGCTGTCCGCTGCCAATGTTTTCAGACACAGTAAACACGGCAGTCTTTCCTCATTTCTCATCACAGCACAGTGAATGAAACCGAGTGCTACATCCGCTTCATCATACCTCCTCAACTTAACTTCCTGGAGACTCTCGTTTCTCTCGCTGTCTGTCTCTCTCCGCCTCTCTTTCCATCCCTAATAAAAATTTCCATGGTGGGTTTATTAACTTCACTTCTTATTTTACCTCTGGGCACACTCTGACAGTGAGGAAGCCACTGCCACCTGCTGTAGTGGATGTAGAATTACACTTGTCCGAATACGAAAAAAAAAAAAAAAAAACATGTTCTCTGCGGTCACACGCGCCCCTCCTGGCATCGCACCACCCCACTATTTGAGAACCACTGACTTAAATACACATGAAATTGTAAGAATTACAATTGATCCCAAATGGTAAATTTGCTTTTGGCAGCTATTCATAGAAAAAAAATCAATGATGGTGGAAGGTGTTGCTCACTACACCCTGCTGCCACATGGTTTTTTTTTGTTTTCCTTCTGTTTTCCGGTTCGGGAATTGAACAAGCGACCTTTTGGCTCCAAACCCACTTAGCTAACTATTAATCCAAAGCTGCCCGTAAATGAACTTTATGCATTCACCCAATCAGCATACCCCAATGCAGTCCAGAACTCCTGAGCTCAAACCATCCCATCTGCCAGCCTCAGTCTTCCTCTAGCTTGGATTACAGGCACATGTCACCACTCCCAACAAAAAAATAATAATTCACTTGCAGGTAGTGGGACTTGATGAGCTCATGATGGAAAAACAGATCTTTGTTTCAGATATATGGTGGTGGTGTTAAGAGGAAAAAATTACATAACCTGTGGTGCTGTTCACAATTATGGGCCTAGCTGCTAGTTTAAGGCTATAATAAGACAATCTAAAGGGTTGTCTTATTTCATAGTACAGCTTCGATTATTGACTAGTGTCATAGACTAGATGAGAACTTTGTTTTTTTATTAGATTTGGTATGATGAGCCAGCTGGTACATATTTTAGATTAAGAGGTTTATTGGTTTTACAATAGCAGGTATCATTTTACCAGTAAATACCTTGCTGCCAGTTCATCAAGTGGCCATCCCTGTTCTATACTATGATACCACTATAAATTTGACCCTTTCTCTCCATCCCATAGGTGCTGAAATTGGAGCTGATTCCAGATGTCACCATTCCACCCATCATCGCCCAGCTAACCAATCTAAGAGAGCTGTGGCTGTACCATACTCCAGCAAAAATCGAGGCTCCTGCTCTGGCTTTTCTGCGCGAGACCCTCAAATCCCTCCACATCAAGTTCACAGACATTAAGGAGATTCCACTCTGGATTTACAGTCTGAAGAACCTCAGCGAGCTCCATCTGACTGGCAACCTGAGCGCTGACAATAACCGTTTTATCGTGATCGACGGCCTGCGGGAACTCAAAAGACTCAAGGTGCTACGGCTGAAAAGCAATCTCACCAAACTACCTCAGGTAAGATGGAATTGAGGTGATTCCCAGGAAGCATTTCAACAATAAATACTAAACATTACTTTTTGAAAGGTAAAATACTCTGATGGGTGACACCATGGTGTTGTGGTTGGCATGTCTGCTTCACAGCAACAAAGTTCTGGGTTCGAGCCCCTGGACTGGCGAGGGTATCTCTGTGTGGAGTTTGTTTGTTGTTCATGTGCTTCTGTGGGTTTCCTTTGGATACTGTGGTTTATTCCAACAGTCCAAAAACATGCACATTAGACTAATCGGCTCTTCCAGATTGTCCCTAGTTGTGTGTGTGTGTGTGTGTGTGTGTGTGTGTGTCACCCTGTAATAGTCTAATGAGCTGTTCAGGGTGTATTTTGCCTTTACCTAGTGTCAGCTGATAGAGGCTCCAGCCTCTCTGCAACTCTAAGAGGATTCAGCAACTTGGCAGGTCTTATTGAAAATTCTGCAAACACCATGAATTCGTTGTAAATTATAGAACCATTTTAACAATGCTAAACCTGATATTGATGGAAAGGTTCACAGGTGCTTCTCAAGCCATATCCTCAAGTATTTATTTATTTATTTATTAAACCTAAGCCAGTATTGTCCTCCTCTCTCTAGGTGGTGACTGATGTCGGCCTGCATTTACAGAAGCTCTCCATCAATAATGAGGGCACAAAGCTGATAGTGCTGAACAGCCTGAAAAAGATGGTGAACCTGACTGAGCTCGAGCTGGTGCGCTGTGACCTGGAGCGCATTCCTCATTCCATTTTCAGCCTCCACAATCTACAGGTATGTCTTAGCCTAGCCTCACTCTCAAAGCACTCAACTTTATTGTATGCCTTGGATGTGTGTAGGGTTGCACCATATCACTACTTGCTCACTGTGTCAGTGCTGGTATTAACCTCTAATGTGGTGTATTGGGGTTATTACTGTATATATGATTTTGTTTTTAAATTCAACCCACTGGCATATATACGTTTGTAGTTAAGGTTTTAGTTTGGTCATCAGAAGGTTGATGGTTTGAGCCACGGTCCTGCTGGGTTACCACTTCTGGGATTTCGGGCAAGGTGGAGAAAGTAACCCTACTCCATCTCCACGCAAGCTAGGAGCATTGCGTGAATATCTATCTGTGGGTGAAATGCACCAGGGCTGTAGCGATCTGTCTGGTCAATCAATCGGTGATGTCGTACTGTGTGGCAATGATCCCGTGATCAGCCTATTACGGCCCATGATGAGCCACTGAAGACAACAGAATCTTTCACTTGTTCAGAGAGCACTGTCAAGCACAAACCCTACAAATCTGGGAGTTGAGAGGAGGATCAGGTTCGTGTCAAAGGACTATGATGCATTGCAGAAGAGACTCTGGAGCTGTCATGACATCAGTACAAAAACCAAAGTGATGGTTTACTTAGCTGCAGTCCTCTCTTGCCTGCTCGATTCCAGGGAAGAATAGGCACTCCAAAGAAGACAAGCGGCAAGGACTGTTGAGGAAGGCCATGTCAGACATAGAAGAGCTTTGCAGCAAGAATAATCAGCGTGCGCATGACTGCTGACACTCGGTAGCTACTTCAAGCAACTTCCAATGTAATAATTACCAGCGATTATTCGGATCCGAAGCGGGTCAGATTGCTCACATGAGAGAGAGAGCCTGTTTATCATAAGTTTTGAGTTGAGACCTATTTTAGTCAACATCAGTAATGACAGACAGCACTTTAAACACATGGAGCCTGACCCTGGGTATCATCTTGTCATCATGAGGTTGTACCCCTCATCCCCCCCTAGACAACTTCAACCAGGTTTTGTTTTCTTGTCTTTTGATGTGTTGTCATTGAAACAAGACAGTTTACTCTTCTGCTTTGGTGTGCATTTTATGTATAGCAATTCTAAGCAACTGGGGGGCAGCAGTAGCCTGGTAGTAATGTCGGCTGGATCACTGATCCTAGAGTTGGGGGTTCAACCCCCAGTCTCAACAAGTTGCTACTGTCTCCCCAGTGTAGCTAACTGGGTTATCAAAGGCCGGCCATGTCTCTCACTGTCTATGGTGTGAGGCATGTAAAAGAACCATTGCTAACTTTCATCAAGAGTAGCTGCATAGCCTTCAGCGTGTTTCTAATTGGGACTCGGAGTCCCCTGAGGCAGTTCGTTCACAGCAACATTCTGGCAACTCCTACAGTGGCACTGGAACCCAGTCGTATCGGCTTCTGCCCTTCCATTGGATCCTTCCGGTGGTGCCGAGAGGGGGGACTACCTGCTTGGGTAACAGCCTGTCCTCCATACTTCCTACCCAGGCTATGCAGGCGCACTGGAGATTATCACCAGCCGGGATGCCGGCCAGAACGCAGCTCCATAGTCCTTCGAGACTGACAGAGACCTACTACTACTCGAAGCAACATGCTATCATCCATGCTATCATATTACATTGTTGGGTTATGCTGTTGGGCGGTGCCTAAAATTTATATTAGATTGTGAAGAATCTGATGGAATGATGTCTGTGTGGAGGAATTCCAAGTTACACATAGTGCCGAGTACTTCTGTGTTTTATTTTGTTTTGTTATTAAACATAACACAAAAACAAAATTGGCTACCTCATGATCCTGGTCTGGTTTCATTGTAACAACTGCACGTGAAAGCAGAATAAAGTTTACCATTTGAATCATGGTCCATTTATTACCTGACCCTGTCTGCCTTCTGTAGGAGATTGACCTGAAGGACAACAATCTAAAGACAATCGAGGAAATCATTAGCTTTCAGCACCTGCACCGCCTGGTGTGTCTGAAGCTTTGGTATAATCAAATCGCCTACATCCCCATCCAGATTGGCACGCTTACCAACCTGGAACGTCTTTACCTGAACCGCAACAAGATTGACAAAACCCCCAGCCAGATGTTCTTTTGCCGCAAGCTGCGCTTTCTTGACCTGAGCCACAACAACCTTAACAGTATCCACCCTGACATTGGACAGCTGCAGAATCTGCAGTACTTTGCTGTTACTGCAAACAGGGTAAGAGGGAGACACACAGACACACAGTAAGAGAGAGGGAACAGGAAATTGTGCACAACACATTGCTCAGTCTGGCTATTGTGAGGTTTTTAGCTCCATGGCCATACGTTACGTACCTTATTGTAATGTTATAAAGAAGTTGAACGTTATATTAAGGTTTCTTTAGAGGTTTGAGTCAACACTATATAGACAATTATTTTATTAAAGATAGTGTACTTCTCAGCATTAGGGTGCACATTCACTAGTAAATAAATAGACTGTGTAATCTTCAGTTATCAGTTCATTTTGGCTGAATATAAAAGTGCCAGTTAAATCATCCAAGCTCACAGGCTTATCTTTTATTCACCTGTTTTACATTATTTAGACTCTGTTTGTGTTGATACAATTTGTGTGTATGCAGTAACATCACATGACCGGAGCGCAACACTGATTCATAGACGGCAGAAAAGGCAGGGCCAAGTATTAGGACATGGAAGTTTTAGTTCCAAGAGAGATAAAACTAGGGGAGCACATCCTCCATTTCACAATAGTGATCTCTCATCTCTTCTTGAATATCCCTACTTAAAAGAGGCACTGATACACTCACTTTCTGTCAAATTAAACGGTGCATGTTTTGAGCTCACTGACTTTAAGTTGATTAAATATATCTTTGACTTGATTAAAATGTAGCATATATATATATATATATACATATACATATATATGAGGAGTGTATGAAAAGTTTTAAGCATTGTGTATAAGAAGCATTGATGCATGGTCAAACCTATGATTTTTTTAAAAGTTTGACCTTTACTAAGTATTTCTGCCAAATTCTAAGATTCTAACATGGTTTTTATAGTTTTGCAGATTTTTGACTAAGCAAGGGTCAAGAATTAAGTGAAAAATTTGAAAACAGAAATTTGTTTAGAAATTCAGAACTCAGAAATTCGGGGGGGGGGGGAGGCCAGGAATACTCACAATAGGAATCCTCTTCCACCGAGACAATGCACCAGCTCACACCTCAGTGACTGCCATAGCAACAATTCATGATTGTGGATTCGAACTTGTTCACCATCCACCTTATTCGCCAGACTTGGCCCACTTCGACTTCCATCTTCTCCCCCATATGGTCACCATTTTGCCAGTGATGATGATGTCGTAGCTGCAGTTGAGGGGTTTCTTGAGTCCCAAACAAAAGAGTTCTTCACCAGGATAAAAGCGTTTCAGTGCCGTTGGGGCAAGTGTTTAGTGCTTGAGGGGGACTATGTTGAAAAATAAATATCTTATCCCTTTTAGTTTTTCTGATGCTTAAAACTTTTCATACACCCCTCATATAATATCATCAACAGTAGGTTATGCAAAGAGGAAAGTCTTGCATTTTGTTTTCAGAATGTTCTGTACATTGGGAATTTGAAGATACCCTCCCAGATGTTTGTGACAATGGGAGGGTTTTTTTTGTCTGGAAATTGTGTTATTGAAAATAGCAATTTTATGATACAGACGCTCCCCGACTTACGTTCATCCATTTTACGTTGTTTTTCGATTTTACAGGGGTTTTTTTTTCCAAAAAAAGTCAAATTTTGAGTTTAGACGTATCTATGTAGTATGCTGACTTAATGACGCTGCATCCATTGTTTACAAACGACAGACTTGAACGTGCCCCTCCTTCTTCCCAGTTGTTTATATATATATATATATATATATATATATATATATATATATATATATATATATATATGTGTGTGTGTGTATATATATATATATATATATATATATATATATATATATATATATATATATATATATATGTGTATATATATATGTGTATATATATATATATATATATATATATATATATATATATATATATATATATATATATATGTATATATATGTGTGTATATATATATATATATATATATATATATATATATATATATATATATATATAGCGTGTTACCCTTGTGTTAAGATGTCCCTGATCTTTGTGTTTACACTGTTTTGTGGACTTTTGTAACCCTAAGCAAATATGATTGGTCAGAAGCGTAAGCCTGCTACCATGGTTGCAAGTCTCATACATAAAGATGAATTAACTATCTGCTCGGAACGGTGCAATCTACCATGCATACTCAGTTAAGCAAAGAGAGTTGTAAAATGAATGAAAGCCTGAATCCAGAAAAGAAAGAGAACTGTCCGCTCTGCTGGTGATTCACATCAGTGCAGGCTGAGTACTAAACAAGTTCAACGTTGCCCTTGCTCACTTGAAAGACCGGAAGTCCGTATAACCCGCGCTTTGTCTCAAGCACAGCAGTACTTTCGGTTTTGAGCGCCTCACATATTAATGTGACTTGGCTCAGCTTCATGTAAAATGACCATCCGTTGACCACCAGAACCATTTACAAGCAGAAAGATTGCATATAGGGAATGTTAAAGGTTATATTCGATACTGTATTTGATATTAGATGAGTGAATTTGATTAAAATTTATCTATTTGAAATTATTCTGCTTGAATTTAATTTATTTGAAATTAATGTTGATATTATTTGATATGTTTGACATTGTTTTATTTGTTCACTTTCAATTTGCGTTCGGCCGTCCGGTACCAATTAAAAACGTAAGTCGGGGAGCGTCTGTAGCTGGTAGAGCAAACTTTAAAAAAGGTAAGACATCCAGACACACTTTCTCTTGTCTTCCTTATTACAAAATGCTGTCCAGACTATGTAATTATTTAATATTTTCTGGAAACTGTGGTCCTGTTTTCTTGGAGGTATTAGTGTTGTTGGAGTGATGCTACATGCAGGGAAGAATCATTTTATTTGCAATAGAATATAACTTGGGGGGGTGGGGGGGTCCAGGGGGGGCAACTTACATTAATAGTACAATTATTCAATGCTTGGGATTTTTGGGACCTTGGGCAGTACATTAAATGCAGGCATGATTCTTTCATGTAAATCACTACAGAAAATTGATTTTCTGAGCATTAGTCACAACACTGATGAACACACATAAACCATCCATAGAACATTATAGTGGAACAGTTCTGTTTAAGACTTCCTTCTCGCCTCTCTCAGATCGAAACATTACCACCTGAACTGTTCCAGTGCAAGAAACTTCGAACGCTGAACCTGGGAAACAACTGGCTGACTGCACTGCCATCACGTTTTGGAGAGCTCACGTCTCTGACCCAGCTGGAGTTGCGCGGTAATCGGTTAGAAGGTCTGCCGGTGGAGTTGGGCGAGTGCCGCATGCTGAAACGCTCTGGCCTGGTGGTGGAGGAAGAGCTTTTTAATACACTTCCTCATGAAGTAAAGGAGCAGCTGTGGAGAGCTGACAAGGAGCAAGCCTGAGACTGAAATGCAGTGGACGAAGAGGACAAAATTAGAAGCAGATGAAGCTGCGAGAAAGTCTTGTATTAATTTTTAATATTTAGTGTTTTTTATATTTTAGTTGTTTTTATATATTGAGTGGAGTACAAGGTTGATCCTTGTGGAAAGTAAAGAATAGAGGAATGAGAAAATGGAATTATGTATTAGAAGTGAAACAGGTCTAGGCCTGTCTACACATGCAAAGTGCAGGGCTACAGGCCAGTACATGCAAACTGTAAACTGATCTGCATGTAAACTTTGTGCTATATCACCGAAAAACTTAAAAGGCCAGTCTTCTCTCTTTCTTTTCTTTTCGGCTTTTTTTCCCGTTCTCGGGAGTCGCCACAGCGAATCATCTGATTCGCACATTTGATTTGGCATAGGTTTTTACGTCGGATGCCTTTCCTGTCACAACCCTTTTAGCAAGGGACAGAAACACGCTGACGACTTTGCAGCTACTCTTTACAAAAGTCAGCAATGGTTCTTTTACATGCCTCGCACCATACAATTCTGGAAAAAGATATTTGAGCTTAATAGCCAGATATACATCCCGCCACCCCACATTAATGGACCCACATTACCAAGATCCCAACAGTGACATTCTCCATCTCCCCTCTTGCAAATCAGTACCAGTGTGCATTTGTGAATTTTGTACCCAAACCCATTGCTTGCTGCTGAGTGGCTGGAATAGTGTTGGGTGGCTCACACTGAGCCCTTTCGGGTTTTTTTTTTTTTTTTTTTTCTCTTTCTGTCAGCACACATTCAGTCTTGGCAATAAAACAAAATGGTTTTATATATATATATATATATATATATATATATATATATATATATATATATATATATATATATATATATATATATATAATGTGTGTGTGTGTGTATATATATATATATATATACACACACACACACACACATATATATATAATGTGTGTGTGTATATATATATATATATATATATATATATATATAATATTTAAAATAATATTATTATTATTCACTAGACCTTATCAGTAGGAAAAAGAAAATTGGTCAATACAAATGATGTTTATGTAAATTTAAGGATTTAAATGCATTGAATGCCGATTGCTAGTAGAGCATATAGCAAACATGCAAAGTTTTGAGTGCATGGGCAAACCTCGAGCAGGTTCACAGCCTGCCATATCACTTGATAGCAGCCCTCAGTTAACAGGTGTAATGTTCGGTTGCACAATCAACATGGGGCAACAAACAAACGCATAAAGTGATAAAGCGAGCAGTCGTTCAGACAGGGCTTCAGACACGCGCGCACACACACACACACGCATATACATACATACATATATAATTTTTTTTCCCTTCCCTGAGGTGGGTGGTGGAATGATCTGTATTACCTGCAGGTACCAATATGGTTTACTATATGTGAGCTCAGATTGCACTGGAATCGAGTTCATAGATTGAAATTTGTTTCCAAAAAAAAATTCCAGGTGTTGGAATTACATTGTGAGAACGACAAATCAATGCATTGGTATCTACGGATTTCTCAGCTGAAAGGCAATGACCTGGTGTGAGATTGATTACAATGCTGGGAATCGTAATCGTGCCCTGTCTAGTATTATTATAGCTATACGATGTGTGCTGCCTGTGCTCACATTCCATGTTGTCATGATCAGCAATTTGGCCAATCTTTCCAGCACAGCATGTTTCCTACAAGCGATAAAATGTATTCTGTTCATTTTGGGATGTCCCATATAATGGGCAGATCCACATAAAGGTGCTCTGCTGGGGGCCAGACTCCCATGTCTTGCTGTCTTCCCCCACCCCTGTCTCTTTGTCAGGACTTCCTCCCAGTGTGTCACATGGTTTACATATTGTGGCCTCACCAACTGACACTCATAGCTCATCCCACCCACCGAGCAGGTTATTAGCGGAGTTCCATGCAGCACCATTATTATGGAACATTGCTTTGAAGGTTGTCATGTGTTTGCTCCACAGCTGGATTTCATTTTGGGTGGTTGTCCCATTGAGTTAACGCTGATTGGCTGTCGTGCGTCACTGAGTTGCACGATGATGGTTGTTAAGGACGTTCAAACTCTATGCATAAAATAATAAACACACCTCACAGACTTGACAGGGAGCTCCGCCTTAAGGCAGTGCCAAAATCAATATAATAGTAATTTACCACTTGCTTAACATTCTTGTTTTTTGCACTTATTTGCTAAAATGGCACCAAAATAAAGTCCCGCCCATACAATCAACATTTGTTTGTGGAAACTGCAAATCGTTTGAAAATGTGGAAGAAAAATGGTTGTTAATTTTTGCTTTTTTCACTAAAGTTCATTATCATCAGTTTGATCATGCTAAATATCTATAACATGTATGGATATTGATACTGATGTCACTGTAGATTTTGCCCAGCCTTTGTGCTAGAACGCCATTAAAAGTGGATTAAGCCAGATTAAAATCACTGACCAGCTTTAGGCTAATGTTTCACAAGTGGCGAGTGCTGATGTGTTTGCAAACGGTTGTAACACAGTTCGCTGAAGTTTTTTTTTTTTTTTTTTTTTTTTTTGGTTCACCGGCTTGTGCACACAATGCTGAGGGGCATTTGCTCACTTTTTAAAAAGGTCGTGTTCATCATTTTCCTTTTTCTTTCTCTTCTCATTTTCTGCTGCAGGGTAGCTATAGCAGCAGCCAAACTAGTAATTTCTTCCTCAAGGGTGACAGCATGTTGGACTTTTCCCCAACATTAATGCATTTCCATATTGTGGAAGTCTATCTCCTTTATCCAGGGAGGGCTTCACCCTTGTGATTGTGTTGGGTGGTTCAATTTCAAGATCCACTTGACGTTCATCCATTTGTTTTTTGGAACCGTTTAATCCTAGTTCAGGTCGCAGGGAAGATGGTTCCCATCTCAGTTGACTGTGAGATGGGAGCCAGCTTCCCTTGTGGCAAGGGTAGGGTAAAGCCTGGTCAGCTCTTAAGGTCATACTGGACCCAGCTCTTAAGGCCAGACTGGACCCAATGGCCTACTGCTTTTGGAATGACAGCAATTATTCTTTTCCATGTCTCTTACCACAACCAGAGAGACATGGGAGAGAGACCTAATATTCATCTGCAATTTTACCAGAAGTTGGCATAAGGGTTTTCAAGGTCTTAAAGCTTCCCAAAGAGTGGCAAACTGCTGCTAATGTTCGCCAAATGTCACAAAATGACAGTGGTGAACCCTGATGTTCGTCTACATGTATCCGAAAAGTTGCTAAATCTAAAAATTTTCTACGTTCCTCAGCATTAGCCACATCATCTCGTAGCTTTAAAGCTTAAGGGGAAACGGTTAAAAGGTCTCTGATGCTTGTACATGATTTTTGTAGTACGACGCGACTAGTAGTTCAACTCTTCATGGATGGGATACGAGTACATCACAGGTTACCTTCAGTGTTTTTACTGGTACTCATTTATACTGCTGGGTGTACAGGGACACACTTGTGGTTTAAGACAGTGGGGGTCGAATGGGGATTGGAAATCTCTTAATCATGAGCTCAGCACCATAACCACTACACCACTGGCCCCACACCAAAGGGAAATGGAGGGACAAAAAAAAATCTATTTTAAAAGGATGCAACCAGACTCCACCTTCAATGTTTTCTCAGTGTAATAAAAGACAGGTTTATAAGTGTGTCTGAGACACAGAGCATTAACCAAAAAAGGAAAAGAAGGGACCGATACAGTAGTGTTCTCATCATCACTGTAATCAATACAGTTCTGCACTACCATTGCCTTAAACTCCTTAGAACGAGGATATAGCTGAGGAATTTCTTTTGCCATAAAAGTGAGTAAACGCCAGCTGATGTTCGTACGAGACGATGATGTACATTAATGTTTTCGTCAAGTAACTGTAATATTTCTTTTTGTTCACAACAGTCTTCTTTCTGTCCATAAGATTATGCTAATAAAGTTTTCTTTTCACCATCATTTTAATTCAAGTTATTAAGCTGTAATTACTAAAGCACGAAACAACACACCTGCGCATCACACACAAATACACCATTCATACCTTTCATTCATTATCTGTACCACTTGATCCTAATTAGGGTCATGGGGAGGCTGAATGCCCATCTCAGCCAACTCTGAGCGAGGGCATAGCACACCCTGGACAACTCACCAGGCCATCACAAGGCATAAACACGATGACAGCAATGCAGCTTCTCTTGATGAGTCTCAGCTATGGTTTGCAATAGACCAGGGGTGGCCAACCAGTCAGAGACCAAGAGCCACATTTTTTACTCTGTTAACACAAAGCCATATCATACACATGGGGACACATGAACATCACCCATCCCTTTCTCTCTCACACACACACACACACACACACACACCTGTGCTCCGCCAGATTTATTTTAAATTCACACACCAATATGATAAAATACATCTTTGAAGGTCAGAGTGCAACTGTGATTCAATAGTCATGTTAATGTCCAATATGTTCAACAGTGTGGCTGGACAGTCAGACGTCCGATACCATATGTTTTAGTTTATCGTTTTCATGAGACAAGATTGCAACAATGTCACAGGGATTTTATAACGAACTCTCCTTCGATGTATGGCGTTTTGGCTCATGTAATGTTCCAACCAGTTGATACGATGCAAGTATTACAATCTCTGAGCGCTTCGTAAATTTTTGTAAAAAACTATATCTGCTTTTCTGGCTCTTTTCAAAGTGAACAACTTGTGCTTGTGAAGTTCAGTCCCTTTAGGAAATTCCTGGTTTATAAATATATATATATATATATATATACACGTGTATACTGTGTATGTATATATATGTATATGTATATATATATATACTGTGTATATATATATATATATATATATATATATATATATATATATACTGTGTATATATATATATATATATATATATATATATATATATATATATATGTGTATGTATATATATATATATATATATATATATACTGTGTATGTATGTATATATATATATATATATATATATATATATACTGTGTATATATATATATATATATATATATATATATATATATATATATATATACTGTGTATATATATATATATATATATATATATATATATATATATACTGTATATATATATATATATATATATACATATACATATATATATACTGTGTATGTATATATATATATATATATATACTGTGTATGTATATATATATATATATATATACTGTGTATGTATGTATATATATATATATATATATATATATATATATACTGTGTATGTGTGTATATATATATATATATATATATATATATATATATATATACTGTGTATGTGTGTATATATATATAATATATTGTATATATACACTCATACAGGTCCTTCTCAAAAAAATTAGCATATTGTGATATTCATTATTTTCTGTAATGTACTGATAAAAATTAAACTTTCATATATTTTAGATTCATTGCACACCAACAGAAATATTTCAGGTCTTTTATTGTTTTAATACTGATGATTTTGGCATACAGCTCATGAAAACCCAAAATTCCTATCTCAAAATATATATACTAGTGTGTGTGTGTGTGTTACTACGACTTACGAGTGTCCCTAATAACGAATTTTCCATGATACAAGCTTCAATCCCACCAAAAAAATCTGCCCCAACCAACGAGCAGATTTTCTACTTACGAACTCTCCTGGAGAAATGGCTTTTCCGGGTTGATTAGCCTTGTATTAATTCCACGTGTATTCCTCTGTGCTCCGAGAACGTCTTGTGCAGTGCTTCCCAATTATTTTCTGTGATGCTCCCTATAGGAAGAAAAAAAAATCCTCTCCAGGGCCCTGCGCGACTGTAAATATTGTTTACTGCACTTCATATTGTTGGCTAGGTGCTTTCTCCAACACCGTAGAAAACACTGAGAACGCCACTGCCATCTCGTGTAGAGGATCCACAATCACACATAAATATGCTCCACCAGTTTCTGGACTTATTGTTTTTTCTTGGCTTTATTATTATTTATTGTTAGTTACAGGATTATTAATGTGACTATACATGTGTTATTATTGTGAGATGGTTATTGTTACATCCTCATCCCTCATCTTCCGCTAAGTCCAGGGTCGGGTCGCGAGGGCAGCAACCTAAGCAAAGAGGTCTAGACGTCCCTCTCACCAGCCACTTCCTCCAACTCTTCCGGGGTCACACCGATGCGGTCCCTGACAAGCCGAGAGACAAAGCCCCTCCAACGTGTTCTAGGTCGACCCTGGGGTCTCTTCCCTCTTCCCCTCTTCATGCCCGAAACACGACACCAGGGAGGCGTCCGGGAGGCATTCTGACCAGATGCTCGAGCCACCTCAACTGGCCTTTCTCAATGCGGAGAAGCAGCGGATCTACGCCGAGCTCTCGACGGATGGTAGAGCTTCATACCTTATCACTAAGGGAGAACCCCGTCACCTGGCGAAGGAAACTTATTATTAGCATAATATTAGCATATTCATGGCCTAGGAGAATAGCGTCACAGAGATGGTACACCCCGTGATGATGCCAATCTCTACCTTGTTCCAACTGGATGGAGTTACTCCTGAAAAGACCCTCATCCTGAAGTTGTTGTACTAGTCAGCAATGAGGTGTCTACACCTGCCTAGGACATGATGTTTTATCAGTCTTTGTTTCATCGTACTTGGTCTCCTGCATTTTTGGGTCTGACTGATATGCTCCCGGTGTCACAGGAAGATCATCTAGTGAACCGAAAAGGAAAATGATGAGAGTGAGAAAGTTAAGCTTCTAGATTTATTAAAAGAAGGGTGAAGGTTTGCATCTGTGGCTCACCATTATGTCATTAATGAGTCGACTGTGCACTACATTAAGAAGTAGGAAGAGAAAATACGCATATTAGTTGGACCCAAAGATGCAGGAGACCAAGTACAATGAAACAAAGACTTCTTGAGCGCAAGGGAAGTAATGGGGTGCGGGAAAATCGTGTTCACTGTAGTGGTGAGGGGAAAATAGTGTCCAGCACGGAGCTCCTCTAGCACGCTGATGACGGAGTGAATTCAGGTGCACTCTCTGGATTTAGCCTGTGGGTGACAGCCACGCCCCTCACCAACGCATGCAGAAAGAGAGAGAGGAGTTAAACACCCCAACTAGTACAGACCATAACAGTAACAGCGCAATAAGGCCGTTGTGAAAATGGAAAATGCCTTATGGTTGTGCATTACGGACTCCATAAAAATAATGTGTTTGGACACTAACATCATACGTACTACTATAAAGCAAAGGCTCTGGAGGCGCTGACGAGCCCCAATCAAGCACCAGTGCCACCAGTGATTCTCTTCCTTGACGTGGCTGTGGATTTGTTATTTATAAGGTTTGTTATACAGTATTTATATTCCCCATTAATCATGAAATAAGGATTTACGCATTATGAGTATAAGGAATATGCATTACTGTATTCGTACACAAACACGCAACACCGACAATAATAGAACCATTTTTCTGGAATGCAGATAATTTAACAAGATTGTGTGTGAAGATTTTTGTCATTGGTCCTCAGTCTGTGTGTCAAAACCATGGAGATTGGTGCTGGTCCATACACACTAATACTATTCCGACTTGGCCCTGAATCACTATTTGTCTGTACAAATTGCAACTGGTCTGTAAATGTGCATGTTTTTTAGGCTAAAAAATGCAAAATTGCGGTTTGAGTATTCACGGACTGCCGAGCAACTGTCACGTGTTTCAAATTCAGCCAATGGCTGTCTTCGTTCCTGCTGATTGGTTGAGGTGACGTAACGCCCCTTTTTCTTCATTCGCGCACAATTTGGCAATGAGCCTTTTTAGTGTGTTTTAATTACCAGTTAAGTTCTATGATGTCACTCAAACGCCTGCTTAAGCACCAGAAAAAGGTAATGAGGTTGGAAATAAGACTTTCTCCGGAAGAAACGAGTTTCCTCTGAAGTCACTTCGTTACTGAAGAGGAATACTTTAATCCTTTCAACTGTTGCAAAACACTCCACTATTAAAGTCTTTTTTTAATTATTATTCCAGTACATGACCTAAGGTAAATGTTTAAAATGTTTGTGTGTTATATTTTATTTACTGTGGTGTAGCATGTTTCTCATTGTGTTTTGTTTATCCAACTTATTACATTTGTTGTTCTTTTATGTCCTTTTTGTTGTGGTCTGTGTTTTGGGGACTTTAATTTTGGCGCTGTGCCTCTCACTAACTGTTTACTTCCTGAGGGGGTAGCTGAGCTGCTCACACCTGAATTCACTATTCTCGTTTAGTCCCAATAAACAAAAGCACGCTCCGCTCTGCGCCAGAGGATTAACTCACATCAACATCACCGCTTCTTTGGTTTGTAACGCCTCTTACTCTCCTCCTCTTCTTCTTCTTCTTCTTCTACTTTCGACTTTTTCCCTTTTCTAGGGAGTCGCCACAGTGAATCATTTGATTCGCACGTTTGATTTGGCATAGGTTTTTACGTCGGATGCCGTTCCTGTCACAACCCTTTAGCAAGGGACAGAAACACGCTGACGGCTTTGCAGCTACTCTTTACGAAAGTCAGCAATGGTTCTTTTACATGCCTGTCACCATAGACAGTGAGAGACATGGCCCGCCTTTGATAACCCAGTTATCTGTACTACTCTATCACTCTAAAACTCTGTTTTGTTCTTCGGCTCCGGTTGGGGGGGCGTGGCTGAGCTGCTCGGACTGAATGCAGTTACTACCTGAATTCAGTCGTGTCATGCCTAATGCAATACTCAAAGAAAGACGCCTACGTCAGTAAGCGCAGGATCAGATAAATCTCCACGCTATGCAAGACACATGTCTAAGTAACAACGCCGACAAGATTCAAGGCTTTGCAGATAGACACGACATGAAACGCTTCTACGATTCGCTCAGGTGTGTAATTCTGACCACCAACATCAGGCAGTTCCCCTTTACTCAGCACGGACAACAAAAACAAAGTCATAGAGAGACGGGCAGAACACTTCAACGGCGTTCTAAATCGTCCATCAATGACGAAGCCGTTCAACGCCTTCCCCAGGTGGACATAAACCCAGACTTGGACATAACTCCATCAGAGGACGAGGTTGCCAAGGCAATCAAGCAGATGTCGACTGGGAAAGCCCCCGGCTCTGATGCCATCCTTGCTGAAGTGTTCAAGACAAGCAGCCCTTCTCTCCTACACAAACTTACAGCGCTATTTCAATCGTTTTGGGAAAGTGAGACCCTCCCTCAAGATTTTAAAGATGCCACAATCGTTCACATCTTCAAGAGAAAGGGCAACAAGCGATCGTGTGACAACCACAGAGGGATATCACTTCTCTCTATCGCCGGCAAGATCTTTGCCTGAGTGCTCCTCAGTCGTCTCCTGAAACATCTCGAGCAAGGTCATCTCCCCGAGAGCCAATGCGGATTCCACGCAGGTCGAGGGACTATTGATATGATCTTTGCTGCCCGTCAGATTCAGGAGAAAAGTGTGGAACAAAGTCAAGATCTCTATATCACTTTCGTAGATCTAACAAAAGCCTTCGACACTGTAAGCAGAGAGGGACTGTGGAAGATCATGTCGAAATTTGGCTGCCCGGAAAGGTTCGTGAAGATTGTCAGACAATTTCACGACGGAATGATGGCCAGTGTTCTTGATGATGGAAACGCCTCCGATCCGTTTCAGGTGTCAAATGGAGTTAAACAAGGCTGTGTCCTTGCCCCTACACTGTTCAGTTTGATGTTTTCGGCGATGCTGACCGGTGCCTTTAGGGAGACTCCCCTCAGCATCCCCATCAAGTACAGGTGTGAAGGAAAGCTGTTCAACCTCTGACGTCTGCAGGCCGTCACTAAAGTCAAAGAAACTGTGATTCGTGATCTGCTCGTTGCTGATGACTGTGCCCTCAGTGCCATCAATGAGCAAGAAATGCAACAGGAAATGGACGCATCCTCGTCTGCCTGCGACAACTTCGGCCTCACCATCAGCATCAAGAAGACTGAAGTGATGTATCAGCCCGCCCCAGGAAAACCATATCAGGAACCAAACATCACAGTGAAGGGACAGCGACTTCAAGATGTGGAAAACTTCACCTACCTCGGCAGCACTCTCTCTCGCTACGCCAACATCGATGCTGAAGTCAGCAACTCCATTGCGAAGGCAAGCATCGCTTTTGGGAGATTGACAAAGTTAGTCTAGGAACGAAGCGATATCTCACAATACATCAAGATCAAAGTGTACAGAGCAGTCGTCTTAACTATACTTCTTTATGGCTGTGAATCTTGGACCATCTACACAAGACACAAGAAACTTCTCCAGGAGTTCCATCTCCGTTGTCTCCGAAACATCTTTAATATCTGCTGGCAAGATAGGATCACAAACACCAAGGTTCTGGAGAGAGCAGACCTCCCCAGCATTATTACCATCATGTGCAAAGCTCAGACACGATGGGCAGGACACGTCTGCCGTATGTCAGACTCCAGGATACCCAAGCAGTTACTGTACGGTGAACTCAGTCGTGGTAGCTGGAAAGTAGGAGGCCAGCGCAAACGCTATAAAGACTCCATCAAAGCATACCTGAAGGACTTCAATATCGACGTTGCAACGTGGGAAACCTCAGCATTTGACAGACCGGCTTGGTGCAACCTGATTCACAAAGGTGCCATCCACTCAGAGAATAAACGTTCGAACGCAGCCAAAGGTAAACGTCAAACACGCAAGGCTCGAGCTGACCAATCTTCCAACACGACACCCTCTCACTGGTGTCCAACTTATGGGAGGGGTTTTCACGCCCGTATTGGGGCCTTACAAGCCACATCACCCTGCCTCTTAGACACTGCGTTGTTTGTGTTGCTATGGTCATACTCGATATCGAGTCGACGAACATCATCCCAGTACATTCCTCTCGTGGACATTTTTGAAAACTACACTGCTGTATGTTTAGAAAGAGAAAGCACTGAAAGGTGTTTTATGCGTATGCTGTATAATGTTTATATTTTAGCATCAATAAATATAACGGTAAAAATTGAAAAGTTTTTCTTAATCATTACTACATTTTACTTCATTAATACTGTATTAATGAGTAACACTGTCTATAGAATGTGTTTAAGAAGCATATTTTAGCGCATGTAATCGATACATAGTATTTTACTTACAGTTGCTCATTTGCCCATGTGACATCATACATGGGGTTTTACTTCTGGGTACAGAACTCACGGATTATCTCGATTCGCGGGAAGGCCCGGAACCGAACCCCCGCGAATATCAAGGGTCTACTATTTCATTCCAAGACAGAATTTGGCACCAGTGTTAGCCACTATAAACAAAAGTATATAATATGAATGAATGAAATATGAACACAAATTAAAAGCTCCTTAAAGCAATTGGCATGTCTGTTATGCAACATGCAACCTCCTTCTTTCAGGTTGTTTTATAACCGTCTGAACTGTTCGTCATTTTAAAGCAACCTGAGTAAATTTTACAGCGATAGTTTAGATCATCTGTTCGAGCTCATTAGCAGCTTCTGCGTGTCGCTGTGTTACCATAACACCTGTAGCAGTGCTCGTTGCATGACAGCTGTGAAACCTGCAGTTATAGGCTCTGGATTTGGCTCAAAATAATATTCAGTAAAATGGTCTCTAAAAGTAATAGAATGAATGCTGGGGGCTTTCGAGTCTGATGTGTGTTCATTTCACTTCCTTGGTCGGGTTAGTTGAAACACCTAATATATCACACACATGGTTCTGTGTGTACACTGGTTATTCAGGCTTACAAGTTTCCTCCAGCCTCTTCATTTCCCATAAGTCACCACGCAATCACATTACATACTTTAATAATTAATAATATACTGAGCTTTGCTCAATGTAGCAGCCCATAGGATGAACCAGTGGAGAATATCTAACAGGTCTGTGTGTGTTTATTCATCTGAAGTCTTTCAAACACGGTGAACTTTCTTTTCCTTTCGGCTTTCCCTTTATCGGGGGCTGCCACAGAGAATCATCTGATTTGCATGTTTGATTTGGCATAGGTTTTTACGTTGGATGCCCACGCTGACAGCCTTTCAGCCTACTCTTTACGAAAGTCAGCAATGGTTCTTTTACATGCCTCTCACCATATACAGTGAGACATGACTGGCCTTTGATGACCCAGTTAGCTGCACTGGGCGGGACAGTGACAACCTTGTGGAGAGTGGGACTCGAACCCCCAACCCTAAGATCAGCAATCCAGCACCCTTTACTGCCAGGCTACCACTGTCCTCTTTCAAACACACTGAACAACATTTAAAAAATTCCCTGTTTGCTGCCACCTAAGCAAATATGTCAAAAAGATGAATTTACCTAACAATACTCCCACTCTTTCACCCAAAACTGCATTTGTGAATATATTAGCATTTAGCTTAACCCTTTAATGCCAAGCAGGTTCTCTTTCAAAAAAATGCTAATAATAATGAGACGCATTCACGCATTCTACAGTATACTTGTGGCGTCACCTGATGTAACACAGCTTGATCCAGGGTCGATCTTATCAGTTGTGAGATGACCTTGAGTGCGCAGGATTGTGTCGTTTATGAATTTGAGTGTTAGTACTTATGTTATTATTCGTAGTAATATTATAATTTTGTTGAAAGAAATGTGTTCAGGGTGTTTCTTTAGGCTTTTTTTGATTAGGAAAAACTAGTGATTTTTTTTTTTTAACTGCAAAAACGAATTCAGGCCTTAAAGGGTTAAACCTTCAACACCTTACAGAATAAAATAAGAACTCAGAGTTTAATTTGAACAGAAATAACTTTCTAATACAAATAGCACAAAATTCCTGCTCTGTTTAACCAAGGGATGCAGCTCCATGGGTGGCTAACTGACATGCTAACTGTTAGCAACAGAAAACCTCTTCTGAGCTTCTGTTCACATTAGCTAAACCACGAATGGTAGAGCTTCGTACCTTATCACTAAGGGGGAACTCCATCACTCAGCAAAGGAAGCTAATTTCAGCCGCTTTTATCCGCGATCTTGTTCTTTCGGTCACTACCCAAAGCTCGTGACCATAGGTGAGGGTTAGAACGTAGATCGACTGGTAAATTGAGAGTTTCGCCTTGCGGCTCAGCTTCTTCTTCACCACGACGGACCGGTACAGGCTCCGCTTAAGAGCAGAGGCTGCAGCGATCCGTCTGTTGATCTTCCGCTCCATCCTTCCCTCACTCGTGAACAAGACCCCAAGATCCTCGAACTCCTCCACTTGGGGCAGGACCTCATTCCCGACACAGAGGGTGCATTCCACCCTTGTCTGATTGAGAACCATGGCCTCAGACTTGGAGGTACTGCGACAGAAGCCCGTTCACCAGGCACTCGCCTTCGAGCCCCTCCCCCGGGCCTGGCTCCAGGTGGGAACCCCGGTGACCCGCGTCTGGGCAAGGGAGACTACTTCCTTGGATGTCTCTCCGTCATAAGGGTCTTCTGAATCGCACTTCGTCTGGACCTTCACCCAGGACCTGTTTGCCTTGGGTGACCCTACCAGGGGCATTATGCCCCCAACAACATAGCGCCGAGGATCATTAGGTCACGCAAACCCCTCCACCACGATAAGGTGGCGATTCAGGGAGGGGGGGTTATAGTTTTTATTCTCTTAAATTAAGTTAAATGATCTGTAAAATAATTACACTTAGTAAGAATGTTGTTTGAAGAATATTTTTCTTAATAATCCTACCAATTTTTATTATTGTTATTATTAAATCTTTTTCTACAAATTACCAGTCATATAATAATCAAAACGGTCCTGCGTGTTTCAGAGAGAGTGAGAAGCCGGACACGAGTGAAATATCTGTCTGAATTGGTCTGTAAGCCAAAGTAAAGAACACCAGAATAGTGCTAGTAATGCACTAATTAAGTCCTGAATTGCTGTTAAAAAAAAAACAACAAACTCGCCTCACTGAAAATTACACTGGTAGTGGCTTTAGGTCCCCCCCCGAGCGACTATAAATAGTATTACAGTACAGACGCTACCCCACTTACGGACATTCATTTTACGAACATCTGAAAATACGAACATCCGGTTCAAGGTTGAGAGTGAAAGTGAAATGAAATTGAAGAACAAGTAGTAATAGAAATTGAATAAAATCTATAGAAAGATATATCATAAATATAAGTATGAAATATGATTTAACATCCCGAGGTACACTTAATACTAGTCTCCAGCAGAGGGGTGTGGCTGACGTGCTTTACACCGGAGGTCCGGGAAGCAGAACCAATACATTTCTGAACTCCTGCTAAAAGTTTCAAAGAAAAAAAGTGACTCCAGTATTATAATGAACTGGATAAGAGTGAAACTCTGTAAATCTGATCAGATGCACTGTGCTGTAGTTGAGAGGAACCAGGAGTTTAAACACGGGACATAATGATATTGATAATGTGATGATTATGGGGGGGGGGGCGAGAGAGAGTGGGGGGGGGGGTTAAAAGTTTTCTAAGTGTTTAATTTCATGTCCCTCACTAGTATGAACTTCCACCTGTGAGCCGGTAATGTGTGCATGGTGCTCTCAGAGGTCAGCACGTCTTGCATCGTTCCAGCGACGCGCAGCCTGAATGGCACACGTGGCCGCTGAGCGCCTCCAGATCCTATACAGATAACTTCATTATATGGGACCGGGGACCGGGGGGGATAAATGGTGTGCCTTGGTGATGCTGAGTGGTTTTGATGTGCAGGATGGTGTTTACTGCGGTAATGGGAGGAATTAACAATGATTTGTGATGGTCATGATTTAACACCATAAAGACTTTAAAGCTTCAGGCGCGTGGGCAGCAATTTGAGTCGAGTTGGGTCAAATTGGGGCCGAGTGAGACACAAAACATGAATCATATTGGGAAATGATTCACAAATAATCCACCAAACAGAATTATCTAGGAAGCATTACACACACTTCGGGTAAATAAATAAATCAAATTACAGGTCCTTCTCAAAAAATTTGCATATTGTGATAAAGTTCATTATTTTCTATACTGTACTGATAAACATTACACTTTCATATATTTTAGACTAATTACACACAACTGAAGTAGTTCAAGCCTTTTATTGTTTTAATATTGATAATTTTGGCAAAAAAGTAAAGAAACCAAAAATCCCTATTTCAAAAAATTAGCATATTTCATCCGATCAATAAAAAGTGTTTTTCATACAAAAAAGTCAACCTTCAAGTTCAGTTATACACTCAATACTTGGTCGGGAATCCTTTTGCAGAAATGACTGCTTCAATGCGGCGTGGCATGGAGGCAATCAGTCTGTGGCACTGCTGAGGTGTTCTGGAGGCCCGGGATGCTTCGATAGTGGCCTTAAGCTCATCCAAAAGTGTTGGGTCTGGTGTCTCTCAACTTTCTCTTCACAATATCCCCCAGATTCTCTATGGGGTTCAGGTCAGGAGAGTTGGCAGGCCAATTGAGCACAATAATACCATGGTCAGTAAACCATTTACCAGTGGTTTTGGCAATGTGAGCCAGGTTGTGCTGAAAAATGAAATCTTCATCTCCATAAAGCTTTTCAGCAGATGGAAGCATGAAGTGCTCCAAAATCTCCTGATAGCTAGCTGCATTGACCCTGCTCTTGATAAAATACAGCGGACCAACACCAGCAGCTGACACGGCACCCCAGACCATCACCGACTGGGTACTTGACACTGGACTTCAGGCATTTTGGCATTTCCTTCTCCCCAGTCTTCCTCCAGACTCTGGCACCTTGATTTCCGAATGACATGCAAAATTTGCTTTCATCCAAAAAAAGTACTTTGGACCACTGAGCAACAGTCCAGTGCTTCTCCTCTGTAGCCCAGATCAGGCACTTCTGCCGCTGTTTCTGGTTCAAAAGTGCCTTGACCTGGGGAATGCGGCACCTGTACTCAGGCCACTGCTTCCACAGGTCCCCCAAGGTCTGGAATCGGCCCTTCTCCACAATCTTCCTCAGGGTCCGGTCACCTCTTCTGGTTGTGCAGCGTTTTCTGCCACACTTTTTCCTTCCCACAGACGTCCCACTGAGGTGCCTTAATACAGCACTCTGGGAACAGCCTATTCGCTCAGAGATTTCTTTGTGTCTTACCCTCTTGCTTGAGGGTGTCAGTGATGGCCTTCTGGACAGCAGTCAGGTCGGCAGTCTTTCCCATGATTGCAGTCTTGAGTAATGAACCAGGCTGGGAGTTTCTAAAAGCCTCAGGAATCTTTTGCAGGTGTTTAGAGTTAATTGGTTGCTTCAGATGATGAGGTTAATAGCTCGTTTACAAGTACCTTTTCATGGTATGCTAATTTTTTGGGTTTTCATGAGCTGTATGCCAAAATCATCAGTATTAAAACAATAAAAGACCTGAAATATTTCTGTTGTTGTGCAATGAATCTAAAATATATGAAAGTTTAATTTTTATCAGTACATTACAGAAAATAATGAACTTTATCACAATATGCTAATTTTTTTTGAGAAGGACCTGTATCTTCATGTCGAAGTTAATTATAGTTCTCCGGTGCTCCTTCCAAGGGCAACCGGTGGCTGATCAGTTCAATTGTCCATTTGTAGTGTCGCCTGTGGGTGTGTGTGTGTGTGAGAGAGAGAGAGAGAGAGAGAGAGAATATGCTTTCAATTAGACTGAGCTCAAGAGCATCATTACACTGCGCTGTCAGTTATGTAATAACTCAGAGAGAGAGAGAGAGACTGTATACAGTACAAACTCGTATAGGTTACTTCTATAAGGTTTAAACATGCGTCCCCTGTAAAGAATTCTTTGTAACAACTTGCAAACAAATTCGTCTAACGAGCGGCCGTCTGGAACCTAACTCGTTCGTAAGCTGGGGAGCGTCTGTATTTGTCTATAAAATTGTTATTAGTACAGCTCTGCAAAGCAATGAATCTTTATTAACATTAAAAACAAAAAAGAAATATATAGGTCAACTTACAATAAAGAAAAACTTCATTAACATTGTTTTTTTATTCTGAAATAGAAAAGATGTAAAGTGCACCAATGTGCCTGAAATAAAAAAAATCCATCCTTGAAATTCCAAAAATCCATTCTTCTCCAAACTCATTCACCTTATTTATGTCTTAATATATGTCTCTCACCACCTTTCTCTTTCTCTTCCTGTTAGAAAATTTTCCATGTTGTTTCTTGAGGGGTTGTTTACTGTCCACTACTTCATATCGTTTGCTCGTGCGAAAAACCACACCTTAGCGTGACAATGAGAGCGCCACTGCCAACTAGTGGAGTGGCGTGCAATTACACTCAATTCTCATACACAAATCCAGAAAAGCATGTTCCCCAGGGTCATACGCGCTCATCCCAGCATCATGCCTCGCTGCCCGGAATCATATCGCGCCCCTCAAGGGAGGCGCTCCCCACTATTTGAGAAGCAGTGCTTTAGTGTGATATGAAAAAACAACTAAAAATAACTTCTTTCCACATTTAAGTCGCTTTACATTCCATGAAGTGCTAATGTGCTAAACGCTGGCTCTCTGAAAAATAATTGAGGGAGAATTCTCAATTGCCCCTAAATGTGAGTGTGAATATGAATATTTCTGTGCTGGCCTTACGATAATCCGGTGAACTGTTCAGAGCATCGTACTGTCTAAACACAATGACCATACAACATATACTGTAGTTTTATTGCATAAAATGAGCATTCAGTGAATAAGTAATAAGTAAAAGTACTTTCAAGTTTTTATTGGAAGTTTTCTGAAATTATACATGAATATGTACAGCATAGGTAATATTTGATAAAGTATCTGGTCTCATTATCACATACACACTCTTCCAGGCTCTGTCCCAGGTAAGTGACGCACGTGCACTCAGCTGTCCCACATGGTGTTCAAGAAAATGTGGCTAATCAGTCCAGGCCACTTTCTTGAGTACTCCATGATCAAGTTCTGCTGCCGGACGGGTCAACATGGGCCCTCTGACCGGTCTGTTGGTATCTGTTTAGAAAACGTCAAACATTTAGAGCTGATTGTTCACTTGCTTCTCAGTATATCCCGCCCCGTTACAGGTAGCACTGTAACGATATTCATTTCAGCAGTCAGTGGGTTTAATGTTATGGTTGATCAGTATATCAATATGCACGATAAAGGTGATTATTTTTTCAATATATTTATATGGATTATTTATTATTTGATTATTAATTGCTAGATCTGTATATAATTATGTAATATATAATACTGTACACTGTATCACATTAGCTATACATAAGGTTAAAGCCGGAAGGTCATCAGTTGTGCATGTGCAAGTCAGTCAGATAACTTGTATGGGGCGCAAAAATTACACATTCATCATGACAGTTACAGTCCGAATCAATCTTTCTGCACTGAAATAGCAAAGTATAAGTAACTTCAACTACCAGAGAATGCCTTGAATCGATACTTTCGGGCTCAGGCTTTACAACAAATAGTCAGTGTGCATACCAAACTGGTCACACACTCCTCTCAAAATAACTTGTAAGATTATCCCTTGGGATACAGTACTTCGTTCTACCAGGGGGCAGGACTACGTTTTTGTCTCTGCTTTCTATGATCTAAATTATGTGACACCCTTACAATTGACCTACACACTCTGTTGCATCATCACCCACTGACGAACGTGCACCCTCAGAGAGGCACTACCAATCATGCTATACCACGGGCCAGACTCTATATCTACTGGACACCCCCCCCCCTTTCTCTGACATCATCACCTACTGATGGACTTACACATGCTTTGATATTTACTGCTAGTGTGTCACATGATCTCCATACTGTATGATGATATCACAGGGAGGGACTGCCATCTCTCTGACAAGATGTCCTGGCAGTGTGTCACATGACCTGCACATTCTGAGATGACGTCACAGGGAAGGGCTACCTTTCTATGAAAAGGTGTCCCGACAGTGTGTTGTCACATGAGCTATACACCCTGTGATGGTGTCAGAGAGAAGCTACTGTCTTTTTGACAAGATGCACCACAGTGTGTCACATGACCTACACACTTTGAGAGGATGTCACAGGGAGGTGTGGTACCATCCTGGGACATCCCACCTGCAGGGCTTCAAGTTATCCTTTTAATTGTGAGATGTCCCACGTAATAACAATGCTAACTGCCTAAATTGTTGTTCTTCATAGACAAGGAATCTGCCATCATCCATTAAATGAGGTTGGTCTTCAAGCCCCTTCGTTTCTTCGTCTCTGTATGTATGTAGGTGTCTTTGTCTCTTATCTCATGCTCCCTGTTTTTGATGATGTCACAGAAGGTACTAGTAGACAGTATTGCCAATTAATTAACCCACAAATTGGGAAGCTAAACACTATGTGATGCTCCCACCATGGGACATCAAACCCGCAGGGCTTTGCTTCTAGTTTATAATTGGGATAGATATAATAGGCACATAAGTACACACTTGGCGTTAGCATGATGTTATTACTATGGAGGGGCAGGCACAAGATTGCACCAGAGAGGTGTGGACTTTTACGATGAGCCCTGTTGCACAATATGGATGCAAAATATGGCGAGGAGAAATGGGCAAGAAGCCACTCAGGAGGTCCCCCTTCAACGTGTACATATATATATATATATATATATATATGTGTGTGTGTGTGTGTGTGTGTGTGTATGTGTGCTTGTTTATGACTGTGCTAAATTGCACAGTTCTCGGTGGGAATGTCATAATGAACTGGCTGCATCTGCATTTAGAAAATTCATTTTTAAGTTCACTTCCCCACTTTTTACAACGATTTTTTTTATATGTTAATACTTCCTTATCTGGAATCTTCTTGGCAACAAACTGAATTTTACAAACATAAAAGAGCACTCAGGCCCATAAAAGTGCCAAAATGATGTTAAAAAATGATTTGACATTTCCCTTCTTTTTTATTTTCTTGAATGTTTCCAATTTCTAATGTGTCAGAGACTGAAATATTTTATAAACTTTGTAAATAATTATTCTTATTAACGTACAAAGCATCTTTCAAGTAAATATCACCTGCTGACACATTAATGATGTTCATTGGAAACCATGGCTTAGTTAAAAGCCCAAGAAGATGTTGATGAACGAGTCCCATTGTTTATAGATCACTCAACAAACTGGTCATACCTAATCAGCCCTATTTTAGGATTGCACCACATGCCAATTTACCAAGTTTAGTAAATCTTGTATTAAAAAAAATCATGCATTTGTAAACTGTTATAAATACTCCCAGCGACATTGGCACTTTAACAGGACTATGTGCTGTACTGCTGTGATATTGGTGTGTGTTCTGGGGAAAAATACCTTTTATTCGACTCTGTTGTACTTCTGATGTTTCTTCTGAAGAAATATCTTTTAGCCTGTTCCGTTGAGCTGTCTGAACAGTTTCGCGTCGAAATGAGCAGTGAGGCGCTGTAGAAAAGGGAGTTATGAAGAGCTATGAAAAAATTGTCATACTATGGAAACCAAAGTGTTGGAAATTTTTTTTGGCTAAGCAGTTTAGTTCATCTTCTATCACCGCTTAATCCTAATTAGGATCTCGGGGAGGCTGGTGCCCATCCAGGTGAGGGCAGAGTACACCCTGGACAGCTCGCCAGGCCATCACAGGGCTGGCTAAATAGTATATATAATAATCTATCCTGAGGGGAATCAGGTGTGTGCTTCACTTAAATGAGCAAAAATGGAAAAAAAGGCATCAAATATGCATTTGTCCCCTTTCTAAGAGAGTTTGTAGTTTTATAAACACTGTTTATTTGAGTTGGAAAACCTTTAAAAGTCCTGCTGTGACCTGAGGGTGATCCTACCTTACGACCATAGGCACGCTGGTATTCCGTGCGTCGATGCTTTTCTGCAAACAGAGCATCATATTCGCTCTGAACTGACGTGGCTGGGAAATGGGGATTTTTGACTGCAGTTCGTCGTGGTTGGGCAAGTTTTGTGCCTCCAAAGTTTTGTGTGTATTCAGTTCGCCATAGAAGCTCACTACGGAAACCAGGAGTCAGAATTAGAGGAAGCAATACAGGAAAAAATATATATTGATAAATCGATAAGCAGCCATTCAGTCTTATTTTGATTAGTTACCTTGGCTTGGTTGTTGGAATGTCCTTCTTCTGCTCAGCTTTCAGCACCTCATGTCCTTCAAGGAAAATATATTAAATGTGATTATTGTCCAACAGAACAAGGCTTTAACACTTGCATCGCCACATAAGGGCAAAAAAAATTGCACTCTATTATTTTGTTGGAATGCCTTTAGCCTTTATTACAGAACGTAATCGCCATGGCATTGTTTTTGACAAACTTTAAATAAAATCATTACATTTACATATTTCCGTCCAGAGTTGTCCTCATTTTTGACTGACATCTTGAATTGATAACAAAAAATTTTAAATACGCAGTAAAAGTCTTCTCCAGCATCAGACATTCAGTACAGTTAAATCAGGACTTTATGGTGCCAATGAAAATACAATTTGAGCCTCAATTTACTATCTGTGGGATCAGGGAGGAAAAAGTGCACTGGTCAGATCACCTGGTCACTCAGTATATTTCAGGTCAACAGCTGACAGTTTTATTGCCACATTAATGTTGCTGAGTCTCAACCTGACCAACTGCATCAATGGCGACTAAACAACTGTATTCAAGGATAAAGGTGCTCTAACAAAAATGACCATGCACGAGTAGTAAATATCATCTGCATGTTTTTTTTATCTTGCTAGAAGTGCCTTGTTTAAGTATGTCAAACACTGTTTCATTTAAAGTCTGCACTGCTGCAGAAAATGGTTTCAATTTGAAATACACTCAAGAATACATCAACAAATGTAAAGACAATTGACAGATTATTCCACACAAATGCTTGAATTTATGAAATTAAAAGAAAATGCTTGAAAATGAGCAGTGGTGTAAGATCTACTACCTTTTCTGGGTTCAGCAGGTGGAACAGGAGTCCGGACCTTGGTGAGGTGTTGCTCATCAACTGAGTAAGGATCCTGAGCTTTCGGCCTCTGTACCCTTTGCTGCTCTACCTGCACTCTCGTTTCTATAAGACCAAAGAAAAATATATATCAGGTATACGAGATATTTTATGGCGGTACGATGGTGTAGTGGTTCGCACAGCCACATCACAGCAAGAAGGGCCTAGGTTCGAGTTCTGGGCTTGGTGAGGTGGTTTTTTTCGTGGAGTTAGCATGTTTTCCATATGCTTGCATTTGTGTAGGTTTCCTCTGGGTACTCCAATTTCCTCCCCCAGTCCAAAGACATTTGTTAGGATAAAGGTCAGGACTTTGTGATGCCAATGCATGTGTGAAAATAATTCCTCACTCTGTGCCACTCTCACTATTTCAATCTCAAAGTAACTTTTATTGTCATTCATCCATATACAGGGCATGTAGTAAAACAAAAATATTTAGTGTGAAATACAGGTGCCATCGGAAAAAAACAATAAATATAAACACTAAACTTCTAAACTAAAGCATTAGCAGGGTGGCACGGTGATGCATTGCTTAGCATGTCCACCTCACATCAAGAAGGCCTGATTTTCGATTCCTAGGCTCGGGGCGTTTCTGTGTGGGAGCATGTACGCACTCTCCCTGTGCTTGCATGGATTTCCTGTGGGTACTCTGGTTTCTGCCCACAGTCCAAAACCATGCACAGTACACTAATTGGCAGCTCCAAATTTACCCGAGTTTGAGTATGGCTGTGAATGATTGTATGTATGTTGGCCCTGAAATGGCCTGAAAGGCTGTTCAAGGTGTATACCCTGCCCTAATCCAGAGCCAACTGACATGAGAACCAGACTCCCAAGGACCCTAACAGGGATTACACATCTTAGAATGAATGAATCATCTTTTCCTTTCGGCTGTTCCCTTCAGGGATCGCCACAGCGAATCATCTGCCTCCATCTCACCCTATCCTCTGCATCGTCTTCCTTCATGCCCTCCACCACATCCATAAATCTCCTCTTTGGTCTTCCTCTAGGCCTTCTGCATGGTAGTTCCAACCTCAGCATTCTACTACCAATATACTCACTATCCCTCCTCTGTACATGTCCAAACCATCTCAATCTAGCCTCTCGGACATTGTCTCCAAAACCTCTCTTATATGTGCTGTCCCTCTTATGTACTCATTCGTAGAATGAATGAATAAACAATTAATATAAGGCTAACAAAAAAAAACCCCACTAGAGTAAGATAATCAAGAACATGTCTTTGTAGAGCAGTCGGGTAAATATTATGAAGAAAGGGGTAATGAGGCAATCCGAGTGGTGCAAAATCCAAAAGTAAGGCGCAGGTGCAATATTTTAGTCCAATGTAAAGTGCAGATACAGAATGGATAGAATTGAAAAAGATTAAATGTTAAAATTAAAGTGCTGGTCTGGTGTTAAGCTCTCCTGTATATACAAAAAGTACAGCGTGTGTGCTAGTGTGAGTTACCTCATCAAGTGTGTGTATTGGGATGGCGGATCAGGAGTGTGTGTTTGTGTTCAGTGCTGTGACATCTTTGAGGAAGAAGCTGTTTCAGAACCTTGCAGTGTGGGTTCTGATGCTTCAAAACCTCCTGCCTGATGGGAAGAGGTTAAACAGTCCATAAGGAAGGTGTTATGGGTCTGTCACAATTGCAGAGGCACTGTGTAGACAGCGTGTGTGGAGCAGGTCCTGGATAGAAGGAAAGGAGCCCAAATGATAATTTCAGCTGTTCACATGATGAATTCGAGGGACTTGTGATACTGCTGTGCAGAGTAGTTCCCAAAGCACACGGTGATGCAGCTTGGCAGGATGCTGTTCAGTGTTTCTATAGAAAGTAGTGAGGGCTGGTGGTGGAAGGCTCTTTAGTCCTATTAGAAAGTGAAGATATATTGGTGCCTTCTTCACAGAAGAGGTGTAGTTTGATTGTTGGTCCAGATGGCCTTCAGGGATGTGCACCCCAAGGAGCTAGGTGGTTCTGACAATATCTGGTTCTCAAATATGTGCCATTTTTGTCAGGTGTGATAGAGCAGTGGATCGCTGTAGGACAGAGGCCTCAGCAGTGTAGTGATTTGGATGAGAAGCAAATTGCAGGAGGTTAAGTTAGGAGCCCAGAGACAAGTGGATGTGTTTCATGACCAGATGCATTAAGCACTTCATCATGATGGGAGTCAGTGCCATTGGCTGATATTTAGAAACAAACGCAATGAGGACTTCTTTGGCAGACGAATAATGGTTTTTGAAGCTCACATGTGCCACGGCCTGCTTCAGACAAGTGTTGAAAATGTCTGTGTGCCAGCTGATCAGCAGTCTTTGTAAACTCTCCCCAGGATGCTTTCTGGGTTAGCAGTTTTCAGCATGTTGACCCCAGAAAGTGTCTTCTTCACATCAGCTAGGGTCAGACGGAACACCGCTCCTCTGGGGTGGGTGCGGACTTGAGTGGTTTTGTGCCATTAGGAGCTTCAAACCGTGCATAAAGGTCATTCCACATGTCAGGAAGGTAGGTGAGTGTTCCTGTCAACAATCTCTGGTGTGGTGTATATAGTCTGCTAGAAACTGAATGCACTTCCACATATACCTTGTGTCATTAGTGTCACAGAAGTGGTTTTGGATCATCTGTGCATAGTGCTTTTTGGTTTTCCTGGCTTTGGAAACTGAACCCTGGCTAATCTGAGAACTTGACCTGACCAACTGCAGCAACAGTGCGATTGCAATGTCATGCTGTAATCAAGACTAAAGGTGCTCCAATAAAATATTATCGTGCACATTTTTTGCTACAGTTAATATCATCTGCATGTTTTGTATCTTGCCAGAAGTGCCTTGTGTAATTACAAGAACTGCTTCGTTTAAACGGTCTGCACTGCTTCAGAAATTGATTTCAACTTGACATGCACAAATAAATGCAGCCACAAATGTTAAGACTATCCATTGAGATTATCCACACAAGTAGTTGAACATAATAAAAGGAAAATGCTTGAAAATGAGCAGTGGTGTGAAATCTACCTTTTCTGGGTTCAGTGGGTGGAAGAGGAGGTCTGACACCGGTGAGGTGATCCTCAACGGAGAAAGTTCCCTGTACTTTAAGCCTCTGTATCCTCTGCTGCTCCACCTGCACAGTCATTTCTATAAGACCAAAGAAAGATATATATCAGATATACAAGATATTTTATGGCGGCATAGTGATTAGTATATGCACCCCACAGCAAGAATACAACAACAAATGTAAAGATGATCGACAAAGATTAGCCACACAAATGCTTGAATTTATGAAATTAAAAGAAAATGCTTGAAAATGAGCAGTGGTGTAGGATCTACTACCTTTTCTGGGTTCAGCAGGTGGAACAGGAGCCCGGACCTTGGTGAGGTGTTGCTTCTCAACTGAGTAAGCATCCTGAGCTTTAGGCCTCTGTACCCTTTGCTGTTCTACCTGCACTCTCGTTTCTATAAGACCAAAGAAAAATATATATCAGGTATATGCGATTTTACAGCGGTATGATGGTGTAGTGCAGGGGTGCTCAATCCTGCTCCTGGAGATCTACCTTCCAGAAGGCATTCGCTCCAACCCTAATCATGCCCACCTAACCATCCAATCATCCAATCAAGGGACTTTGAAATGTCTTAAGACCTGACTGGATCTTACATGTCACATGGGCCACATTAGGGTTGGAGATAAAGTCATCTGGAAGGTAGATCTCCAGGAGGATTGAGCACCCCTGGTGTAGTGGATCACACAGCTACATCACAACGAGAAGGTTCTGGGTTCAAGTCCTGGGCTTGGTGAGGTGGTTTTCTTGTGGAGCTTGCATGTTTTCTATATGCTTGCATGTGTGGGTTTTCTCCAAGTACTCCGATTTCCTCCCACAGTATAAATGAATGGCATGCACATGAAGCTATTGCCTCTAAATGTGAGTATGATTAGTTGATTAGTTGTGTGGATTGTCCAAGGATGTACTCTGCAGTTGCCCAGAGCTGGTCCTCAGCCCAAGTTTTAATTGACTGAGCAGTGAAACAGTTTTGATCGTGTTACATGTGAAGAAACTATGTCACTTCAGTATTTACGCACCAGGTTTAGGTCTGCTAGACACTTTTTTTGAAGAAGTCAGAAGCGGGGAGGATGACTGTGTTGACTTATACGTTGTAGTTTTCCCATGGACTGACAGAGTGACCTCCTTATTCTGTAAGAGAAGAAAATGCAATAGAAATAAAGTGTAGTGAACAATCTGATCCTTTTAACCAATAAAAAAATAAAACGATAAATTATTGCAAGTATTACTGTATCTACTATGCCGTGGTTGTATGGAGTTTTATTCTACCTGAGTACTGCAGATTAACTGGTATTCATGGTGTTTTTTCTTTTCTTTAAAGTAAGGATCAGCTCCGCTCTGAAATGTTGAAACACAGGTTTGTGTGTTTGGTGCAGCCCGTGTTGGTGGCGGCACGAGAGGTGTAGGGGGTCCAAAGTTACTCGTATATTCTGTCTGCCAATAAGACCTTCTATAATAAGGAGAGAGAGTCAGAGAAGAAGAAATCATATCAATCTGAGGATAAACAGTAACAAATGGTATATGACAGATAAATTCATGATGATAAATTAAAAATGAATTAGTTCAGAAACGACTGGAAGCACTGCTTCCTTCTCGAAAAGATCTTCTTCTCCTTTCGGCTTTTTCTCTTTTTCAGAGGTCGCCACAGTGAATCATCTGATTCGCACGTTTGATTTGGCATAGGTTTTTTTAAGTCGGATGCCCCTCCTGACACAACCCTTTAGCAAGGGACAGAAACACACTGACAGCTTTGCAGCTACTCTTTACAAAAGTCAGTAATGGTTCTTTTACGTGAACCTCTCACCATAGACAGTGAGAGACATGGCCAGCCTTTGATAACCCAGTCAGCTGCACTGGGGGGGGGGGGACTCAAACCCCCAACCCTAGGATCAGTGAGCCAGCACCCTATATACCACTATATATATATTCAAATATATAAGTATCCTCACTCTTATTTAGGAATGGAAAAAAAGAGAAAAAAAAATCCAAGTTAAAATGATGGTGTAGGAAGTCCCAAGTTGGATGCCCATCATGTGACATCATCACAGAGTATGTGGTTCGAGCAGTAGGTGAAGATGTCACAGAGTGTGTAGATCAATAAGTAGATTATCATGTCACAGTATTGTAGGTCATGTGACATGTGGGACATCATGTCAGTGAGACAAAGGGACTCTTGGTTCAAATGTCAGGAAAAATAGCCAGTCTCCCTTCCTCAACTCTCTTGGTATGAGGTGAACTGGATGACCAGAAATATTGTGATAAAGTGAATATACTGATGGCCTACTAGAATTGATGTAGGAAAACCATCTCAAGGGATTTGGGTAAAACCAAGTTTTGGGGACGTGACTAACTTTGATAGGGCATACATAAAAATTTAATTCAAAATGGACAAATTTACAATCTTCTTTTCCTTTCGGCTTTTCCCTTTTTCAGGGGTTGCCACAGTGAATGATTCGCACATTTGATTTGGCCCAATCATCTCACATCTGCTAAGAAAAGCACATGATCTTACAAGGAAGTTTGCAATGATATGTAGGCCCAAAATCTAAAATGTTCTTCCCCTCTTAAACAGTCCACCCGAGCTGCCACTGACACAAAACCATGTTTTTTTAATAGTTACCGTGGTGTTTTCATGCTGGTCTGCTCATGTTCTATATTCACTGAAGGTGGGCGCTCACAGACTGGTGAAAACACAAGAAAACAATCAGGTAACTTACTGCACTGGAAAAACCCATTAAATGAAACTCACTGAAATGCTACATCCTGATTTCAGACCAGTTTTTTGTTGGTCAATCATGCAAGCACTCGCCGCAACACACTAACAGTGCACCCTGAACACACATCATTTTAAAACCATTCCACCCACCCATGGGCGCTCAGATGCACGAGGATATATTTGTTATTTTACAACAATATGGGAACTTGATGGAAAAAAATACAACTACATCGATGTCAAATTAGGAAAGGCTTTTGTTTTGTACTGATTTTAAGATAAGGCCAAAAATTTGATTGGAGTAAAAAAAGAAATAACATCTAGACTGTTGTATTTCCATATAATATGTATATAATTAGTATATTGCTTTGGCAATTGTGTTCTGTAAGTAGTATAAATAAGCAACCTGTTTTGTTTCAGCAGTGCTATACTGCTACAGAAATTGGTTGCAATTTTTATTGTACTTATGGATGCAATGACTAATATTAAGACAATCGAATGATATACACACATGAGCTTGAACCTTCAAGGCTAGTCTAGTTCAACAAGGTTTTAGTTGACACTATTGTAGCATTTTTCCTTTTTTTTCTTTTGGATAAACTACAACTACTACCTGCCAGTTATATGACTCTGTGCTGTAGGACACAGGAATTTTAATGCAGAGTTCAGAAAAGCTCCCTCAATCTCTTCTTAAAAAACCGTTTACAGTAACAGCACTCATGGGAAGGCTACAGTGACCTTGACCTTTGATCTTTGATCTGTGACCCCCAAGTTTTAGTCAGTTGATCCTTTAATAAGAGTGCACATTAATGCAAAATTTAACTTCCAAGGATTCTTGATATTGCTTTCACAAGAACAGCACATATAAAGGCTACAGGGGCCATGACCTTTGACCTATGAATTCCAAATTTGAATCAGTTCATCCTTAAATCAAAGTCGACTTTTAATCAAAATTCAAAGAAAATCCCTCAAAGCATTTTTTAGATGTCGCATTCAAAAGCATGAACAACATGAAGTTTCAGTAACCTTGACCTTTGATCTATGGCCACCAAAATGTAATCAATTCATCCTTGTCAATGTTGACATTTTTGAAGTGTTTGAAGGAAATCACTTAACATATTCTTGAGAGTGTACGCAGACTGGCTCGGAAGGGTGGATGGACACGCACACACACACACACACACACATATACACATACACACACATATATAAATATATATATATATATATATATATATATATATATATATATATATATATATATATATATATACACAGGGATACCTCGCTACTTGGCACTTCAACTCAAATGTGGCTTCAGTGCATTGTTGTTGTTTTTTTTTTTAAATATTCATCGAATTAAAAAAATATGGAAATTAAGATAAAATAGGGGGGAAAGTTAAGGAAATGCTACAAAACAAGGCCAATTATGCCAAGAAAATCCTAAACAAACGGAAACAAAAAAACAACCCAAAACCTTTCAAAACTACTTACATTTTAATGTGAGGTGTGCATCTGAATGTGTGCACATGCGCATACGTCTGTATGTATGCATTTATATTTTATTTATATCTTATGCATTATTTTTGAATGTTTAATTGTTATTATAAGCATTTATAGCGTTGAATATGTATTTATTGATATTATATACACATATACATGTCTGTATACGTCAGTCAGGGGGGATGGGGGGGTTTGATCCTACTTCGCGGAATTTGGTGGTCGAGGGGGGATCTCAGTCCCAATTAACTGCGGAAAGTGAGGGATCCCTGTATGTTTGTGTATATGTATGTGTATATATATATATATATATATATATATATATATAAAAATATAAATCCCTTACTTCCTCCGAATAATTACTCTATTCTAATCCATGAAAAGTGTGTAATGTAATAAAGTATGTAAGTAATGTAGGTAACAACCTCATATATATCACAAGAACAAGGGTATTTTCACAGTCTTAGAAATGTGCTAACTGTAATTGCTGCAGAATACAAACTGTTTAAAATGAGCAGTGATTTGACCAATACCTTTCCTAGTGGCGGCTGGTGGAACAGGACTCCCATGATTGTTTGCACAGGTGTCAGCCCTGCTCTGAAAAGTTGACGTTCTATGCTGCACTTTTTTCTTTGGAGCAACAGGTGGATCGTATGCTTTTGGGGCAACAAATCTTCTCATATACTCAGTCTCCCAATGGGACCTGCCAAAGAAAGCATAGAGCACCGGAGTTAGAGAAATCAATTTATTTAGCAGGGTGGCATGCACATTAGGCGAACTGGCTGTCCCGGATTGCCCTTATGTGTGTGTGTGTGTGTGTGGGCCCTGCAATGGCCTGCTGAGCTGTCCAGGTTGCATCTGGCTCGCACCCAAAACTCAGATAAGTCAGTCAAGCTCCACTGGTTTAGGGAAGTGAACGAATGAAATTATTTAGCATGTAGTTAGAATAGGTTACCTTGGAGTCATTGTGTTGACCCACTGATGAGTGCTTATGTTTGGAGGATTCTCCTTACAGGAATACTGCACATATCCTTCAAAAAAAACAACAAAAAAAAACAAAAACAAGATAAGACGTACAACTTCTGCCATGACTTAAGTCAACAAACTATGAAATGAGTCTAAAATCTGACATGAGTTCATATAGTAAGGTGCCAGATGGAGGTTTTAAAACGATTGTTTTTTCTTGACGCGTCAGAGCAACAGTTTTGACAGTGTTAAATATCATCTGTTGTTACGGTGAGTGTTTACACACCAGGAACGGCTTTTGTGGACACTGAAGAATCCCATGGGGATGGGTGTAGAGATTGGTGCTCGATAGGATTCCCAGGCAATGTATGAATGTGCTGATATCGCTGTGAGGGAAGAGAACACAATCACTGTGAGAAACCATTTTAATCAATGCAGGATAACTTTGTCAAAATGACAGAAACTGCAATTTGCATATCTCGTTTAGATCTCATTTCATTTTCCAAACTGCTTGGTGCTTTATTAAGCCAATCTTTGATTCTCACAACCATTCAAACTCACATTCATGCCTAGGGGAAATTGAGAATATTCAATTAGCCTAATGTGCATGCCTTTGCACTGTAGAAGGTAACCGGAGCAACCGGAGCAGGGTTATCCAATCTCATCCGTAAGGAGCTTTTGTAGGAGCGGGTTTTTATTCCAAGCAAGCAGGAGCCAGCCCTTCCCTGCTTAAACCACTGATTTCATAAAAAGAGAGAGACTGGCTCACATGGTAGTATTTTAAATTTTGAAGCCAGATAGCAGCCATCTTGATGAGACTTGGTACTATTCTCGTCATTCGTTTGCCTAACCACTTACTCCGATTCAGGTTACTAGGAAGCTGGAGCCCATCAGCCTAATGTGCATGTTTTAGATTGTAGGAGGAAACTCACATAATCAGAGAGAACATGCAAACTCAACAAAGAAACACCTGAGCCCAGGACTCAAACCCAGGAATTTCTTGCTGTGTGTGAGGTGAATGAATTAACCACTACGCCACTGCGCCGCTCAACTTGGTGCTGTTAGACGTTAATACAGTGTAGAAAGCTTGAAAGAAAAAAAAAAAAAAACTCAGTCAATTTTACTGCTGAAAGTCAAAATCTTTTAAATTTCACTTGACTTTACAAACAATTTTGCTGGTATTGTAATTTTTTTTTTTGTTTGTTTTTTATAAAGCCAGTTCTGCATAGCTGAAAGTTTCTAAAAAGGTTGTTGACTAGGTGCAAATTTTAGATGGAAATCTTTTTTAAGGTTTAAACCGGTGGAAGGGTGCGGCATCTGCGTGAGTGAAATGAAAACCTGCACTCACCCAATCGCTTTCGTTCCTGAGCAAGATGAAACTCACACATGCACAGGGAGATTGTATGGGGTTATGTATGTAGTCATGTGTAGTGATGTAATGTTTTGTGTAGTGATGAGAAGTCCATTGCAGTAATGTGTAGTCAGTCATGTGTAGCACCATGTAGTGATCTATAGAGTGGTGTAGGGCTGTTTGTGATATTAATTGTTGATATGTCATTTGTGAATGTTGGCTCTTAATAAATACTTTTATCTGACTAACAATTATAAAATGTTGTGAAAATGTTCCGGGGAATATTTTCAAAATATGTCAAAAACAGCTAACTGGGTTATCAAAGGCAGGCCATGTCTCTCACTGTCTATGGTGAGAGGTTCATGTAAAAAAAAAAAAAAAAAAAAAAAACATTGCCGACTTTCGTAAAGAGTATCTGCAAAGCCGTCAGCATGTTTCTGTCCCTTCTAAAGGGTTGTGTCAGGAAGAGCATCCGACGTAAAAACCTATGCCAAATGAAATACGTACGCGAATCATTCGCTGTGGTGACCCCTGAAAAAGGGAAAAAGCCGAAAGGAAATCTCATTGTCAATCACATTAATTTGCAAGGGCTGTGCACATGTGTACTGTGGTTTCCTTTTCATCCATTGTGTGATTCACTGAAAGGGAAACCATTGTGCAGATGTGCACATTTTGTAATTTTGATAATACTATTTTATAGGCACATTTACTGGAGATGTCATCAGTCAGCAGATCCAGCCAACTGGATTCCTCGGCTGGGCAAAATGGAACAAATGAGTTTCATGTGCTCAGCTCACGTATAGGTTGCCAATCAATATTATTTGCAATTGTAATGTGATAAACATGTGCCTCAGGATGCAAAAAGCATTTTTGTAATGTTCGGGCATTACTTTTTTTACTCGATTTACCGAAGGAGAGCAGCAGAAAACTAGCAAATGACTCTCAAACAGCCGGCCCTGAATGAGCCTTAAATATTTTTTAAATCAGCTATTGTATGCATAACAAAGCTTGGCGATCTTGACCAATGTTGGTCTTTCCCAGAGTTTAAAGCCTATTCAATGTTACATTCCCTCAGGTGAGTGCACTCTTTTTTACTTGTAGGTTCTAATTTGATTGCTTAAGCTATACACAGAATGGTCTGTTAGCAATTTGAATCTTTCACCACAATTCAGTATTTATCCTCATATGTGTGCTGATACATAACCTCGATTTTTGTCTAATGAGGTTTGCATAATGTTCCAACCAGGCAAATGATTCTTGGGGAATTCAAGATATAAAACCTTCTGAACGCAAGCAGGGTGATAATAATTATGTATATATTTAAAGATTTGTAGGCATTCAGCAATTCATGTGTAAAGTCCAGGATACTGAATCCCAAGCTAATTGTAAATATCCTTGTTGTTATCAGCAATCAAGTGTATGGATAAGGAAGCTTCTCTCCATCATCTGCAGCCAGTTTATCATGATGTCTATCCAACAAAATTTTCAAGATTTCATTTGTTTTGAGTTTGTTGTCAGGATTTCACATGACTCCGATACTCTATTCCCATGTCTTGTTTTCTTTTGTCCACCCGGTGACTGAATATACATAGAAAACGTGAAAAATATCGTGTGTTGACACCTCTTCTGTTTAGGGAATTAAACAACATGGCAATTTCTGTCAGAGGCTGTTGCTGCAGGAGCTTGAAAGACATTATCTAGTAATTTAAGATGCGTTGCAGTAGGGTTCAATGTGTACATTCTGCGATGCCAAAATGATTTTTTTAAGCAGACCATCCATAAGTTAGACCCGCTGTGCCGAATGAATGAATATAAAAATTCACAGGTATCCCCCACCTTTGTTTGATCATCATTTCACTTACTATCATAATCATAAATTCTCTGAAATAGGTTTGTCATTGCTGTGGGATATTATGCTATTGTGATATTCTGCTATCATTCATCATCAGTCCATCACAGGGCAACACACACAACCATACACACTCGCACCTCAAAGAAATTTTAAACAGATAATCTGCCTAATGAGCATGTCTTTGGACTGCCGGAGGAAACCAGAGGACACCTATGCAAGCCACAGGGAGAATGTGCAAACTCCACACATTTCACTGAGCCTAGGCCTCGAACCCAGTACTTTTTTGCTGCAATGCAGACAGACTAACCATTACGCCACCGTGCCACCTCAAGATGCATCGTCTATGAATAAAAATGATGTTATATACATTTTTTTTTTGAGGGGGGGGGGTCAGGATGCAGGAGGATCTGCTGATATTAAGGGGTTCCTATGCCCCTGGTTTAAGAGCTTGATTGTATTAACATGATAGCAAACTTGGCTATCGATTTATATTCATTTACTCACTTATTTGTCAAACCACGTACTCCTACTAGGGTTGAGGGTAGGCTGGAGCCGAATTAAGATGACAGCGGGCGTAAGCAGGATACACCCTGACCATCTTACCAGACCATTTCTATGCAACACACTCACACTTGCACCTTGAGGCAATTTAAAACAGCCATCATCATAATCATCATCACCATTATCATCATCTTTAAACTGTTTACTCATCTGTTAGGGTTGTGTGGAGGAAGAATCTCAACCAACATTGGACAAAGGCAGTTCTACACGCAACAGCTTGACATCCATTGCAGAGCAAATATGGACACAACCATTCACATCTTGTGGCAATGTGAAACAAGCAGATAGCTGAGTGTACATGTCTTTGGACTGTGGGAGGAAACTGGTGACCTGGATTAAACCCATGCAAGCACAGGTAGGACATGGAAACTCCATGAAGAAATCATATGATATATAGTTAGTTATACTTTGGGGGTTCAAAGGTGGAATCTGCTCATTTTAAGGGGTTTCGAGCTTAGCCAGAAAACTTGCCTACTGGTTTATAGAGAATTATAATATTTTTTTAACCTAACAATTAATATAAAACAACACCGGTACTAAATCTATAGCCAGGTGTGATGGTTTCTCTGTGGAATATGATTATTTCATCGCTTGGTAAAACTTTTAAAGCTGCTTTAGTGACGTGAACCGGCGGTGTGGATGAATATTGGTGCGTGAAACATTAATAGAGGAGCAGATGGATGATTAGGCAGCTGTGTCAGAATCGAAACCTCTATTGATACTGTGGAGTAAAAATCTCGAACTGTACCGTGATTGTCTTGATAGTCGTCGTTTCCTCTGCATGAACACTCATCTGAAACATTGTCCTCCCAAAGTGCACAGAACATATCCACGTGAGTTTAAATAACAGTTGTCATGACATCACAAGCTTTGCAAGGTCACACGCGGGCTTTACGCCACAGTGTGCTCGGTTTGAACGGGAATCCTCGTCGTGACGTCACGCGTTTATCACGTGACTTGCCGCATACAAGAGACTGATGATGAACGTGATTTCTATGTTCACTGTGCTTTCTTTTAATTACAGACCAAACGCTGACACCAACATGAACTCTAATGATTGTAACATTAATTCCAATATGAACATTAACACCAACCTTAAAATAAACACCAACAATCAACAATCTTCTTTTGATCGAAATAACTTTTAATCCCAAGAATTACAATAAATGTATTAAAATAAGGTACAGTATACTATAATTAACAGTGCTTTATTTAATCAAGCAATTTATTGTGCACAGAAGGAGTCTCCAGTTTCAGTACATTTTCTGCCTGCTATAAGAAAAATGTGTGAAGCCAGAGGAATGACACTGCAAAATCTAATTATACTTTCACTGAACAACTTTTTTTTCTCAAATGATAGAAGCTGGTAAATAAATTTCTAGCACATCAACAACATATTTTGCAGATGTTTCAGAGCATTAAATGGACCAAAAATGGTTAAAAACTACAAGTCAATCTTTAAAAGGTACAGCTAGTTATGTGTGTGTGTGTGTGTGTGTGTGTGTGTGTGAATTGCTCTAGTAAGGGGGGGGGTTATACCACACACCATGTATAATTAATATGGGATGTCCCATGTAATGAGGTTCCACTGGAGGGACAGACTGTATGTCCCTTTGTCTGTCACCATGTCCTGCTGGTGTAGCACTGGACACATGTGCTACTTGGCTCACTTTGTACCTACCCATAGTAAACAAAGCACTACATATTTTATTTTCTTCAACATTAAGCCTTGAAAATTAAGAACAGAGATAAAATATAAAACAACTTGAATCACAAATTAATCAATTAATATTATTTTCATTTGTTTATTTATTTATTTATTGATATTTTATTTAATTATTTACTACCTCTGGGGTAAACATGAATAGCCTGTACAGATTTTGATAACCACATGACATATAATCGATTATGGATTTGTATTTATACATAGACTGAATAATTCTTATTAACTAAAATTAATGCACACCAACCATTTAAATTACAAATAAAATGCACTTATAATTAGCCTTTAAAGATAAACGTCAAAATAAAGGATTTCCTTATTTACAGATTAACATTAAAGATACATTACATTTTATATTTAAAAATAGATTAATTTAAATTAAAACATAAATCTAAAAAATAATAATAATAATGGAGAAAGCCTAAATATATAAGTAAGTATAAGTTTGTTTCCTGACAAACTTTTACCACTTCGCCATCAAGAACCTTCTGACCTGTGAGGACCTTCTGACCTACTGCTGTAGTGTGGTCCAGCAGCCATACTGCAGAGGACAGGAAGGCCCTATGGAGGGTGGTGGGGACAGCAGAGAAGGTAATTGGAACTAGTCCCCCCTCCTCAGTGCTATTTACACTGGCAGACTTCAGAGAGCCAGTGGATTTATCAGGGTTCCCACACACCCTGAACACCCCCTTTTTCTCCCCTCGTCCCTAAATAAAAAAAAAAACAGACTCAGGAACAGCTTTTACCCACAAGATAGTAAACATGTAACCCCATCAAGCCCACCAAGGACAAGCATATTATGTATAAACTGTAAAAGGTGAGTTTTTTTCCAACATTTAATCCTATTAGGCTTGCAGGGAGGTTGGAGTCTATCTCTGCCAGCAGTGGGCGAAGGCGAGATACACACTGTACTGAACAGTCTGCCAGTCCATCACACGTGTACAAAGATGGAAACGGCCTAGTGTGAGAGAAAACCAGCATACACTGTGGAAACCCGCACAAGCAGCATGCAACAGCCACACAGAATTGTCCAAGCCATGGAAGGACTTAAAACCTTGACCTTGCTGTGATGTGGATCTACAAACCCCTACGCCACTGTGCCGCCCATTTTCATAAATCTGTTGAAATGTTAAACTGAACGAGCAAATCTAAAAGTTTTTAAAACTATAGTTTGTGCTTGCTCAAGAGAGACAAAGTTCGGTGTGCATGTTTGTGATTCAAAGTATATCTAATTGGATTATCAAAGGCTGGCCATGTCTCTCACTGTCTATAGGGTAAAAGAACCATTACTGACTTTCGACAAGAGTAGGCTGCAAAGCCATCAGCATGTTTTCGCCCTGTAATGGCCTGGCGAGCTGTCCAAGGTGTACTCTGCCCTCACCTGGAGTCGGCTGGGATGGGTACCAGCCTCTCTGTGACCCTAATTAGAATTAAGTGGTTACAGAAAATGAATGAAGTATATCTCAAAGAATAATTGCATAATTCTACAGAATAATAGAGTCTGTCTGTCTTCCTTTCGGTTTTTTCCCTTTTACTCGGGAGTCGCCACAGCGAATCATCTGATTCGCACGTTTGATTTGGCATGGGTTTTTACGTCGGATGCCCTTCCTGTCACAACCCTTTTTGCAAGGGACAGAAACACGCGGACGACTTTGCAGCTACTCTTTACGAAAGTCAGCAATGGTTCTTTTACATGCCTCTCACCATAGACAGTGAGAGACATGGCCCGCCTTTGATAACCCAGTTAGCTGCACTGGGGGGGACAGTGACAACCTTGTGGAGAGTGGGACTCGAACCCCCAACCTTTGGATCAGCAATCCAGCGCCCTATACCACTAGCCCACCACTGCCCCTCTACAGAATAACGGAGTATATGGTTAAATGGCTTTCGGCATTTCTGCGATGGCCTGGCAAGCTGTCCAGGGTGTGCTGAGATGGGCACAAGCCTCCCTGCGATCTAATAAGGTTACATGGCTTAGAAATAAATTAAGATAATCTGTGGTATTGTCAAATAAATGTTAAAATTATTTAAAAAAAAATTTTACTATGTAAAGTTGCTTTGTGACAATGTCAATTAAAAATAAAGCTCTATAAAAACTGAATTAAATTGATGTTAGGTAATTTTAACAAGCTAATCTGAGATAAAGTTAGCTAACTTTATCAACCTAATTTGAGGCAATGTTAGGTAACTAATTTTTACATGCTGCTTTGAGGTAATGTTAGGTATCTAATTTTAAGAAACTTATCTGAGATAATGTTAGCCAACTTTAACAAGCTAATCTGAGGCCATGTCATCAAATTTTAACAAACTAATCTGAGGTAATGTTAGGGAACTAATTTTAACAAGCTCATCTGAGGTAATGTTAGCTAACTTCAAAAAACTAATCTGAGGTAATATTACCTAATTTTAAAAGGCTAATCTGAGATAATGTTAGGTGGCTATCTTCAACAAGCCAATCTGAGGTAATGTTGGCTAATTTACCAATCTAATCTGAGGTAATGTTAGGTAGCTAATTTTAACAAGATAATCTGAGGCAATGCCCGGCAGCCAATTTTAACAAGCTTATCTGAGGTAATGTTAGGTAGCGAACTTTAACAAGATAATCTGAGGTTATGTTAGCTAATTTTAACAATTCAATATGAGGTAATGTTAGGTAGCTAATTTTAACAAGACAACCTGAGGTAATGTTAAGTATCCAACTTTAACGAGCTAATCTGAGGTTACACTAGTTAATTTTAACAAGCTAATCTGAGGCATTCTTAAGTAGCTAATTTTAACAAGCTCATCTGAGCTAATGTTAGGTAGCAAACTTTAACAAGCTCATCTGAGGTTATGTTAGCTCACTTTAACAAGCTCTGAGGTAATGTTAGCTGATTTTAACAAGCTAATCTGAGGTAATGTTAGGCCACTAATTTTAACAAGTTAATCTGAGGACACGTTACATAGTTACATAGTTGAGGACATGTTACATTTTAACAAGTTAATCTGCAATAATGTAGGCTAACTTTGACAAGCTAAATTGAGGTAATGTTAGCTAATTTTAACAAGCTAATCTGAGGTAATGTTAGGTAGCTAACTTTAACAAGTTAAATTCATGAAGCCTACTTTATGCTGGTCCCAAAGGACCATGAGCGTGACCATGGTTGGCTAAGACTCTGGACTGTAGTGATAGACCCATGTTTTATCCTATGTAATTAGCTTCGCAAAGACGCCCTTCTGGTTTCTTTGGCACATGGCCAAAAGAGCCTTGAAGTTTATGACTTCTGGAGTGGTCGGAGCAACCAGGGATCCATTATGCAGACCACTTCTGCATGTGCAAATGCTTTCTTCTACTTGTTCTGAGCTCAGGTCACAGAGGCAGCAGCCTAAGCAGTGAGATCCCGACATCCCTCTCCCCATCCACTTCCTTCAGTTATTTCGGAGGGACATCTAGGCATTCCCAGAGCATCCAAGGATATAGAAATCCAGTGTTGTGGGTTGACCCCGGGGTCTCTTCCTGGTTGGACATGCCCAAAACACCACACCAGGGTGGCATATAAGTGGCATTCAAATACCTGAGCCACCTCAACTGGCTCCTCTCAACGCGGAGCAGTTTTACTGCAAGCGCCTACCAGATGACGGAGCTTCTTTCTCACTCTCTCCGCGGGAGAGACCTGTCACCATGCGAAGGATGCTCATTAAGTGGTCATGAATGATTTTGTTCCATAGACCCCACAATGATTTAGATATTTTTGGATTAGTTGGTGAGCGATCCTCCAAAATGGTGGCCTCCAGTTGATGGATTGTGCCTTCATCAGTGGCAGACTGTGGTCATCTGGCAATGGAAGCCAATTCCACGCATGTTTGACCACATTTGGTTTGATGATACCAGTGCGTGACTATGTCAGGCGATGTGGCTTCCTCCCCTATAACTTTCTGCCACCACACTGAGGCTCCCATGGTATGTGGCCTTTCAAGTAAAGGACCAGATGACCGCCCTGCATTTAATTGGCTCTGTTATTCACACTCTTTACTCCAACATAGCACCTGTAAAAAAGAAACTGTTAGGAGATCAGAGCTGACCTACTGAGGTATGGATTATTAATGTAATTTCAGCCTCCTACAATAATTGCAAGTCAGGGGAAATCTTTAATGTGCTGTACTCGTATCTGCAGAGATCATCCACCTGGACCACTCTGGATTTCTTCATCTTGCTTAAATGGGATGTTTCCATGCACACTGTCATACAGCAGAATCCCCAGGGATCATATAGTCACTGACCTACTGTGGTACCGGTGGTATTTGTTGCACCCGAATGGCTGAACAAACTTGTACCTGCATTTGAGAATGAGGAAAAGAAATATATTTAATCTCAAAATCAGACAAAATTACAACCCATTTTGACCTAAGAGCTGAACCTTTTTGGTTTTGGTGTGAGATAACAAACACTATTAATATAGTAAAAGAGGTGTGGCTCAGAGCAGGGAGGGCCTGTAGCTGTATTTACAAAACACTACTAAATAACTTGTTTAAAAGCAGTTCCAACCACTTTCTGTGATGTTACCACTTCTGATTTTCATACTTATTCAGGTTATTACTTTTTCTTCTTTTTCTCTGTAGTCATTGCTTGGACCCCAGAAATTGCTGCTTATAGTTACATTTTGGTATTAAAACATTTGTAACACTGAGATTTTGTCACAATGAATGCCCTGCAGCCCTCTGGATGAAAATCCCAACTTTAATATACATAATAAATTTCCTAGTTCTTCTTAAATTGTTCATATTGTGTATAAGTAAGCAGAATGATGGATATCTCTTTTCCAGTAGTGAAACACTTCAGCATTGATGGGTGTAACAATAGTTACGTCTCAGTCTGAGTTATTGGATGACACTACAAGAGCAATGAACTGGTTAAAAAAAAAATAATAATAAAGTAATTTACACCATTGCAACTCTTAACAGCTTTCCCATCATTCATTATGACTAGCATATAATTATTTCTTCTAGAGATTCCCTCAAAAGCACTTTGTTTACATTAATTAATGTCTACTACAGTCCATCTGTTGGAATTCAGAATGGAAACGTCTGTGAGAGAAACAGGGAAGATGCAAAACACAGAGCAGAATTCATTTACACGTATTTTATTTTTGATATCTCTATCAGTCAGCAGCAAGAGATTATCCAGAAAGTGATTCATTCCATTCACAGATTTCTGTCGTGGAAGTAAACTTTTCAGTATTTATTATAGTTGTGCTGTCATCTGTAAATTTTCTCACTTGATTGTGTTTAGGGTGTGCTGATTGGTCATTTATCATCATGTGTTTACTTGATACAACAACACATTAAGAAAATCCAAAATAGGTTTCCTTTCCAACAACAGTTAAAAGAATATTATATTGCATATTCTAATGCTTGGCAGTGGTGGCTTGGTGATAAGGTGCTGGATCACTGATCCTAAGCTTGGGGTTTCAAGTCTCGCTCTCAACAGATTGTCACTGTCCCCCCCAGTGCAGCTAACTGGGTTATCAAAGGCCGGCCATGTCTCTCACTGTCTATGGTGTGAGGCACGTAAAAGAACCATTGCTGACTTTCGACAAGAGTAGGCTACATAGCCGTCAGCATGTTGAATGAATGGATTCTAATGCTTGCGGCTGAATTCTACTGAAAGCAACAGCATTTTCTGTTAGAATCTTTGAGGTGCAGATGCATCTTAGGCTTGTATTTTTCAAGGTACAAGAGCTGTTTAGAGTTGAAGGCTCCATGCCGTTTCCTAAAACAAAGTGACCCATACACAGAAACACTGCACTGATAAACTGAATTAGAACATGATGCGTCATTATTACAGGAAGTCACTAGTGTCTCATGAGGAACTTACTGTCGAATGAACTGAACGGCATCCTCATACATCATCCCACACTCGATTAATGCAATAGCCACCAACACGGGAGCTCTGTATGACAAATATAACATCCAAGTGAAAACATTAGCACTGTACTACACAAAGGACAAGAATGTTTCCCACAAGTCAGATCATTTGACTTAAAAGTCATGATGTAGCACCTAGGTGATTCACTGGATTTTAACTTCAAATCAAGCAATTTTCTCTCTTTTTTACATCACTAAAAATAGCTATCATAATTTTGTTGTACAATTGTTTAAAGTGAGATTTTTTTATACATTATATTTCTCATAAAATACATGTATACATATAACAAACTCAAAACTTCTTCAAACTTTGCAAAATCAGAGTACTTATTACTATGAGGTGAGAGAGAACCTTCACAAAGCCAGTGATTATAGAGCCCTAAATTCTTGACACCACATAATGACAGCAAAACATCCAGAAAAGTTGCATCGATGGTGCCACATTAGTGTTTTGTAGCATTTTTTAGGGTTTAATGTGTACTGAATGATAAAAGAACTTTAAAAAATTATTTTGTAGATCATATTTTTGATACTGGGGTACTGGTGTCTTAGTGGTTAAGCTGCTGGCTTACTGATCCAAAGGACGGAGGTTTAAGCCCCATGATAGCCAAGTTATCAATAATGTCGCCCCAATTCAAGTAACTGTTATCAAAGGCCTGCCATGTCTCTCACTGTCTTTAGTGAAAGGCATGTAAAAGAACCATGCTGTCAATTGTAAAGGATAGACCAGTGAGTTGTCGTCAGTGTGTTTCTGCAACCTAGCCGTGACCCTAATTAGGATTAAGCAGTTCGGAAAATGGATGATTGGATTTTTGATATTGTATATCTTTGATATTGATCACAAAGCATAAAATTTTAATTTTTCAATATTATTAAATTTGAAATTGATTTTTTTCACCACACATGAACTGAGAATTTTGCTGTCATGACAATGTTATGTCATATTTTTCAACTCTGTTGGAGAGTTCAATCACCTACACTACATCTGTCAATCATTAAAGTTTATTATATGGACTGGTTCAAGGGGTAGTCTATATACTTTTCAACTGATCATTTGTGCTGATGTGCTCCTGGTGGCCGGTTGAGAGCTGTGTATAAATGATAAACACACTAATTACAAGTGTAATATAGACTAGTGTCAGCTGAGAGGACTCACCGTCCAAGTCCTGCAACACAATGCACTGCGATACAGCAGCCTGGAGATTCTTTAAATTTACGCTTCACCAGGTTTAACCAGTCATCCACAATTTGATCAGGGGGGGAGCAGCCATCATCAAAGGGCCAATCCTTGATTAAAAAACAAATATAATTTTCTGAGGTGATTTTAACCAGAACAACTTAAATAAACAAATCAATAGAGGTTAAAAAAGCTCTGTAAGTCAGTTAAAGTATCTGGGTCACTTTATTTATGAATAAGATGATTATTATTAACACAGTGAAGAGTGGTGTGGATATCACTAGATAAAACGGCTCTTATTCAGAGACTTTGCATGTGTGTGTGTGTGTGTGTGTGTGTGTGTATGTATGTGTGCGCGCGGGTGGGGTGGGGTGGGGTGGGGGGATTACCAGAACTTCGATGCCGTCCTTTTCCACTGGTGTTTTATCGTATGTGACCTCACACACCCGAACCAGCGTCTGCACCCTAAAATACTTCAGCCACTAAAAAAATGACAAATAAACCCGTCACCCACTGAGCTGTAAACACACCACTTTATTATTATACAGAAATGAAGCTAACTTTGATCTCACTGCCTTCTGGGGTTTAAAGTCACACGAGTGCTTCTACATGATAATTACATTTCTATAGTTTTTCTCTTAGGGTTTGACCTCCTGACCCTGATAATCAGGGTTTTATGATGGTGGCAAGAGAGAAAAATGAAAAACCTCAGCCCACCCCTAAATGCAGCATTCGAATGAACCTAGATCATGTGTGGTTTATATTCAAGTGATCTTACCTCAGTAAACTTGGCCAGCTGTGAGTTGGTGGGATTATGGGTAATCAGAAACCTCATATACTTGTAAGTAATTTCAACGGGAGCAGGACAATTTCTCATGACACATGAGGGCATCATGATAAGATGGGGAGGTTTTCAGATGAAAATAAAATTGTTTAACCCATTTGAGAGAAAAACAACGCTCATTAACCAGTTGAGAAAAAAGCTTTAAAATAACCTATTCGCTGTGGTGACCCCTGATAAAGGGTAAAAGCCGAAAGGAAATATCGCTTACCTGAGTTGACTGACTCGTGCACATATGCGTTTTTTTTCCTGCCACTTTAAAAAAAAGACCTGTGACATCACAAATTGCAACCCACCTCTGTGACACATAACTTATCTCTGACATCATTCCTCCATATCCCCATGTTTTTAAAACAATTGATTGTCTCGAAAGGAAATCTCTCATTGTCTTGTATTCTCTAAATTGTTGTTCCTTTTTTATTTTTCTATTTTCTTTTCTTTTTTTCCTTTCGACTGTTCCCTTCAGGGGTCGCCACAGCGAATCATCTGCCTTCATCTCACCCTATCCTCTGCATCTTCCCTTACACCAACTACCTTCATGTCTGCCTTCACCACAGTCATAAATCTTCTCTTTGGTCTTCCTCTGGGCCTTCTGCCTGGTAGGTCCAATCTCAGCATCCTACTACCAATGTACTCACTATCCCTCCTCTGTACATGTCCAAACCATCTCAATCTAGCCTCTCTGACTTTGTCTACAAAACGTCTTACATGTGCTGTCCCTCTGATGTGCTCATTCCTGATCCTATCCATCCTCGTTACTCCCAAAGAGAACCTCAACATTTTCATCTCTGTTACCTCCAGCTCTGCCTCCTGTCTTTTCCCCAGTGCCACTGTTTCTAAACCATACAACATCGCTGGCCTCAACACCGTCTTGTACACTTTTCCTTTCATTCTTGCTGATACCCTCCTATCACACATCACACCAGACACTTTTCTGCAACCATTTCAACCTGTCTGCACATGCTTCTTCATGTCTTTTCTACACTTTCCATTGCTCTGGATTGTTGAGCCTAAGTACTTAAAATCCTCCACCTTCTTTATCTCTGCTCCCTATAACCTCATCGTTGCTCTTGGGTCTTTCTCGTTCACACACATGTATTCTGTCTTACTGAGGCTAACCTTCATACCTCCACCTCTAGGTTTTCCTGCACTTGTTTTCTGCTCTCACTACAGATCACAATGTCATCTGCAAACATCATAGTCCATGGAGAATCTTGTCTAACCTCGTCTGTCAACCTGTCCATCACCATGGCAAACAAGAAGGGGCTCAGAGCTGACCCTTAATGCAGTCCCACCTCCACCTTGAACTCGTCTGTCACACCTACAGCACACCTCATCACTGTCTTACATCTTGCATACATGTCCTGCACCACTCTAACATACTTCTCTGCCACTCCAGACTTCCTTATGCAATACCACAGTTCCTCTCTCGGCACCCTGAAACATGCTTTCTCCAGATCCACAAAGGCACAATGCAGCTCCCTCTGCCCATCTCTGTACTTCTCTATTAACATCCTCAAAGCAAACACTGCATCTGTGGTGCTCTTTCTTGGCATGAAAACAAACTGTTGTTCACAGATGCTGAACGCAGTGTTCCTTTTGCGCCAGATGTAACGGGATGCATTTCTCCCAAAAAGTTCAACTTTAGTTTCATCAGTCCAGAGGATATTTTCTCAAAAGCTCTGGAGATGATCAATATGATTCTTGGCAAAAGTGAATCACGCCTTGACATGCCTTTTTGTCAACAGTGGCTTTCGCCTCAGAAATCTTCCATGGATGCCATTTTTACCTCGTGTCTTTCTGATGGTGGATTCGTGAACATTGACATTAACTGAGGTAAGTGAGGCTTGTAGTTGTTTAGAGGTGGTTTTTGGATCCTTTGTGACTTCTCTGGTTAGTCTGTGCCCTGCTCTTGGAGTAATTTTGTTTTGGTAGGTCGGCCACTCCTGGGAAGGGTCACTGCTGTGCCATGCCTTCTCCATTTCGCTGGGTTCGCTGGAGTCCCAAAGTTACTAAGAGTGGTTACCAGAGTTACCAATGACTTTGTATCCTTTCCCAGACTGAGACATCATTATTATAATCTTTCTTGTTTGCTCTTGAGTTCACTAAATCGTGGCATGGTGATGCCTGTTCAGTATGGCTTATCTCACCTTGTCAGACAGGTTTTATGTTAGGAATCTCCTGATTGGAAATGTCTGGCAGCAATCAGGCCGGGGTGTGGCCATAAAATTGAAGTCAGTTTTCCCCAATAATAGGATTAATCACAATTACCTCACCTTTTAACAATGGGGGCAATTACTTTTTCATGTAGGTTTGGATAGGATTTCTCTCTTAAATAAAATCACAACAGGAAAACTGCATTTTTTGAATACTTGGGTTATCTTTGTCTAATGTTTAAATTTGTTTGATGATCTGAAAAAGTGTGACAAAGGTACAAATAAATTTCAAAATCAGTAAGGGGCAAAAACTTTGGCACAGCACTGTATATATATATATATATATATATATATATATATATATATATATATATATGTGTGTGTGTGTGTGTGTCAGAATAATGGTATTTTTTTTGCTATGTAGTGTATAAGTATATTCTTGTTGTGCTTGTTAATGTAGTAGTCCTCTGTAAATTTCTATTCTGTGCAAAGTTTCTTTTCTCTGAGGCTTCCCAACTGTGGAAGGATCATTATTTTCTTTCTGTATAAAACTTGCTGAACTTCCTGATCAGAAACCACATACTGTACTGTATCCACTGTATGAGCCGACTGAATGTTGTCATGTGCTAAGCAACCAAGGTTGAGAAACCACTCCTTATCTGTATTTACTGTCTTGCTGCCCTGCTGAAGCATATATAAAGTCTCTTTTAGCAAATGCATTTTAGTGATCTGTGAATAAAGAATAAGAAACTACTGTATGCGGGTTTCTGTCCTTCACACTTGCTCCAGAGCTCTGGTGACACGGAGCTAACCGCTGGAAGAAAGAGTGTCTTCCCATCCTACAGAACAGAGATTTTTAGTTCTAACAATATATTACCATGATACTGTACATGTATCATAAAAAGTATCAGAATAAAGAGCACTAAATAATAAAGATTGAATTATTTCTGTATTCGATACATGGCAGAAAGCATGTAGGGAAAAATATATGCCACTTTACAAAATATTGCCTTTGTGATTGTCTTCATTCAAAATTATTAATGCATGGCTGCACGGTTAAAATGAGTGCCAGCCTTCCATGACTCTAAAGAAGATTCAGCACTTCAGAAAATGAATGAATGAATGTTGGCTGCATATTTATTTGTCAGTTATCTTGCTAAAAGGGATTCATTCTCCACATCTGCCTTCAGTTTTTGTTTTGGGCATAGCATGTTATTCAAGATAGTAGTTGATGTAACAAATTGGGGCAGTGGTGGCCTGGTGGTATGGTGCTGGATCACTGATCCTAAGGTTGGGGGTTCAAGCCCAACTCTCAACAGATTGTCACTGTCCTCCCAGTACAGCTAACGGAGTTATCAAAGCCCAGCCATATCTTTCACTGTCTATGGTGTGAGGCATGTAAATGAACCATTTCTGACTTTCGACAAGAGTAGGCTACATGGCCATCAGTGTGTTTCCGCCCTACAATGGCTTGGTGAGCTGTCCAGGGTGTACTCTGCCGTTGGCTGGGATGAGCACCAGCCTTGTATCTCAGTGTCAGTGGTGAGTAAAAGAACCATTGCTGTTGTTTGTAAAGAGTAGGCGATTGGGTTGCCCTCAGCGTGTTTCTGCCCTGTGATGGCCTGGCAAGCTGTCATTGCTGAGTGTACTCTCCGTGCCCATAGCCGACTGGAATGGGCGCCAGCCTCCCCGTGACCCTAATTAGGATTAAGCGGTTACTGAAAATGAATGAATTAATGAACGTAACAAATTCGCTTTGCTGAAAAACACCAAATTTTAATGTTAAATGTGAAGAAACCAAGTACAATATCCATGTGTCTGTGTCCTGAGGTCTGTCAACATGAGGCTGCACTGGATAATGGGCTTCCAGGACTGGTGTTCTCCATCACCATGGTTTCACTGTAATCAGATTTGTCATGCTAAAATCCCTTGATCCATGAAGTACCAGGACAAGCTCTCTCTCTCTCTCGCTCTCTCTCTCGACTGGTTCCAGCATTTAGAAGGTTGCCACAGTACCGAGCTGTTAGGTTTTTCTATTATGTTTATTAAAATAGTAGAACAATGAGAGAATGGATATCTTAACAGAGCAGGAAATATAAACGGTAAGTTAAATCTCATACTGCTTGGTTAATTAACACGTATGTATATATATATATATATATATACACACACACACACACACACACATACACACACATATATACACTATAAAAAAAAGTTAAGGATATTTGGAAATGTTCTAGATATTTTTTGCAGTTTTGTGAATTGGCCTTAATTTCACTTTTTTATTGACTAATATCCTTAACATCGTGTATAAGGGGCAGCGGTGGTCTAGTGGTATAGGGCGCTGGATCGCTGATCCAAAGGTTGGGGGTTCGAGTCCCACTCTCCACAAGGTTGTCACTGTCCTCCCCAGTGCAGCTAACTGGGTTATCAAAGGCGGGCCATGTCTCTCACTGTCTATGGTGAGAGGCATGTAAAAGAACCATTGCTGACTTTTGTAAAGAGTAGGCTGCAAAGTCGTCAGCGTGTTTCTGTCCCTTGCTAAAAAGGGTTGTGACAGGAAGGGCATCCGACGTAAAAACCTCTGCCAAATCAAACGTGCAAATCAGATGATTCGCTGTGGCGACTCCCGAGAAAGGGAAAAAGCCGAAAGGAAGACAGACATCCTTAATATTGTGTGTGTGTATGTATGTGTGTATATATATATATATATATATATATAGGGCAGTGGTGGCCTAGTTGTATAGGTATATTTTGTCCAGCAAGTCTTAGTATCATTAATATTTCTAGTATTGAGACCTAAAAAAGCCTTTGTGGTATTTATCCTGGATATATGGGGCTGCCTGGTTTAATACAATTACAGCTGCTTAAAATGCACTCTTCATATTCCAAAACTGACAGCAGAAATGACAGCTAGCTCTCATTTTATTTTAACTTTATTTAATCTAATGCAAAACTCGATTAAATGTATTAGTGCATGCCTGAATGCGGTTACCTGTGCTTGGGGAGAGTTGCATGGCAGGTTTAACCTCAGTTTAGTTTTCCTATATTTTATGCAACAGGCTTTTACACAAATGATTTTTGATAAAAATCAACTTTGCCAGTAGAATTTTATTTGAAATCAAAATATTTTTCCTCACCCTCAAAAATATAGAAAGAAAAAAGACACACAACCATAATAATCACTGTCATATTACAGTCGTAATATTTTAGATTTTCTAAAAAAAAAAAAAAAAAATAAAGGTTACAGGTCAAAAAATTATTAAAAGATACGAAGTAAGAAATAAGTGGCGGGGTGGAAGGGTGATTAAGGTGCTGGATCCGAAGGTCGGGCATTCAAGCACCACTATCACCGGGGTGTCACTGCCTCCCCCCAGTGCAGTTTATTGGGTTATCAAAGGCATCCTTGTTTCTCAGTGTCAGTGGTGAGAGGCAGTCAAAGAACCATTGCTGTTTTTTTAAAGAGTAGGCCATTGAGTTTTGTCAGTGTGTTTCTGCCCTGTGATGGCCTGGCAAGCTGTCATTGCTGAGTGTACTCTCCTTGCCCATTGCCGGCTGAGATGGGTGGGCTCATCCGTATAAGGGCACTTTCCTTCAGTTCATCAAGGGGCAGGTGGCAGCATTACATATCACAGGAGGTGGCTGACATAGGGTCTGGCATCTTTGCAGCCCTGGTATAAAAAGTCATTTCCTTGTAGGATTTGAATATTTTAGATTGAAAGGGTCTTTCCATATGGGGAAAAAATTTTCTATTGCTGAATGTGTCGACACTCAATTAATATGAGACTGGAGCAGACTCTGAGCATAGGCAGGGTACACCCTGAACAGCTTGCCATTGCCATTACATACAATCATACAAACATACAACAAAACATACAACCAGTCATACTTTCACTCACATCTAGGGGCAGTTAAAAATTCCCAATTAGCATCTTTGCAAAGTGTGAGGAAACTGGAACACCTGGAAAAAACAACCACACAAGCACGGGAAGAACATGAAAACTCCACAGTGTCCAGGCACAGAGTTCACACTCAAGCTTTTTGCTCTGAGGCAGACATGCCACCACTTGCATTTGTCTAAATGGCTAACCAGAAAATCCCTGGCCTGAAGCAGGCGGCATATCTTTTACCTTTCAGCAAACTTACTACAAAATGAGAGTGGAAAAAAAAAACAGACTCATCTGGAGCAGATCTGATCTTTTGCTCATGGGGTGGGTTTGGGCTGGTAGGTGGGCTGCAATTGGGCCAATCCTGTGACTGGACCGCCCCTTGAATGGTCCCAGATCCTGAAATATTTTATTCCTTTATACTGCTGCAGTGCGGATCATCACAAAAGGTAGCACATTTTTATTTACTGCAGAACACATGAAAGAGTTTAATAGTTTGATGTTGGGGAATGTTGATAATACAAGTCCGATGCAGTTTTGAGCTCTTAACTTGATCTGTCTGATCATTTTTAATTTAAAAAAGTCAAATTCAAAACAATTCAACTCTCTGACAAAGATTCTTTTTCCTTCGCTCTCTCTCTCTGCAGAAGTATGGATATCTTACCAGAACAAGATGTCCAAAAGGTGAGCTATTATATTCTTCTGACAATAATATACTTAACATATAGCATAATGTTTTGCAGAAGAAATTGTCCATGTTTCTGTAAGTATGGTCTCCTCCTCCCATCCACTCGCTTTCTAGTCTCTGAGAATGATGCATTTTTTGCTTATTTATTTATTATTAAAAAAACATCCTTGAAGAAGGGAAGCCTGTAAAAACTTTGATTTTGTTTTTTATGTTCTTGGTTGAATGGTTTATTTCCAGTATTTATTTGAGTCTATGAACTTATTAAGGTAGAGATTTGGGAGCTGAGTGTACAGTATTTTGTAGTTTGTAAATCAGTCACTTTATTTAAAACGAGAAACCAGCAGCTCAAGTTCAGCGTCAGGTCAGAAAGTTTGTCACTTCCGGTTGAACCTTTGACCAGCCAAGTCTCTGCCCACAAGTTGCTGCTGAAAAACAACTAAACACAGCTATATCAGAGTCCCCTTCCGCCGGTGCTCGAGTTTGTCTTCAGATGCTGATCCAACGGGCAGTGGTGGCCCGATGGTAAAGGTGCTGGATCACTGATCTTATGGTTGGGGGTTCAAGCCCCCCACTCTCAATGGGTTGTCACTGTTCCCCCAGTGCAGCTAACTGGGTTATCACAGCTCAGCCTTGTCTCTCACTGTCTATGGTGTGGGGCATGTAAAAGAACCATTGTTGACTTTCGACAAGAGTAGCTGCATAGCCGTCGGCGTGTTTCCGCCCTGCGATGGTCTGGCGAGCTGTCCAGTGTGTACTTTGCCCTCGCCTGGAGTCAGCTGGGAGGGGCGCTAGCCTACCCGTGACCCTAATTAGAATTACGCGGTTACAGAAAATGAATGAATGCATGCTGATCCAATTAGATGGATTGAATATTGTTAAAATAAATAAAAATCTTGATATTTATCATTTAAATGATGTTTATCCTGTTACAGATAGCCTCCGTTTATCGGTTTAAACTATGATTGATTTAGGAAGTCGCCATCCTCTTGTGGCATACTGGTTAGCATGTCCACCTCACAGCAAGAAGGTCCTGGCTTTGATTCCCAGTGTTTCTGGGGGAACACTGAGGCATTCCCAGACCAGCCAAGAGATTTAGTCCCACCACCATGTTCTAGGTTGGTCCTGGGGTCTCATCCTGGTTGGACATGCCGAAAAACCACACCAGGGAGGTGTTTGGGAAGCATTCTAACCAGATGCCCAAGCCACCTCAACTGACTCCTAGAGCTCCACACAAATGCCTGAGCTTCTTACCCTATCTTTAACGGAAGAGCTCTGCAACTCTGCGAAGGAATCTCACTTCAGCTGCTTGTAGCCACAAGCTTGTTTTTTTTGGTCACTACCCAAAGCTTGTGACCATAGGTGAGCGTTGGAATATGGCTTGACTGGTAAATTGAGAGCTTTTCCTTGTGACTCCACTCCCCTTTCACCACAAAGGACTGGTATAAGCTCTGTTTTTCAACAGAAACTGTAGCAATCCACCTGTCGATCTCCCACCAAGATACTAGAACTCCTCCACTTGGGGCAGGACCTCATTCCAGACCTGGAGAATGTATTCCACCCATTTCTGGCTGAGAACCATGACATCAGACTTGGACGTGTTGCTTCTCATCCCAGCTGCTTTGCACTCAGCTGCGAATCGCTCCATGGAGAGCTGGAAGTCCCGAATTAATGAAGCCAAAAGAATGATATCATCCACAAAAAGCAGAGATGAGATCCAAACCAGCCACTAAATCAGAACCTCTCAACACCACAGCTGTGCCTAGAAATTCTGTCCATAAAAATTATGAACAGAATCAGTGACAAAAGACAGCCTTGGCAGACTCCAACCTTCACCGGAAATGAATTCGACCTGTTATTACCAATGTGGACCAAGCTTTGACTCCGTCTATCCAGAGAACAAATGGCCTGTAACAACGGGTCCAGTACACCAGGGGTGTCAAACTCGTGCCACAAAGGGCCATGTGGCTGCAGGTTTTTGTTTCAACCAAGCATCAGCACACCTGACTTGGCTCATTCAAACAATTGATAAGTCTTCAGGCATTTGATTGGTCAGTCTGGCTCATTCAAACAACTGATAAGAGTCTTCAGGCAGTTGATTGGTCAGTCTGTGTGCTCTGTCCAGAGACTGACCAATCAAATGCCTAAAGACTCTTATCAGTTGTTTGAATGAGCCAAGTCAGGTGTGCTGATGCTTGGTTGAAACAAAAACCTGCAGCCACATGGCCCTTTGTGGCACGAGTTTGACACCCCTGCAGTACACCATACTCCCGGAGCACACCCCACAAGCCCAAGGGACACGGTAGAAAGCCTTCCCTAAATCCACAAAATACATGTGTACAGATTGGGCAAACTACCATGATCTCTCCTGGATCCTGTAGATTGTATAGAGTTGGTTCTGTAGATTGTAGAGAGTGCTGCAGCCAGAACAAAAAGCAGATTGTTCCTTCTGAATTCGAGGTTCAACCATTTACCAACCGATAGTTGCTTTCCAGGCCCTCACTGAACTCTTCATACACCCGAGATTTTGCATCGGCAACAGCTAAAGCTGCAACACATTTGGCCTGCCAGTACTCGTCTGCTGCCTCAGGAGTCCCACAGGCAAATAAGATCCAATAGGTCTTCTTTTTCAGCTGGATGGCCCTCCTCACCACAGGTGTCAACCACCAGGTTCGGGGGTTACCGCCACAACAGGCACCAATGACCTTCTGGCCACAGCTATGGGCTGCTGCCTCAATAATGGAAGCATTAAACATGGTCCATTCAAAGTCCATATCCTTTGCCTCCTTAAAAATGTGGTTGTAGCTCTAGCAGAGGTGGAAGTTAAAGGCCTTTCTGACAAGAGACTCCACCAAATGTTCCCAAAAGAACATAATTATATGCTTGGGTTGCCAGGTCTGGAGGGTGACCCCTCACGTTCCGCTACCAGGTGGTGATCGGTTGACAGCTCAGCTCCTCTGGTCACCCTATTTTCTAGAACATGCAGCCGCAAATCTGGTAACATGACTACAAAGTCAATCATCGAACTGTGACCTAAGGTGTCCTGATGCGAGGTGCACTTATTGACACCTTTATGTTCAAACATGGTGTTCATGATGGACAAAACATGACGAGCAAAGAAGTCCAATAACGAAGCACAATTCGGGTTCAATTTGGAGAGGCTGTACCTAAAAATCACACCCTTCCAGGTCACACTGTCATTACCCACATGGGCGTTGAAGTCTCCCAGGACAAAGAGGGAGTCCCGGGGGAGAGTTCTCCAATACACCCCCTAAAGACTTCAAAAAGGGTGGGTACTGTGAACTGTCATTTGGTGCATAAGCAAAATCAACAGTCAAGATCTGTCCACCCACCTGAAGTCGGAGACAAGCTACCCTTTCATTAACTGGGGAGAACCCCAACATGTGGGCACCGAGACAGGGGGCAATAAGGATGCCCACAATGGCAAGCCGCCTGTCTCCATGTGCACCTCCAGAATGGGATAAGGTCCAGCTCCTCTTGAGATGGGTGGTTCCGGAACCCAAAGCCATGCGTTGACATGAGTCTGACTATATCTAGTCCATATTTCTCAACCTCACTCACCAGCTGAGGCTCCTTCCCCACCAGAAAGGTGACATTACATGTCTCAAGAGTCAGAGTGAGTAGCCGAGGATCATTCTGACAGAACCCATGCCTCCGACTGCCACCAGGCATTTGCCTTTGAGCTTTCCCCCAAGACCTGACTCCAGGGAGACCCCGGTAATCCCGGTCCAGGCAAGGGAAACCATGTCCTTTTTCTTTATTCATATGGCGGTCTTTTGAACCCCCATTAGTCTGGACTTTCACCTCAGACCTGTTTACTTTGGGTGACACTACCGGGGGCATAATACCCTCAACACCATAGCTCCGAAGATCATTCGGACACATAAACGCCTCCACCATGATAAGGTGGTGATTCAAGGAGGGGTAATTAGTGTCAGATTAGTTCAGATCAGCTGTACATTGTCCTTGTGTAAGATTTGTTTATTTTGTAAGTAAGCAATGGTAATGTAGTACAAATACTCAAATATATTTAACCAGCACCATTGTAGGTTTATTTTGGATTTAATGTCATTATTAAGACAATGTGTTAAGACCAGCTGGCACTAAAACTTTTCAGGGTGGTAATGAAGGAATCTGCAGCAGACCAGCTTTGAATGATGGATCATGGCGAATCAAAAGTCTTTTGGAAATTAATTTCAATGATCATCCTGCACAGAAACAGTCTGAGCATCCAGCATGGAAGTCAGACCAGACTAAAGTTGATTACATGGCTTCAAGTTTAATTACATCAGTCTAATCACACCTACTGTGGTGTGGTTTTGAGACAGCAAAGAAAATCAGAAGAATTTTATCCCAGAGGCATTTGGATATCGTACTCATCTAGGGGTGGTGCCAGTAGTAGCATTGCTCCTTAGTCTGGCCTTGTCCCGGTCAAAGACACAGGAAACATGGCGGAAAAAGACACTAACATAAATTCGACATAAAACAGCTTCTATTATTGCATAATTTGTATCAGTGAGTAATTTTCACAGAGTGTGCTTTTGTTGGAATGGCAGTACTATGATGATGGTTACCTTGTGCTGGAAGGAGTCTTCAGCGCAGAGGAGTGTGAAGCGTTGCGAGAACGAATGAGTGATATTGTGGCAAAAATGGATGTTCCAAGTCACTGCCGCATTCAATTCTCGACTGATCATGATGAGCAGCTGCAGAAGCAGGTATTGATGCTCTGAAATGATTGTAAAATTTAGATTTGGGAACAATGCAATAATACTGTAATAATGATGATGATGACGATGACGATGATGATGATGATGATAATAATGATGATGATGTTTTTTTTGTTGCCCTTTTTGTTTTTTTGAAAAAAATAATTTCAGCAAGTGTGGCTTGGTGGATAAAGTCTTACTAGGTTACTGATCTGAAAGTCAGCAGTTCAATCTCCACTTTTGGGCCTTTGAGCAATACTTTTTAACCCTCAAAGCTCAATTGCTCAGTTGTATAAAAAGGTATACATTGGTGGAGAATTTTGGAGATGATAGATGTTCTTTTCCCAGTACATTATGTTTATTGCTCAAGTACAGTTCCAAGACTTGTGGGTTCTGTATCAGGGTGCATTGAACTCTTATATTTCAGCTGTGTAGGGTCTTCCTTTAAATTGGCACCTTTCTGAAATAGCCTCCGTGTGATAATTGAGTAGAGCAGATTAATCAGTAACTATTATTGGATCTTGCTGAATCTCCCTGAAGAGTGGAACATCAAATTCATTTCACATACTTCCAGAGAACCTCAGGCAAATAACTGTTTTAGTGTATACTACACAGGAACATAAGTTAAAAAAAAAAAATCACTCTAAAATGTGTGACAGTGTGGTCGTGAGCTGCACCCTCCCTTTCTCCACATAAGCTGAAGTGCTCTTGAGCAAGTCCCCTAACCCCAACTGCTCTCTGGGTGCGCCAACATTAAATGTGGCAGCCCACTGCTCAAAGTATTTGTGTGCTCACTGTTTGCATGTGTGTGTGTGTGTGTGTGTGTGTGTGTGTGTGTGTGTGTGTGTGTGTGTGTGTGTGTGTGTGTGTGCGCGTACCCACTTTGGATGGGTTAAATGCAAAGGAAATAATTTCCCTTATGGGATTAATACAGTACTGTATATCAAAATTAAAAATCACATGAAAAAAACCCCGAGATTTACAGTATATGCGGTTTTGTTTTTTTTTAATCATGATGGATTCATGATTGAATGAAGCTCCATGCGAACCTGTGAACAGATGTATGAAAACTGTCAAATGAGATCTCTTTAAATGCCCTTTGAAGTTGTACTATGTGGAAAGCAAACTAAAGTCAGATATTTTAATCACAAAAGCAGCTTGGATCATCTAACTGCCTTTTAGCTATCGGAGTCTTTTTACTGCTTACTCATTAGAGTTATAAATAACATAAGTAAACCATGTTATGCAAATTTTCATTAATACACTCATTGGAAATTTTAACAAACACCATGTGTAAGGTTTCTTTTTCCATTTTAAAGTGAGATTGTGATAAAATAACTATCTGTTCTTTTGATTCAAGCTGTAGCCACTCGCGATAATGTCTTTTATCCCCATGATTGTGGACTTAACAGTTTATGCAAGCTGTGTAGTATATATTGTTATTCTGGCAAGACATTTTTTTACTTCTAATTGGTGAAAAAGGTAAAGTCTTTTGGGCTTTTTTACACCAGAGCCATAGTGGCTCATCAGGCCGGTGCGTATCCCCGGTTTCCATAACATGACGCTACTAGGAGTACAACTCCTCCTGGATGGGATGCTAGTCCATAACAGGGTTCCTTCCCAGTATATTTTTACTGGTACCCATTTATACTGCTGGGTGAACAGAGGCACACTTGTTGTCGAGACCTTGCTCAGGGATCTTAGCACAGTGGGGTTCTAACTGGGATTTGAACACACATCCTGCCGATCATGAGCCCAGCACCCTAACCACTACGCCATTGGCCCCACTAATTGGTGGAAATCCATCAAATAATTCATGGTATTGCATCACTGCCATTTGATAAATTCATTATTTCATTGTTGCCATTGGATAAGTTAAATTGTTACTGCAAGACTGGAAGACACAACATAGCAACATGACTGTTTACATTAATTCAAATATTTTGAATAAATAACAAAACAGTTATAGAATCCGGCTTCCATGTGATATGGAAAATTACTCAGTCTTGGAGAGTGTTGTGAACAACCCCTTAATCGAACAATTCTCTGTATCATATGATCTCAATCAACAATTACTTAATAGTAGAAAATACCTTATAGTCAAGTTTCTTGGAAACTATTGTACTAGTTTTGTCCCTCTGTTTTACTCTCTTCAGGGAAATGACGATTACTTCATCTCAAGTGGGGACAAGATCCACTTTTTCTTTGAGAATGGAGTCCTCAATGAAAATGGTTTGTGATAAAGCAGTTGGGTTTGTAGATGTGGGTGATTTATACTATTTTTAAAACATTACAAGAACAATTTTATGTATTGTGTATTTATTGTTAATGTATTTCTATTGGGGTGGTGCAGTGGTTAGCACATCTGTGTTACAGCAGAAGGCCTGGATTTGACTCTATTGCTCAAGTGTTTTTTGTGGAGTTTGCATGTTCTCCCTATACTTGCATGTGGTTTCCTCTGGGTATACTGTTTTTCTCTCACAGTCAAAAAACATGCACATTAGTCTAATTGGCAGTTCCAAATCACCCCTAAGTGTGAATGTGAATGGTTGTGTGTGTTGACCCTGTGGTGGCCTGTCAAGTTGTCCAGGGTGTACCCTGCCCTGGCCCAGAGTCAGCTGGTCTCCACACGACCCTAATTAGGATTAAGTGGCTTAGAGTGGGATGTGATCAGTAATGTTACCTCTAATTTTTCATGTGTCTGGGCATATACACAAGCTCCTTGAGCACACTGAGGACACTGCACGGCGCATATGGGCAGGGCATATATGCAAGCACTGCCAATGCTATGATTGACTGCGTAGCATAAATGAACCATATCATATCATTGGCTGGACACCTGTCACTCACTGAGTTACATTTCAAAATAGTACAGAAAACAATATCATTGCTCTAATTAATTAGATTAGATTAGGTCTAATATTAGATATTAATTAATACATTTCTGTTGCATTTTATTTAATGCACTACATAGATTTTCTTGTGCGCTGAGAACGTGTAAGCAGGGAACATTGGTGATTAATGTTTTGAGGTGGGAAGGTGCTTGGTGTTTGGCTTTGTAGGCAAGTGATGGTGTTTTAAATATGATGCGAACAGCTACAGGAAACCAGTGGAAAGACTGTAGCAGTGGAGGGGTTTTGGACAATTTTGGAAGGTTTTGTAGATATAACAGTTGTGTTAAGTGTCTTTCATGTTTTATCACAATACCATGTGGTGGACCTCTTCTGACTATCTTATTTAGTGTCATGAATTATGTCTGGTATGTCAAAGGTAATAAATCTGAAGAATCACAAAACTGGGCCAGGTTCCTAGAGACATGGAAACCCACAATGCTTTTCAGTGTTTGCCTTTATCATATTTTTCTTTTATCTATTCACAGGGGAGTTTATTGTTCCAAAAGAACGCTCTCTAAACAAGATCGGACATGGTTGGTGCTGGCTTAAAAATGAAATATAAGCAGATGACCAAATGTCTTTAGCATTTTCTACCTTATGGTGAACACATTCATATTGTTAAAAAAATCAGAATTTTTGTTGACTGCTTTGCTTTTTTCTCTCACTCTATCTTTTAGCTCTCCATGCTTATGAGCCTCTATTTAAATCTATCACGTTCTCCCCTAAAGTCCAGGTAAGGACACTTGTGATTTCTGTTTCTTTTTTTAGAACCATGAAATGAGTTTGTAAAATGGGAGGCATTTATATTGTTTTAAAATACTTGATACTCTTCTTCACACCCACATTCCTGAGTAGAGCTGCATGGGCAAGGATGGTTATATTGTGCTCGTAACTGCCCACCACAAGAAACACAATAATGCTGCCACATCACTGAGGTGATGCTGATTCGCTGTTTATTGCTATTATTGTCGCACTTAGACAGGTTTTCTGGTGGTAGGTTTAATGAAATTGATCGAGTTAACCATGTATTAGTCTCTGAAATGCTAAATAACCATTTAAGAATTGTTTACAACCACTAAAAACAAGCAGACCCCACTCCTACATTCATTAATATCAGCACAGAAGCTTTTTTTTATTGGTCATTTTTATGTTTTCTCTCTCTGTAGAACTTGGCGAAAAAACTGGGTCTGATAAGTCCTGTTATTTTGCAGAGCATGTATATTTTCAAGGTATTAATCTTTCTGAGATTTTATGTAAAATGAAGCTATCATCAAATTGATTTTACTTTGTATTTAAAATTCTTGAATATTCTTAGAAAATTTCAGTTTGTATAAACCACTTGATTATTAAGCTCAAGCTTTATATAATTTTTTTCATTAACTTCAAGATTCAAGATCTTTATTTGCCATTTGTGCTTTTACACACATAAGAATTCTTGTGCGGTCATGCAGAGTCAAGTTGTAAAAAAAGGAAGGCTCAGAACAGCAAAAACACATACTTCTATAAAATAAATACCTAAATTCTATGTTTAAAAGAGACCTTACACAGGCCCAGTAAACAATACAATAGTAGTAATACTACTACTACTACTACTACTACTACTACTAATAATAATAATAAATATATATAACAATAAATAAGTACGTAAATAGATACAACAAAGTCAGTAGACACAACATAAATTATATTGCATTACATTAATTCTATATATAATACACACACACACACACACACACACACACACATATTGCACTATGCCCATCATTTTTTTTTTCGCCTTGAGAGTCTCACTGCAGCAAGAAAAAAGCTGTTAAAGAAACGTGTTCTGTGTGTGACAGTAGTGTCTGCCCGTTTGTGCCTGAGGTTGTGTATGCAGTGTTTGTGTTTAAGCAGGGAGTGAGCTGGATGTAATGTGTCTTTGATGATCCGCTCTATTCTTTGATGACAACGCTGTGCGTAGATTGTGGAAAAAAGTTCAGTCCCAATAATCCTCTCTGCAGTCTTTCTGACTCCTTGCAGAGCCTTCCTCTCTGCCTGTGTGGTGTTGCCGTACCACAGTGATGCCTGTTGTGAGGATGCTTTCAATCAACCCTTTGTAGACCTGGGTGAGAGGGCAACAGTGTAGGCCAGCTTTCCTCAGCAGCCTGATAAAATAAAGTCTCTGCTGGGCTTTTTTCACTATGGCTGTAGTGTTCAAAGTCCAGCTCAGATTCGATGTTATTTGCAGTGCCAAGAATCTACAGCTGTCAGCCCTCTCCATCTCAGTCCTTCCTTTATCCTTTCCATAAATAAGAATGTTGTTCACCAGACTCCTGCAGCCCAATTCATCCCCGCCTTTAATAAGGCCTGGGATGGTGATGTCATCAGCATATTTATGATGATGGTATTTTCCTGGGTGGAGACACAGTCGTGACCCTAATATTAAACTTTAATAAACACAGTATAAATAATGAGTGCTTTTTAATGTTTAATTTAAAAGGTATTTAGGATTTATCTAGCATTTATTAATTATCTAGGGTTTATTTATCTGCACACCTAATTTAATATGTTCTAATTTAGTACGTATTTAACCTTGCCTGAATATGATTTTGGAAAAAATAAAGTAACATTATAAGCATTTAAAGGCTCGTTGTCTTTAATCTTGATAAGTAAACATTTTTATTTATCATTAGAAGGGGTGTGAGCGTTAATGAACTTAAATGCCACAGTACTTTGCAAATATGTCTTTATGAACAAATTTAATTAAATTAATGATTGCCAGATGATTAAATTTCTAACTGATGACATCTGTAATTTAATTTTTTTATTTATCATTTATTCTTTGCAGCAACCAGGAATTGGTGGAGAAGGTATGAGGTCATACTTAATAGCAGTAACTTAATCTTACTGAACATTTATTGAATTCATTATTTTTATTTATGTCCTGTTTCCCCCTTAAAACTATGTCAGTCGGTCTCTGTGTTTACCTTGTGGATTATACCTTAATTCGCAAATGACTTAAATCGAATTACCTTGTCTCTAGGTTAGCCTAGGCCAGTGCTTCTCAAATAGTGGGGCGGGGGCGCGTGTGACCCAGGAGAACATGCTTTTTTTCCGCCGTACTACAAGAAAGTGTAATTGCACATCCACTCCAGTAGTTGGCAGTGGCGCCCTCATTGCCCATTGTGCGCAGCGAGTATTAACTCTACGGTGTAGGTTTGTTTTGCTACGAGCTGGCGATGTGTAGTGCAGTACACACACCCTCACAACATGAAGAAATTTTTAACAGGGATGAAAAGAAAGGCGGTGAGAAACGTAGATATCGAGTCAAAAGAAAGTCACCCGAAAGCAAAGACGCGCAAATATGATGACGCATATGTAGCGCTTGGCTTCACCGTGACTACAGTGGGAGGCGAGCAAAGACCGGTATGTTTGCTGTGTCTAAAAATGCTGGCAGCGGACAGCATGAAGCCAAATAAATTAAGGCGCCACTTGATAACATTACACCCCAATCACGCTGATAAGCCGCTTGAGTTTTTTCAACGAAAACATGCCCAATATTGCCTACAATCATCCCACTTTGTGGACACAACTTCGGTGAACCAGCGAGCAATATTAGCATCGTATAAGGTAGCATTCCAAATCGCTCAGTGCAAAAAACCCCACAACATCGCAGAGGAGCTGATACTGCCTGCAGCGGTAGACATGGTCTCTGTCATGCTGGATGATGCAAGTGCTGCAAAACTAAAAGCTATCCCGCTGTCCAATGACACTGTCGCCAGACGTATAGATGACATTGCTAACGATCTGCAAGAACAGCTAGTAGATAATCTCAGAGACAAACGTTTTGCCTTACAATTTGACGAAGCAACTGACAGCAACAAAGACTGTCTGTTTATTTCATATGTACGTTTTGACATGAATGTCCCTGTGCGAGGATCTATTTTTTTGCAAATATGTCAGAGACAGGGCCACAGCTGAAGAGCTATTCAAGATGCTGGACTGCTTCTTGACTGAGAATGGGCTGAAGTGGGAGAACTGCATTGGTGTTTGCAGTGATGGTGCACAAACCATGGCAGGGAAGAGAAAAGGGCTTCAAGCACTCATCAAGAAGGTCTCACCAAATGCTGAGTGGACACACTGCATCATACACAGAGAAGCACTTGCAGCAAGGCAGCTTTCTCCTGAATTAAGTGAGGTTATGACTGATATTATTGGTGCAGTCAATTTTATAAAGACCAGACCACTGAAAACAAGAATATTCTCAGCTATCTGCGAGGAGATGGGAACTGAACATCAAGCTGTTCTGTTTCACAGTGAAGCAAGGTGGCTGTCACGAGGAAAAGTCTTGTCGCGAGTTTTTGAGCTTAGAGAGCAGATAAGACTATTTTATGAGCAGGAGCACAAGTATGAAGTCGCAGAAAAATTCAGTGACGAGAACTTCCTTGGGAAACTGGCTTACCTGAGTGACATATTTGGGAAGCTAAATGAACTAAATCTACAGCTTCAAGGGAAAGATAAACACCTGCCTCAGGTCACAGACAAGATTGTATCTTTCACGCGAAAGCTTGCAATGTGGGGCAGGCAACTTGATGAGGGAAACACTGACTCATTTGAGAACCTGCATGAATTTGTAGACACTACTGACTATGATGCTAGCTCAGTGATTCCACACATTAAGCAGCATATTTCATCACTGATGGGATACTTTAAAAAGTACTTCCCTGACAACAGTTCCCAGTATGACTGGGTGAGAGACCCTTTCCGTGCACCAGCTTTAACTGGTTTCAGCTCTGCAGAGGAGGACCAGTTCATTGACATGACGTCTGACTCCACATTGAGACTGAGCTTCACATCACAGACACTCAGTGAATTCTGGCTGAGTGTAGAAAGGCAGTATCCATTGTTAGGGAAGAGGGCAATGGGCATTCTGCTTCCTTTTGCAACATCCTACCTTTGTGAGACTGGTTTCTCTGCTGTTGCTGCACTGAAGACCAAGTACAGGTCCCAGCTAAACATTGAGCAGGAGCTGAGAGTTGCGGTGTCATGCTTCAAACCTCGCTTTGAGAAGCTGTGCGCTGCAAAACATGCTCATTGTAGCCATTAATCTTGGCTTCCTCATTTTGAGAAAAAAAAAATTAGCACAAATTGTTCTATTTGTTCTTGTTTTGTAGGTTAAAGTGTTTATATATTGTGCTCCTGAGTTAATGTTTCTGAAGTCAATTTGAATTAATTATTTATTGATTTTATTTTCAGCAGCAAATGGTGTGGTAAGTTTGTCAAAAATGTAACAAGGATATTATTATTTTTAAATTTAAGGCAAATTGATGCACTTTCTTTTACAGACTAATAAAAATGTTAAAAAGTTATTCTTGTAAGTTGAACTATATCTCTTTCTTTTTGTTTTATTTATGTTAACAAGGATTCGATATAATGAAGAGATATACCTGTAACTATATTATAGAAAAAAGTTATAATTTATAGTTGCGGCGGAAAGTGGGTGGTGGGGGGGCGCGAATTGTTTTCTTCTTGCTAGGGGGGGCGTAACAGAAAATAATTGAGAAGCACTGGCCTAGGCTATGCCAAATTTACTTGTATAATATATACATATACACATAATATTTAATATACTATATATAATATAATATGTGATTATAATGATGTAAACTTTATTTTTATTTTTAGATATATATTTTTTGAAAACCGGCGTATAATTGAGAATTACCTAACTTGAAATGACTTAAGTCGAGGTATACCTGTATATAGCTAAAAAGTCTATTTCAGAAAAACAAATTATTAGCTATCATTATAACATTTTTAAGATGAAGGTTCCCTGTCAAGCCAGACTGCGATAACTGCAAAATATTCCTCTAAATTTGCATAAAATTTCAAGTACTGTATAGTATAACTACGGATATGTTTCCAAGGACACTGATTAATGTTGAGGTATTTTTTCTTGGGGAAAAAAAAAGCTTTTTGTGGTTACTGGTTTGTCAGGACAGAAGTTATTTCTGAAGACGTTTTCTCAAAATTTAAGCAAACTTAAAAGTTATTCAAATTCTTATATCAACTTGTTTGAATCAGTTCTAATGAGAACCTTTTTACCCTTTAGTGACGCCTCATCAAGATGCGACCTTCCTGTACACGGAGCCTTTAGGACGAGTGATGGGAGTGTGGATTGCTCTAGAAGACGCAACCCTCAACAATGGCTGCCTGTGGTTCATACCAGGCTCGCACAGGCGTTAGTACAGTCTCACAAACCCATGCACACTTATTCAACAAGATTGGTTTATTCTCAACAAAATGTGTTTTTTTTTTTTTTTTTGTATAATCTTGCTGCTGTAACAACCAAATTTTCCTCAGGGAAGTAAGAAAGTCATCTAATTAGCTATCCACCTAGCTATCCATTTTGGAGAGGCAAAGCTTATGTTCTAGTGTGTGTGTGTGTGTGTGTGTGTGTGTGTGTGTGTGTGTGTGTGTGTGTGTGTGTGTGTGTGTGTGTGTGTTTGTGCTGAAAAGATGGAATTACTAGGCGGATGGTTCGAACCCCAAAAGGCACATTTCCTCTAACTAACTTCATTGGTCGGGAACAAAATTACGATGACGGGCTCTTTGTACCAGCCCCGGTCAAGAAAGGTAAGAATCCTGCACCTGTGTATAGTTTCAGTTTAGAAAAGACAGGGTTGTGGCAGCAAGCTACCAAAACATTTTCTGGTTTTTGGCATTGATGATGGTCTCAATCTCTTAAATATGTAGAATAAAAGCTTCTGACTTTTATGCAAAACATAATTGTAATTATTAACATGTAGTGATTACTGCAGGTTTTGCATGCACAACAGCCTTCAGTGATATTTCTCAGTGGAGAAAGTAATGAATTTGAATTTAATTCCTAATTTGGAAAGTTTCCAGATGTGATCCAGAGAGTGGGTATCTAAATTAGCACTGTATGGTTTTGAGTTTTCACTGTCACTGATGGTGGTCTTTAAGCTGTATGTCGTCTGGTGTCCACTCTGACAGTCCATGGATTCATCACTATGCTAATAGTAAAGTCCATATATGGTATCTCCAGTTGTTCGTTCAGCAAGTAATTTTAATAATTATTGCAGGTGGTGTGGTTCTAATCCATGGTGAAGTGGTCCACCGGAGTGCTAAAAACACCTCAGAAGCATCACGTCATGTTTACACCTTCCACATTATGGAATCTGAGAACACGTGCTGGAGCCCTGACAACTGGTGAGAAAGCATTGCATGTTGACTAATGTAGGTACACACAGTTGCATGGTGGTTTACATGAAAACGACAAAGACAGAATACATAACAATACATGCAATCTCAGAAGAATACTTCAACCAGTTAAAAAAAAAATTCTCATTTTAGTTTGCTTTTTCTTATGTTCATGTGTAGTATATACCCAAACAATTATTTACCTCAGGCTCAGTGGATATTGCAGACATTTCTGTGATATCTACCTCACCATCGGCAGGCAATTAGATGTGCTGAAACCGATTCATTATTAGATCATAACCATTCTTGTGTAGTGATACTAAAACTAAATATTAACAAGAAGGGCACTCAGAGAGCACTATTGTCCGTCAAGCTAAAAAGAAAGTACACAGCACCCCCACTGGGCTTGCTGTAATACTACACCTTGTCTTATCTCATAATATAACAGAATTTTTTTTTTTAATTCCTGGATTTGAACTTTGATCTGGATCACCAGCAAAGCATAATGGACTGTTACTTGGGCCATACTTCACCCCTCCAAAAAGAGTCAGAAATAGAAATATTTATTTACAACTTTTTGTGTAGAGTAATGAATAAACAAACCAATACTGGAAGAAAAAAAAACCCACAACCTCCTTAGACTCTGGGTGAGGTCGGGGTACACACTTGAATTTCACCAGGTCACCACAGGGCTAGCACTCACATAATCATTCACAATCACACCCCACCTAGGGATGATTTGAAACAGCCAATTAGCATACTGTGCACGTTTTGGACTGTGGGAGGAAACCCATGCAAGCACGAGGAGAACATGCAAACTTTGAGCTGAGAATCGAGCCCAGCAGCTTCTTCTTGCAAGGCAGATGTACTAACTGTGCTGCTGTTGCCAGTCAAATAAATTACTACTAGAAACCAGAAAACAACTTCCAAAAATTCTCCCCCTAAGTGATTCTTAAGAAAAACTGCTTTAAACCACCTCATTTCACTTGTTCTGCCAAAACCCAAAGCTCACACCACAAATTAAATATAAACACCATAACAACACAATAATATTAGTGTTTAATTTAGAGTGTAACTCTTTTCTCTTTGAGATTTTGAACTTTATAGAAAATTTAAAGCTGTTATGTATATGTAATCAGCTGGCCCAAAAATACTCCTCAGAGACAAAGTTTTCAGATCCATCTTCTTCCCGCTATTATTTTTTCTTTTACACACAGGCTGCAGCCAAGCGAGGACCTTCCCTTCCCATCCCTCTACACCTAAAATAACTCCGACCTGCTTTATTATTATTATCCTCCCACTTAATTACACGTTTCTTTCCTTGTTTTATTATCATCATCATCATCATCATCATCATCATCATAGCTGGTAAGACATGTTACTGATTTTCTAATAAGCAGTTCAGTGCTGCTTATTTTTATTCTGTTGATTTTATGAAAATAAACTCATATATAATGTATAACTAAATGATTTTGCAAACTTTTCCCCTGGTATATTTCCTTAAACGTGCTGTATATTTTATTATATTCTTTCAATTTTAATTAATGGAATAACTGAAATTAATCAGCAATAAATCAATTAAAATGTTTTGAGGCATTATAAACCCTATAAATCTGAAGTGTTTTTCTTTTAGTTGTGATTTTAATATAAGGATCTTGTAAAGCTTTAGTGGATATTTGGGGACATACATTGTTTTTGTTAAATTTAATTACAAAATTATTAATTCCTTATCATGTGAATGCCAAAACCTGTACAGTCTAATCAACCCGGTGAATACTGTACTGTAATGTATTACATGAAGTAAAAAACAGAAAACAACAAACAAAAATCCTCTCGTGATTCTTGGTGCTGTTGACGCCCTCATTTGCCCCTTTCACTTGTTCTTTCAAGATCCAACGTTCCATTTATAGCTCACACCACTAACAGATGTGGAAAATCTTTTATTTTTTTTACTTTGGGTTTGTGTACATGAAATGAAATCAAATGGTAATGACCAAAAAACCCCACAAAAAAAAAAATTCCTTTTTGACCTTTCTGTCCATTTATTCATTCATTTTCTGAACCGTTTCATCCTAATGAGACTCTGGCCGAGTGCGGGGTACACTCTAGACAGCACGCCAGGCCATGTCAGGGCCAATACTCACACAACCATTCAGACCTAAGGGAGATTTAGAACAGCAAGAGATTTTTAGAGTTTTTTTTCTATATATTTCTGTTGCTACAACTTGGTGTAAACATTTTTAAATTGGCTAGGAGGGGATATAATGCATAATAAACACTTACAGTAATGGTCAGTAGTTTGGCTGTAAACAGTAATGATGAAGGGTCTAAAAAGGAAGGTACTAATGATTTATGCAGTAATATGCACACAAGCAGCATATGGTGGAATAAAGTAATTTATTATTATTTTTTTTTTTTAAACTACAGAACACACAGCCGTTCAACCTTTGTAAAATTTACATGACAATAGATTTACGATTCAGAAAAAAAGCAAAATCAGGTGCTAAGATTTCATGGAAATTGGTCTAAAATATTTTCAGGATCTGTTCTGAAATCAGTGAGGAGCTCGTAAAATTAATTCTGTGTTTGATTGTCGCTTCCAACCTCCCTAAGAGAAACCCATTCAATACTAAAGACCTTCCAATTTGTTCCATCTGAAAATTTTAAAATATTAAGCCATGATGTTAGTCACATTCAAAGTCACATTCAAAAATTTGAATAGAAATGTATTCATTAAAAAACATGGTATAAAAGCTGCCCACATACTGTATGCACTAGTAGCAAATAAATAACGTTTACAATATTTACGGTAATTTTGTCTAAATAACTGGATGCAAACAAAAGGAACGTTATCATGTTTTCTTTTTATTTTACATACAGTACCTATTATTTTTCTCTCTTTCCAAGTACTAACTTGGGAATAAAAGGAAATGTGTTTTATAAAATAATACATATGTACTGTACACGAATTTCCAATAACTTTACACAGAAACTCATAAGTGTACTTTGTAAACCATGACCATTTAATGTTGTGGAACATCTGTGACATAAGTTAGTCACTGTTATAGTGGCTTGAAACAACAACTATAAATGGTAAAACAGCTTCTGTATACAATCTTTTCTTTACCTGTTCACGTGTTTTTGTTACGACAAAAAAGAGCTTGTAAGCAGAAATATCCTGAAGCTTGCAGTTCCGGTTATCTGCCTTTAAACATTTACTTCAGAAAATGAGCTGAAATATGAAACTCCTCAGTGTGTTGATAAAAAATCTCCTTGCAGAAAGTTGAATCACATCAATTATTACTTGTTTTGCTTGATTCAATAAGAGCACTTGGCGAACTGGTTTACTGTCAGCTTTAGATGATGTACAGTAGATTGTCCACTCTACAAATCTGTGAGTGAGTTATTGCAAAGACAGGAATATTTCTTTCTTCCTTTTGGCTTTTTCCCTTTTCTCGGGAGTCACCACAGCGAATCATCTGATTCGCACATTTGATTTGGCACAGGTTTTTACGTCGGATGCCCTTCCTGTCGCAACCCTTTTCGCAAGGGACAGAGACAGGAGGCAGAGCTGGAGGTAGCAGAGATGAAAATGTTGAGGTTCTCTTTGGGAGTAACGAGGATGGATAGGATCAGGAATGAGTACATCAGAGGGACAGCACATGTAAGATGTTTTGGAGACAAAGTCAGAGAGGCTAGATTGAGATGGTTTGGACATGTACAGAGGAGGGATAGTGAGTATATTGGTAGTAGGATGCTGAGGTTGGAACTACCAGGCAGAAGGCCTAGAGGAAGAACAAAGAGACGATTCATGGATGTGGTGAAGGAGGACATGAAGGTCGTTGGTGTAAGAGAAGAAGATGCAAAGGATAGGGTGAGATGGAGGCGGATGATTCGCTGTGGCGACCCCTGAAGGGAAAAGCCGAAAGGAAAAGAAGAAGAAGAAACACGCTGATGGCTTTGCAGCTACTCTTTACGAAAGTCAGCAATGGTTCTTCTACGTGAACCTCACACCATAGACAGTGAGAGACATGGCCCGCCTTTGACAACCCAGTTAGCTGCACTGGGGGGACAGTGACAACCTTGTGGAGAGTGGGACTCGAACCCCCAACCTTAGGATCAGCGATCCTGCGCCCTATCCACTAGACCACCACTGGAATATAAACCTCGGATTTGAATTAAATTGATGTTACTGCCACTGTTTCTACTTCTACTACTACTAATACTACTACTAATACTAATACTAATACTACGACCACTAGTACCGATACTACTATCTGAGCTGATTTTAACAGAAAATTAATCAACATTGAACAATTACTGTAAAATAAAAAATTCAAAAGCACTGTGGTATAAAGTGTCCTCGATATGCAACCTTTTTCTTTCCTTTTTTTGGTGAAAGGTAAATTCTCTCTCACATTATAAAGTATCCCTGCAAATTTCTGCTCTTGTGTTCTCCAGTTATTTCCCCAATGATCAATGGGTCCAACAATTCCCCAGTGGAAACAACAAGTGTCACTTTTAAATGCAAATTAAATGAAGAAGCCAATTAGAAGGTTTTAAAAAGTGGAATAAAATGCAGCTCAACACCTAAATAAATAAATACATACATCAATAAATAAATAGTGTGTCACCAATCAAAGTGTTTACAAGAGAACCTGACACACATACATCTGATTGTTTTCATTCATATTTGTCAGTGCGAAATGTTCATCATTCACTTGTTTTACATTATGATCCCAACGCATAGATATTATAGTGTTACTGAATACTGTATAACAACAAAAATACAATCATGCTCTTCACAGGGTACATTGATGCTTCTGCTTAGAGAAGACTGGGGGGGTTTAAAAAAGGCGGGGCTTGCATGCATGTTCAGGACAAGACTGTGTGAGTGTTCTGTTAAAGTTTCATAAAAATCACAAGAGACCATGTTACAGTCTATTTCACTCTTACACTCATTCACCGCTTTGTTTCCTAACAGAAATTAGTTTATGATCTGTTCTAATAAACTGAATGTATTAGATAATATTTACCCCAGTGACACCCCTAATATTTAGATTTCACAAAACATTCACTTTTCATACTGTATAAGATTTTGATGAAATGGCGAGACCAGAAGGTGTCCAGGATGTGAAACCTGAACCGAAAGAGTCATTTTCAAAAAAAATACACCAGCCATTGTTATTTCTCAACAATATTTCAACTGTTTTCCCCCAGATGTTTCAACGTACCAAGCTGTACATACACATGTTTCCTCTTAATATTGTACATTAGGTCCAAAAGTCTGAATCTTCTGACAAGAACTGTCTTTAGAATAATTAATAAACAATAAACATGTGCTTTGGCCCCAATAGGAATTGGATTGTGGAAATATTTTATTGCACTGATAGTACTGTGCAAAAGCCTCAAGCAGCCAATTTTTTTGCGGTCAAGTTCAAACTTTGATATATATTTACATTTATAAACATTAACTTTGCCACACAAAGTCAAATGTTACAGGAAAAAAGGTTTTCAATATTTATTTTTTTAAAAAGGCAGCACAAGAGGCCGCTTTTTAGACCAAAATGTAACGCAGGCTACAGGGGTTTGCTACAAATAAAGAGGGAGGTGTGATCATCAAAATCTCCAGGAGAACCGTGATGCTAAAAGATGCTCAGTAAAACTTCATTACCTTCTAAAACTGCATATACTGTACCGAGATTACTGGATTTTCAAAACAAAGCCAAACATCAACTTGGTTTACTTTATTAATGTTTACTGTGTTTTGTAAAATTTATGTAGAAACATTTCAATTATTTATGTTTATGATCACGCTCACACACACACACACACACACACACACACACACACACACACTGGGATAAATGAATGACTGATACTATTTTAAACAGCACTAATGTTATGGAACATGTACATGACAAGTTAGTCATTGTTACTTATGGTTTAGAAACTGTAGTGTTATTTGTGAACCCATCCCTTTCAGATTCAGGCCAACTGGCCACTAAATTAAAAAAAATATATACAGTATATATTCTGTTGCCAAAGAGACAATTCATGGACGTGGTGAAGGAGGACATGAAGGCAGTTGGTGTAAGAGAAGAAGATGCAGAGGACAGGGTGAGATGGAGGCAGATGATTCGCTGTGGCGGCCCCTGAAGGGAACAGGCGAAAGGAAAAACAGATATATATTCTGTTGATTCAATTAAAAAATCAAATTAAAAATGACACCGTGAGCATTTTAGTAAGACTTGGGGGTCTTTAATATATCCACAGCAACAATATTTTTACTTAACTAAATGAGTATTTCCCTATAGGGGAGGGAAAAAAAAAAAAAAATCCACGCCAGAGTCCTTTACCATATATGGAAGGTGGACTGATCTCCGGCGGTTGGGTGATGTTAGATGTGGCATGAACACTGAAGTGTTTTGCAAAACCTTGGGAAGTACGTGTTGGTACTTTGTAGAATATGCTGTGCTTTACTCAACCATGATTTTGTTTGCGCGCCAGGTTAAGGCAACCATATTACAATTTAAAAAAAAGATTTGAAAAAAAGAACATTTTTTTTTAAATGAGTAAATTCTACTGAAATATTGCAAAAAGGAAGTGACTTGTTCGTCAGCTTTGCAGATCTACAATATACATCATTGCCACAATTCACAACTTATTTAATGATATTATTTTATAATCCTGAAATATTTCTGAATTCAGTGTGGATGCACCGTCCCTCTGTAATCCCCAACAGTTATTCTGGAAATTATTATTTCATGCCACACTGCCAGAAATAGGGCTACAGTAGGAGTCCATTTCTATTCCCTGATGTTCAATGTGGGATTTTTGACGAATATTAAGACTATTTACAATTAAGTTCCCTCTCAGTCTCAAGGCATGTAAAGCTTTCGATGGCCAAAAGCTACATATGGGTTCTCAGGAATCATATAAAAAGCACAAATGAGTAGGTACAGGGAGGGCATCCTGCACCAGTAGCAAAAAGTACATCATGAGAAAAACATACCAAGACTGGATTCAAATACATTAAACACTGCATACGTGGAAACAATCAAAAGCATGATTTCCCTGTGAGATTGTTTTATCTATTAAGAAAAATTGGCGGCGGCGGCAGGTGTGTGTATGTGTGTGTGTGTGTGTGTGTGTGTGTGTGTGAGACTGTTTTCTTACCAACTGGTGAAACAGATTTTGTGTTATCAGACAATGGTTGTGGTGTCCTGTACCAAATGGTCAGGTCATGTTTTTTATCAGCACTGTGAAATTTCTCTTTTAAGCACTTTGAAAGGAAAATAATAGTCCAGGAACATGAAGTGAGAAGGTTTCATTCCCAGGCACAGGTGTTTCTGTATAGAGTTCGTATGTTCTCGCTGTGCTCGTGTGGATTTCCTTCTGGCACTCTGGTTTCCTCCCACAGTCCAAAAGCCTGCAGATTAGGCTCACTGGCTTTTCCAAATTGACCTTACATGCGAGTGTGAAATAATGTGTGTTGCCCATAAATAGTCTTGCGATCTGAGCTGTGTATACAATGCCTTCGATTAGTGTCGGCTGAGATAGGCACTGACTGCCCAAACAACCCTAGTAGGATTAGGCAGTTCAGCAAATGCTTGAGTGAGTGAGTGGCTCAATGTATTTCCGTACAGTCAAATTTGAGTACTTTTCAAATGAATGGTGTTCCCTTTATTTTTGTTGGCATGTTTCAGTATAGATTGGATCAGTTTTATACCCCATCACATCACATCACATTTCACCTGTTCTCAAATTGCTCTGATGTATGGGTCAAACAAAATGAGCACACAGCTCCTAATGCAGGGTTTCATTCCTCTTTATTTCTCCTTACTTCAGACCACAATATTTTTTAATCGACATCCAGTTACTACTAAAAACTTATGAAAAACAAATTAGAAATTTTCAGAATAAGTTAAGATAAAGAAAATACAAACATTTTTTGATATGGATTGCAAACTTTTGGACCCTGTACTGTATTTGTGTAGAGTTTTACAACTATAAATTTGATAGTATGTACAGTGTGATGTATAGAATTCTGTCAGTGGACGTGCATATTCATAACATCAGTAGGACGTATAAATACAGCGGCAAGAGAAGATTATCAATCTGGGATGTGTACGCCTCTAGCATAGCTACCATAGCTATGGAGCCCACAACCCATGTGTAGCTGGCATTTAAGTTTATGCTGGCATCCGCTATCAGAAATACAGCCACAGCGATGATCTGTGCAAACACTGAGGTTGCTGTGCCCTCAAAAGTCTTTTTGGTGCCTGGCCAGCGAATCTCACCTGCTGTGCTTCCAAAAATTGATGCTACAGTATCTCCGACCCCTACAGCTAGGACCCCAGCATAGGGTGCCAATCCCCCAGCGCCTGGCACTCCTTCTTTTGAAATGCATGGTCCTTGAGAGATCCACACAGGTATTGAAATTCCCAAAAGCAGGTAGATATGAGTGAAGATAATTTGCCCAGAGTCCTTATCATCCAGAAAGAGAGCCAATGACTTGCGCAACAGTGACCCCATTGGGCGAATCCGGAAAATCCGCACTAATTCCAGGAAAATGAACAATGCGAGACATGCAACAGCTGCCAGATGCAGCAGCGGGCGGTCAAGTGCCAACCCAGGGGCGAATGTTAATACAATAAGGAGGTGAAAGTACTTTCTCACAGCTGTGGAGGCTTGGTACTTCTTGGTGCCTTCCGAGCACCTGCTGTTCTGCCGCACGACCACAATCATTGCAGCCGAAAACAAGAATGTCCAGTATGCCAACAACCAGAGACGGTCACTCTTCTGTGTGAGGAATTCTAAAATCCAAACGAAAGGATGGTGTCCGGTGAGGAGCGACAACCACGGAACAAGCAATCCCAAGCCAAGTATGGCCGTCATGACATGGAAAAAGGCGGATGCCGCCCATGTTTCGGATTCCATGAAGAGAAATAGGAGGGCAAAGACCAGGCCAAGCAAAACCAATCCAGCGATGGCTACAGGGAGGAAAAAATGAAGGGGGTCCATGTTAGTGCTGGCACTAGCACTCAATGAACGCTTGATCAGCTGGTTGATCATGAAGCTGAGGCCCCCCAAGATAAGCAGAGCTTCTCCAGGTGTGAAGCAGTGAGGAAGTAGATAGATGAGGATCAGACTTAGGTAGACAAAGATTAGCAGCACCTCAAGCACTTCAATCACCTCTGAAACCAGTAGTGTTTGTTTGACTGTGTAAAGGATGGCACTAGCAGCAATTCCTGTAATCACACAGGTATTGCTGGGCACTGGGCGCGTGACTCCCAGTGCTATGAGTGACAAAAACAGTGCCAACATCATCCCTGTCACTGTGACCACCATTGCAAAACGCTCAAAGTGGACATTCCCCACAGCAACACAGCGACCCCGCAGAGCGAGTCCAAGCAATGGGAACAGCATACTAGCCGGCAAGACACCACTGTTCGCTGAAGGACGGAACTGGAATACTGCTGCTCCTGTTCGCAGAAGGCGATCCCACTTGTGCTGGACGTAGAATGCTTGGACAGCCAAAGCAATGCAACACCATGATAGCTGGTTCCACACAGCCACATGCACACAGAGGACGATGGAGAATACCACCAAAGACTCCACCAGGACTGGATCAGTCTGCATGATGGGCGAAAAGTCTGTGAAATGTTGTGTGGTGTGACTGACTTCAGGACTTCCTTGAAGAACAGAGATGCACTTTTCAGAACAGTTAGAATATTAGGCTGTGGTTCAGCATCACTGACATGGTCCTCAACGTCGTCTGCTCCACCTCCAAAAGAAACACAACAAAACAATAACCGTCAAAAACAGGACAATCTTTTTAAAAAGCTGCTTAGTGTAGTCAGTACAAACATTTTCTATCATACTTTTTGCAATTAAAAAAATATACATCATGAACACAACAACTCATACTAAGGACTTAAATAAAACACAAAACAGAAACGTCAACTCAACTCAAGGTCCTTTGGGACATTTTCAGCATTTATTTAGGCTGCAAATTAAGTCTTGACAATTTTTATTTACAAGGATCCAAACACGTATCAGAAAGCAAAATTGACAAATCTTTCATTCATACATTCACTGATCCTCTTCATCCTATATGGAGCATATCTCACCCGACATTGGTCAAAGGAGGGCTACACCCTGAACGGCTCATAAGTTTATCAGAGGGCCAATACACACGTACACAACTATTCACACTTATGGGTAAGGTAAGGTAGGTCGGTAAGTCTATTGGGTTTTTACACCCGAGCCTAGCGGCTCATCAGGGAGGAGCTTATCCCCGGTTTCCGTAGCGTGAAGCGACCAGGAGTTCAACTCCTCCTGGATGGGATGCTAGTCCATTGCAGGTCACCTTCCCAGTATATTTTTACTGGTACCCACTTATACTGCTGGGTGAACAGAGGCACACTTGTGGTTGAGACCTTGCCCAGGGGTCTTAGCACAGTGAGGGTCTCAGTGGGATTTGAACTCACAACCTCCCGATCATGAGCCCAGCACTCTAACCACTACACCACCAGCCCCATTCACACTTATACCTATTGGCAATTTGGAGCAACCAATTATCCTAATGTCATTGTCTGGACTATAGAAGGAAACCAGAATACCTGGAGAAAACCCACTCTTGCACAAGAAGAGCATGCAAACGCCTCATACAAATGCTCTTCAAGCCCTGGACTCAAAGCCAGGACCTTCCTCCTGTGAGGCAGACACACTAACAACTAGGCCAACATGCAGTTTTGACTGTGATCTTGGTCACTGCATCATGTGATGAGTTGTATAACAGCAGAATTGCCTTTTTATTGTTTTTATCATCTCTTCAGGTGGTCTCTCTGTACATAAATTTGAGATCTTCTCAAACACAATATCTCAAATAGAAATGCACTTAGAGAGTGTAAACCTCCACCAAGGGAGTAAAATTTCATCTTTACATGGATTGTTGTGTCGGATGATATAGAGTTAACATTTGGAAGTATATCTTAGGAAGTCTCTCTTAATAATATACATATAATTTAACATATAGCACAATATGTTATAGAATTCGGCCAATGTTGTGTAACAAGTAATCTTTAAAAACACAATACCAATCATGAGCCGATCATATTTGGCCCAATGCTTCAACCAGTTCTGTTCTGATATGTATGCTCTCTGATCTGTACCTGATGTGATGTCACTTTGATTCGTTCCAGTGTGTCTCAAATATCACCGAAATTGTCTTTTGCTCCTGAATTTCCCCCCCAACTGTTTCACAGATGTACTCTGAATTCAAGAAACCATAACATTTTCCAATACTCTCAAAATATTTTGCTGTTCCCCAAAGTTTTCCTTGAAGTTCTACAATGTCATTTGCCCCCCCCAAAAAAAAGAGGTCTGACACTTGAGAATTAAAAAGGGCAGTGATGGCCTGGTGGTATAGGGCGCTGGATCGCTGATCCTACGGTTGGGGGTTTGAGTCCCACTCTCCACAATGTTGTCACTGCCCCCCCCCCAGTGCAGCTAACTGGGCTATCAAAGGCGGGCCATGTCTCTCACGGTCTATGGTGAGAGGTGCATGTAAAAGAACCATTGCTGACTTTCGTAAAGAGTAGCAGCAAAGCTGTCAGCCTGTTTCTGTCCCTTGCTAAAGGGTTGTGTCAGGAAGGGCATCCGACGTAAAAACCTATGCCAAATCAAACGTGCGAATCATTTGCTGTGGCGACCCCCGATAAAGGGAAAAAACCCGAAAGGAAATCAATCAATCTCTCTCTCTATGGGATTCAATGAGTGAGGGGCGACTGGTTGCTCCAGCCAATGATGCAATTCACATACGTACTGACGCACCGAATCGACGTGATTGACAATGACAACATCCTTATGCACCGCTCGCCACCTGTTTTTTTTTTTTTAGCTAGCCAAACGGTGACCAATATAAAGAGAAGAGGACATGTGAGATACGCTGGTTTTGTTTAACCCTTTATAATAATGCCATGATCAGTAAATGAACGGGCATCGACACATCCCCCACAAAGCCAAAGTTTAAAAGAAATGCAGTTCTTTTGAGATGGAATGGCTGTCTAAGTTTGTGCGAACAGAAGAAAAACATGAAAACGGGTGATCTTTTTTCACCCATAAACATTTGGATCAGCTGATGTGCATGAAGTCAAAGCTGCAAGCAAATGAGGCCATCAGTCTGGACAACGTGTACAAACACTGGAGAGATGAGAAAAACAGACGGGAGTTTTAAGGTGAATATTATTTTTTTTTAAATCAGATTTGTGCTCGTCTAGTCTCATTTATTTAGAATTTTCATGTATGGATGTTGATCATTTAATACTGTAGTTTCTGAGTGGTAGCTAATAATTGAGTCATTGTATACTTTATTTTGTAGACAAAGAGTTACAGGACTGTCTCCCAGACCACAGTAGGACCCTGTCTCCCAGTGGACAGCAGGATTCTCTTCCAGATCACAGTAGGAGGACTCTCTCTCACCCCAATGGATGGACTGTAGAACCCTCTTCCAGACCACAATAGGACTCTCTCTCCAATGGACAGAAGAACTCTACCAGACCACAGTAGGACCCTCTCACCCAGAAAGAGCTTCACACACTCACATTTCAAACTGGTACTTGTAATACAAGTCAGGGCTTCACAATGAAAATTGAGTTTATAGTTGGCAATTTATGTTTTTTTTGTAGTTACAAGCAAACATTCATACTTCGAATAGTGTTATTGTAGTACACAGGATAACAAGTATGTTGTCCTTTTCATTGTAAGCTTGGTAAAGCACTTAATTAAAAGAGTTCTAACGGAAATATAAATGCTGTAATTTGATTCTTTTAATAAATTGCACTACTTGGATGGATGCGATACTGGCCTGACCACAGTGCACAGGTCTGTTGTTGCTCTAAGTGGTCCAAGGGACCTTTCAAGAAGTTGATGTGTTTGCTCAGACACATAGAAAATTAGAGGGGAATGCTGATACTGACCTCACTTTTGTTGGAACGGCTCCCACTTTTTGTGGTTGAAGACGCCAATTGATCTCCTCCTTGTGCAAAACACTGGGACTGAAATACAAAAGGATTAGCACTGAGAAGCTCTGGTGCAACAAATGGTACATGTGTTTGCATGTGACCTTTCCATTTCAGTTTTCTTTTCAGAAAAAGGGGCTACTACACTGTAGTCTTCCTGGACACCAAGGTCCATTTATGTACCTTAAATCATTTAAAAGGACTGCATTTTCAGCTGAAAGATACAAATTAAAAGGGCCTACATTTTTACCCTGACAGGCTGCTCATAAACAAACAGTAAAGACTAACCAATATGCCGAGGAATTTCATGACACTGATGAAATCATCAGGCAGTTGCTAAATGCACACGATCCAACCAAGACCTTTACCACCCTGAGCTTTGGCCCAGTCAGTGCTGGAATATCACATGGCCTATTAACCACGAATTAACTAAGGTTACACTAATATGGACAAAAACTTGAGGACACCTGACCATCATATCAATAGGTTTCTCCATCCCAAATTGTTAACACCACATAACTGCTGCTACACTATAGCATTACAATTACTTTTAGTGGGACTGAGCATCCCAAACATGTTCCAACCTGACAGTTTCCCTGTGTACAAGTTGAGGCCCATGAAGACATGGTTGGTCAGGGTTGGTATGAGAGAACAACTTTGTATGGCATACACAGACCCTTAACCTTGACCTGACTTCAAACCATTAGGATTTTGATCAACTAAATTGTCATTTGATTCCAGTTATTGTTATACACGTTATTATTTTAGATACTTATCCATGCTTTCTATAATGGTTGGCACATGGGCATTAAATTACATTTCTTTCACAATACTTATTCACAGTCACTTATTTGTCAGACCGTTTACTACTACTAAGGTCACAGGGAGGTGGGAACCTATTTCAGCCAACACTGGGGCAAAGGCAGGATACACCCTGAACTGGCCACTAGATCACCACGAGGACAAAAAGCACACATTGTAGGACAATTTGAAGCAGCCAGTTAGCCTGAGGGGTATGGCTTTGAACTGTGGGAGGAAACCAGAGTACCCAAAGGAAACCTACCTTAGCATGGCACAAACATGCACACTCCATACCCAAACACCGGCACTGGCCTCTTTATATTACTTTGCCATTAACATTTTCCCCCAAGCTCTTGCTGTAATGTAACTTTTATTGGACTTTTGGAAAGAATCTTGCAGAAGAATGAACTGTCATGCAATTTTCAATAGTCGGTTAAGACCATAATAAATCATCTATACAAGGGTTGTGCTAAACAATGGCAGTACACTAAGTATAGGAATATGTATAAAGTGTACTTGCACAAATGTATTTGCACCAAGTGCCTGCATTAACAATGCTGGATTTTGATATCCATCCACATAAACAAACAAACAAACAAACAAACAAACAAAAGCATCAACTTAAAATCACAGACTTTCTGGTTATGCTTTACAGTCCCTGCTGTAAGAACCAAGACTCTAGCAAGACTTGGTATGAAGAATGCTGTGCTATAACATTACACTGTAATTCATAATGCATTTCAGTTTGGAGTAACCAAAGGTCTTCCCAGATCAGATCAGATCAGATCATGTATCAGAACATTATGGAATGTTATGGAGAGACATAATAAAAACCATAAAGGTGATCAGAGCAGAGGTGTCTAGCTGTTGGATCAGAGTTTCTTAGAGTGATATACAAATAACAAATATGTAGCCTAATTGGAAGGACTGTGTAATGAAACACTACACCTTCAAGGAGATGTTATTGTGCTGTAATAGTAGCCATTACAGCAGCCATCAGTAAAATAACACCTACAAGTCAAATTATATAGAATAAAATAAATAAATAATATGAATAAAAATGAATTTTAATATAGTGGATCTTTCTGATACATGGCCTTTCTTAAGTGTCACACTCACAGGGTTATTACTAGCATGAATGAATGGAAGGCTAATGATCAAACCTGAGACTGCATAATCCAATCCAGTTAAATTATCAAATCAGGGGAAAAAATGACGTCACATACCAGTAGATTGTTGTGAAAAATATAAAAATGTTGCAAAATCAGGTGTTGATCCTGTGTAGCATACAGCTTGCTTCTACTAGCACGCGAGCACTACTGCCTACCCGCATTCGGACTAACCCCGCCCCCTGCACTGCTATAAGCTAGTGAGCTCAGTCTTCTGAGTTTTGATTGGTTAAAAAATCTGACTGAGCGATCTCGCGGATTGGGCGGTTTAAAATAATTCAAATTTTATCTTAAACTTATAAAATATTTATACTGTAGCTGAAAAACGGTTTCTCGGTCGGTAGCCATTTTCTGTTGCAAAAACAAGTCTACAAGAGGAGAGGTCTAAAAAGGTAGAGATGTCACGTGGTAGTACAGACGTCATTGTCTGTGTAGTAAAATTTACTATTTGAACTTTTTTTTTTCAAAGGTTAATATATTTATTATATCTTTGTACGTATGTATGTATGTAAGGGACAATAAAGATGGATTCCGGAAATTGAATCGGTAATCTGACGTAACGGAATTGCGTGCTCCTGAATGGTCACATCGCCGGAGTGAAGATGGCAGACTCGGAGATTTGTATCAGGTAATTGAAAGGAGAAAGAAATCAAACAAACTTTAGTATATTTCAAGCTGTAATATTCATAACTTTATTTGTGTCGTGTTTGTACTTAAGAACTGCTCTAATGAGTTTTAAAAATGTTATCACGTCTTTCACGGAGCTATGTTTGGAAAGTCAGTGTCCACAATGTGGAGGGAACGTGGTGGTTAAATTCCAAATAACAACATTGACTATTCAGGGAGTTTATATGAGCGTTAACTGTAGTTGATTATGCGCGCTATGTAGTGTAAGAGTCTAGGGTGCATCGAGTCATTTGGGATTGAGTGGAACTGAAGCGGTGAAAGCTAAGCTAACAATGAAGCCGTTGGACAGGTCGCCTAGCACAGAATTCTAAATCGTTATTTCTTCAAGGAAACCGTTTAAAATTATTTAAATATTTAAAATGGAACTTGTTAATACTTTCGAGTGCGGTTTTTGTCGGATACTTAAAAATTAATAATCAGGTTTTATTTGGACAATTTGAGTTCTTTTGGATATAAACTAACCGTCATACCTTTTGTATATTGGCCATGGCTACCCTTACGGCACCGTACGGGATTTATTTTTGCTCTTCGTACGGCAATCCTTGTGCGCATGTGCGTTGACGCGCCACCTACTGGAAACGAGGGAAATAATTCTGCCGTATGTTTAGCGAACAATACCCGTACGGCGCCGTAATTAATATTGTTTGTTAATCGTACGGCACCATTTTACACACAAGAAATAATCCTGGTAAAATGTACGGTTAACCAGTGTGAGATCCACACGTCAAAGCATATACAGTACGGTTAACTTTACGGAAGCCTTCGAAAGGGCCACTAACCTGCGGGCGTGCTCCTGTTGATACGGATTTGAACTTTTTGCCCCCGTGGATGCAGTGCAATTCTACTTCAACAAACTTTATAGTGGGATTGATACCCGCTCAGCCTGCTTCACCGATCGATTGGGAGAGTTTTCGATTGTACATGTCCTTCTTTTAAACAATTGAATGTAGTGATGCTGTTGGAACAACTGAATGCATTTTTCAAGTTCTTCTAGTAATGAAAATGTATCCCCGACATGGAACCCATGTTCTTCCGTAGCCATTCTGACCATGTGACTGATGTCAGCTCATGTGTGAAATCTCGTTTTCAAGATGCCATACGAATAGCAAAACCTTGGGGCAGTGGTGGCCTGGTGGTAAAGCGTGCTGGATTGCTTATCCTAAGGTTGGGGATTCGAGTCCCACTCTCCACAAGGTTGTCACTGTTAATCCAGTGCAGCTAACTGGGTTATCAGAGGCTGGCCATGTCTCTCACTGTCTATGGTGAGAGGTTCATGTAAAAGAACCATTGCTGACTTTTGTAAAGAGTAGGGCATAGCCGTCAGCGTGTTTCTGTCCCTTGCTAAAGGGTTGTGCCAGGAAGGGCATCCGACGTAAAAACCTATGCCAAATCAAACATGTGACTCCGATGATTCGCTGTGGCAACCCCTGGAAAAAAGGAAAGAAGCCGAAAAGTACGAATAGAAAAACCTCATAGTCCCTCTGTTGTATATTTATATGAAACAGCTTAAATTAGAGAGGAGAGTAATTGTAAAAAGTCTGAGGTACATGTAAATATAAACTACAGAGCTTTCAGAAATAATTAAAAATACCGTATTCGATGTAATAAGTGACCTGCTTCAATAAGTGCCCCTCAGTGTTTTAAATCTTGCGTCTAATAACCCCCCCCATGTGTACTGTGAGCAAAATGGTAGATCAAACTTACCAATTTTATTCAATCAGTCTCTGCAACCGTAAAATGAGGCGTTCACTACCTGTAAAGGTGAGTTTACATGGTATTTCAAGACCCCCTGCCACTGGGGAATGTCTATAATGTTCATCAGTAACAACACATGATTGTTTGGCTGTGCTTTAAAAAACAGGAAAATATTTTGGTGTGTTCTCTTGGTAAATGTCCAACAACCGATCAACCATTAAAAACTGCTACAGCAAAACTATGGGATGCTCTGAATGAATCGAGCGATGAGCCAGATATGGACCTTTCAGAAAGTGATGACAAGTATTTTTTACTCAATTCTCCTGCTCACTAACTTTATACATTTAAAGATGTTCCTGGCCGTGTGCTTTTGTTTATGTTCATGTTGATTGGTTCAACTTGCCATGTGCTAAAGTTGACATTCATGTTGATTGGCTGATTTTACTTGGGAAAATGTTTAAAGGAACAGCACCTGGGGAAAGTAAGGGAAGGAAACGTTTTTTTTTTTCTTTTTCTTTTTTTATAGTTTTCTGTTTTTTTCAGCTTTTATGTGAGTAGTTTGGTCGATAACACAAAACGAATAACACAACTACCAGTAAAACCCCTTTACTGTTCTGTTATTATTCGTGTTTTCCACCTTGATGGTAATACGTACTTATCGTTTCACTCCGCTGGTAATCATTTTAATAAGCGTCCATCCACTCCAATTTTTAAGTTGCCCTGTGTGCTTATCACATCGAATACGATACTAGATATTGTTTGGTGTGACGACCCTTTACTTGAGAGCTAGTAGTTTCAGATACAACCTGTGAAGTTCTATCAAGAAATGAGCTGCAAGTTTTACTCTGTCATACAGAACCAGCTCCAATTCTTCTGGACACTTTGACCACTCATCTCTTACTCATTTGCCGAACCGCTTCCTCCTACTAGGGCTTATGTCAGCCGACAATGGGCGAAGGCAGAGTACATCCTGAACAGTTCACCAGACCATAACTGGGCAACACACAACCATTTACACTCACATCCACATCGAAAGGGACTCTGGAACAGCCAGTTAGCCTAATGTGTATGTATTTGGACTGTGAGCGGAAACCGGAGAACACCCACATGAGCACCAGGAGAACATGCAAGCTCTTCACTGAAACCCCTGAGCCTGTGACTCAAACCCAGGATGTTCTAGCTGTGAGGTGGATGTACTAATCCCTATGCCACTGTGCCGCCATGCTTGGAATTTTGATATGAATTTACACTTGCATGATCATGATTCTGGGGTCCAAGCAAAGAGACCAGTGAAGAAGATATGAGAAGGGGAAGGAGTTAGATGAGTGAAGTATGGTTGTGTTAAAAATAAATGCAGTGTATTTTTTTTTTTTAAGCGAACAAAGTTCAAAACCCTTACAGCTTTTATTTCCAGACGCATTAGGAACACGACACATTCTATTCCAATTCAACATATGAAGAAAAAATATAAAATGTTATTCCTGTAAAGAAATTGAAGAAGCATGAATATTAGGCTGTTCAAAAATAGCAGTGTCTGCTTTCTTTACAAGCTGAAACATTCACTGTGTAAACTGAAAAATGGTTTAAGATTTTGTTTCCTTTGAATCACAATTTGTTTTTCTTGGAACGCTCATTTCAAGGCCATTTCCTCTTCAGCATAATGCAGAACGACCTCCTCAAGTGTTCTGATGTATTCAAACTGATCCATGTTCCCTGGGATGTGATAAATAGACCCTACACCGTAGTATGAGAAACATCCCCATGTCATGATGTTGTGCCACCAGGCTTCACTGTCTGCAGTGTACTGTGGCTTGAATTCAGTGTTTTGGGGTCTTCTTGGGAGGCCACAATACCCAAAAAGAACAATCCTAATACTTTCATCCATCCACAAAATGTTGCTCCATTTCTCTTTAGGCTAGTCAATGTGCTCTTTGGCAAATTGTAACCTCTTCAGCACGTCTTTTTTCAACAGAGGAACTTTGCGGGGGATTCTTGCCGATAGTTTGGCTTTACATAGGTGTCTTCCAATTGTAACAGGACTCACAGGTCACTTTAGACCTTCTCTGATCTTCCTGGAGCTGATTGTTGGTCGAGTTCCTGCTATTTTGGCTCTTCTTCGATTCATTAGAATGGTAACTTTTCGATTTCTTCCACGTCTTTCAGGTTTTGGTTGCCCTTTTAAAGCATTTGGGATAATTTTGGCTGAGCAGCTGATCATTTTCTGCACTTCTTCGTTTTCCCTGCCAATCAACTTTTCAATCAAGTTACCCTGTTCTTCTGAACAATGTCTAGAATGACCCATTTTCCTCAGAATTTCAGAGACCTGCTCTATAACCATCACGTACAATTTGCTGCTTTCCTTCCTTAAATAACGCCAATAATTGGTGCCTTTCAAATAACGAATGGCATCACTAATTGAACACACTGCTATTATCTTGAACATGCCCCTTTCAATTAGCGATCCAATTACGTACACAGAATCAGCAGCAGCATGTCATGACTGTTGGGCATGTTGGATTCTATTACTCTACCACACCTGCGAGTAAATTATTTGCATTGTAGAAATATCATTTCTACCACCAACAGTGGTTGATCAGGTTAGTGATGTCTGACTGATATTATTTTGAACACCACTGTAAGTGGTGATGAGGCGGAGGGGTGAGAAAGGAAAAGAAATTTTTTTACAGCAAGCTTCATGTTTGAAAGCATCTGTCAATCAACGGTATATTTAAGCACTGATTGGTAATTACTCGACTGGTGTTGTATGAAAGTTCAGTGCAGGTTTACCCTATGCCCATCTATTGAGTGTCGTGTGGGAAAATTACACCCCTTATCATGTGTGTGTTGAGGCAGTGGTGGCCTGGTGGTATAGGGCACTGGATTGCTGATCCTAAGGTTGTCGGTTCGAGTCCCACTCTCCACAAGGTTGTCACTGTCCCTCAAGTGCAGCTAACTGGGTTATGAAAGGCCGGCCATGTCTCTCACTGTCTATGGTGAGAGGTTCATGTAAAAGAACCATTGCTGACTTTCGTAAAGAGTAGCTGCAAAGCCGTCAGCGTGTTTCTGTCCCTTGCTAAAGGGTTGTGTCGGGAAGGGCATCCAATGTGAAAACCTATGCCAAATCAAACGTTCGAATCATTCGCTGTGGTGACTACTGAAAAAAGGGAAAAGGCCAAAAGGAAATCTCATCATATGTATCGTGCAATCAATTATTTTGCATGAAGGCTGAACATGTCTTCACACTTTTGCTTTGAACTATACATTAAAATGTAAATTTCTGAATTTTTTATTGAAATCTGCCTCCTTATCATAAATATTTCAGGTAGAAGTCACTCTTTTTACTGGCTGTTTATTGACCATGATAAAGAATATATTCCTGTTTTATTTGCTCCAATCATAAATCAAATGCTTTATCAATTGTATTTCAGAAGCAGTCGGGAGTTATGGACCATCTTGTTGGGTAGATCTGCTCTATGGGAACCGGTTTGTAAACCTCAATTTAATATTCACCTTGCCAACAAGTTTTCTGAATTTCTGACATATACAACGCGAATTCTGGAAAAGTTGGAACATTCTTGAAATTTGAATAAAATAAAAACTAAAAGACTTGTAAATCACATGAGGCAACAATTTATTCACCACAGAACATCTATGACAAATGTATAAACTAAGAAATTTTTACAATTTTTTTTTTCAACAAAATAAGCTCATTGCAAATTTGATGTCTAATACAGGTTCCAAACTAGTTGTGACAGGGGTATGGTGTAGCATCTCCTCTTTTCTTCAAAATAGTTTGAAGACGGTGGGGCATCAGGGTTATGAGTGTGTGGTGTTTTGGTGTTGGAATTTGTTACCTGATATAGGTTTTCAGTTGCTGGTGAGTATGTGGTGGTCTTTGATGTATTTTTCATTTATTGATGCGCCAAATGTTTTCTATAGATGAAAGATCTGGACTGCAGGCAGGCACATTCAGCACCCGGACTCTTTACCAATAAACCCATGCTGTTGTAATCGCTGTGATATCTGGTTTTGCATCTTCCTGCTGAAATGTACAAGTCCTTCACTGAAATAGATGTCATCCAGAGGGGAGCATAGGTTGCTGTGAAACCGTCATATACTCTTCAGCATTCATGGTCCATACTGCATGCACTTTTGCAGCCCGATCAGAGATACTGGGTTTTTAACTAAATGCTGATAACACACTGGAAGGTCTCCCTGTTCTTTAGCCCGGAGACGTCCGTGATTACCAACAAAAATGTCATATTTTGACTCATCTGTCCATAGAACACTTTGAAACAGTTAATTTCAAATGAGTGCCATGGGTGCTTTGGGGCCATGTTCAAACATGGCTTCTTTTTTTTGACTGAGAGAGCTTTATTTGGCATCTGCAGATTTCTCAGCGGGTTATACTGGTCCTTCTCAAAAAAGTAGCATATTGTGATAGAGTTCATTATTTTCTGTAATGTAGTGATAAAAATTAAACTTTCACATATTTTAGATTCATTGCACACCAACTGAAATATTTCAGGTCTTTTATTGTTTTAATCCTGATGATTTTGGCATACAGCTCATGAAAACCCAAAATTCCGATCTCAAAAAATTTGCATATCATGAAAAGGTAGTCTAAACGAGCTATTAACCTAATCATCTGAATCAACCAATTAACTCTAAACACCTGCAAAAGATTCTTGAGGCTTTTAAAAACTCCCAGCCTGGTTCATTACTCAAAACCGCAATCATGGGTAAGACTGCCGACCTGCCTGCTGTCCAGAAGGCCATCATTGACACCCTCAAGCAAGAGGGTAAGACACAGAAAGAAATCTCTGAGCGAATAGGCTTTTCCCAGAGTGCTGTATCAAGGCACCTCAGTGGGACGTCTGTGGGAAGGAAAAAGTGTGGCAGAAAAAGCTGCACAACCAGAAGAGGTGACTGGACCCTGAGGAAGTTTGTGGAGAAGGGCCGATTCGAGATCTTGGGGGACCTGTGGAAACAGTGGACTGAGTCTGGAGTGGAAACATCCAGAGCCACCGTACACAGGCGTGTGCAGGAAATGGGATACAGGTGCCGCATTCCCCAGGACAAGCCACTTTTGTACTGTTGCTCAGTGGTCCAAAGTACTTTTTTCGGATGAAAGCAAATTTTGCATGTCATTCCGAAATCGAGGTGCCAGAGTCTGGAGGAAGACTGGGGAGAAGAAAATGCCAAAATGCCTGAAGTCCAGTGTCAAGTACCCACAGTCAGTGATGGTCTGGGGTGCCATGTCAGCTGCTGGTGTTGGTCCACTGTGTTTTATCAAGGGCAGGGTCAATGCAGCTAGCTATCAGGAGATTTTGGAGCACTTCATGCTTCCATCTGATGAAAAGCTTTATGGAGATGTAGATTTCATTTTTCAGCACGACCTGGCACCTGCTCACAGTGCCAAAACCACTGTTAAATGGTTTACTGACCATGGTATTACTGTGCTCAATTGGCCTGCCAACTCTCCTGACCTGAAGCCCATAGAGAATCTGTGGGATATTGTGAAGAGAAAGTTGAGAGACACCAGACCCAACACTGTGGATGAGCTTAAGGCCGCTATCGAAGCATCCTGGGCCTCCATAACACCTCAGCAGTGCCACAGGCTGATTGCCTCCATGCCACAACACATTGAAGCAGTCATTTCTGCAAAAGGATTCCAGACCAAGTATTGAGTGCATAACTGAACATAATTATTTGAAGGTTGACTTTTATTTTATATTAAAAGCACTTTTTTATTGGTTGGATGAAATATGCTAATTTTTTTATATAAGGATTTTTGGTTTTTCTTTCCTTTTTCCCAAAATTATCAATATTAAAACAATAAAAGGCTTGAACTACTTCAGTTGTGTGTAATGAATCTAAAATGCAGTAGGCCCTCGACATTCGCGGGGGTTCGGTTCCGAGCACTCCCGGGAATCGAGATAATCCGCAAGTTCTGTACCCGGAAGTAAAACCCCATGTATCACGTCATATGCGCGAATGAGCAGCCGGAAGTAAAATACTATGTATCTATGACATGCAGTAAAATATGCTTCTTAAACACATTCTATCAGTCTTACTCATTAATACAGTATTAATGTAATAAAATATAGTAATGAGTAAGAAAAACTTTTTAATTTTTACTCTTATTTTTATTGATGATAAATATAAACATTATACAGCATATACTGCTGTAAAGCGCTCGTTTTAAAGACGTTTTCAATTATTATTCCAATACAGTATCTAAGTTAATTCTGAGAATGTTCATGCATGAGATTTTATGTTCTGTAGCATGTTTAACAAATGATACCAAAAGGATAAACGTTATTACGCTTCATGTCCTTTTACATTGAACTTGGAGTGACGTCGCCTAGAGGGCAACGTCCCGGAGTTCTCAGACTCAAATTTTTTATGTTTGTTCATGTTTTCCACTATGCTTGTCTATGACCGGTCGACCCTACTACAGCTATGAACAGCTTCAGCTTCGAGCAACTAAGCACGCAACAACTTATATCGTGAGTTAATATGCTCACATGGGAGCAGAATGATAACCGCTAATATGCTCACATGGGAGCTCAATGCTAACCGCACTCTGTTTAACAATAAGCCTAGGCGGAGTTCTCAGTCTCCGGTGCTTGGTTAGCACTTCCGGCCATACTGCTTGAAAATGTTCAGTCCCTGCGAAACAAGCTGGACGAGCTTCATGCTCAGATTGCAGTGCAGAGGGATCTACAGGACTGTGTTTCTGTGAAACATGGCTCGAGGCGATTGCACCAGCCAGCTACACGGTCTTCATCCCCTGCAATCTCAAGCGCTGGAGTCATCGTTCGGCCCCTTCCCTCCTGGGCTTCTTGTCTGCTGGGGTGTGGCTCGCATTGAGCTGCCTACCATAGCATGTTTAGCTCTGCTAGCCGCAGCCCGGCTAACCAGCCCAGTTGAGCGTGCTTAAGTTATACACGCCCGAAGATACTCCGATCTTCTAGCTGTAGTAGAGTCGACCGGTCGTAGACGAGCATAGTGCAAAACATGAACAAACAAAACAAATTAAAACGAACAAAGAAACAATTTGACTCTAAGAACTCAGCGATGTCGCCCTCTGGGCAGCGCCATCTTAATTAGTCGTGTTCGCACTGCTGGAAAAGAACCATTGCTGACTTTCATCAAGAGTAGTTTTACATTTACAGTTTCTTCATTTACTTATGGGCAGGGCCAGTGTTGGTTTAATGCTTAAAGCAATTCAATCCCCGCTGTTCAATCCCCACTATCACCATTGTTGGGCCCTTGAACGAGGCCCTTAACCATCAATTGCTCAGTTGTATTTAAAAAATGATGACTATAAGTCGCTCTGTATAAGTAATGTGCCAAATGCTATAAATATAAATGTAAGAGTAGGTTGCATAGCTGTCAGCATGCTTCTGCCCTGCAGCAGCTTGGCGAGCTATCCAGGGTGTACTATGCCCTCACTCAGAATTGGCTGAGATGAGCGCCAAACTCCCTGTCACCCTAATTAGGATTAATCAGTTTAGAAAAAGAATGAATGAATGAATGTTTGTGGCTTGGTGGAGATTTGTGCTCTGAGTGTTCTTGTGTTGACATAGATGTGCCTTTTTTTTTTTTTTTTTTTTTTTTCCTTTTTTGTGTAATTTACACTTTTATTTTTACTCGTTCTTTTCCCATGACAGTCCCAGATCCAGGCAGAGCTAGAGCGATATGGAGAGCGCTTATTGCAGGGCCTAGCATACTACAAACCTCCCAGGTAAAGACTTTTTTTTGAAGCGTTCATTTAAGGAATCCAGCTGTCCTTCCATTTAATAAACAAATACATTTTCTTTCAGAGTAAAAAGCTAATATTTTTATAGGAAAATATCAGGCATGCAGCAGGGGGTTTAGATGCATTCATCCTCATTTAATGGTCTGTGATGTCGAATTGGATCTATCTTGTGTTGCTTTGTGACTTTTTCTATTTACAATAAAATATCACTGCATGGAAATGAATTTGGGTTTCCACAGTTATTCTAAGATTAGTCTTATGTCATATTTTAAACAAAGTTTACATTTGTAATCTGTTCACTGCAGGATATAATGATGTACAGTGGAGTATTGGTATTAATTTGGTGCTTGTTTATGTGCAGCTCTTCATCAGCAGACAAGTTAAAGGCAGATAAAGACGTCCCCCAGTCTCTCAAAGAATTCGGCCTCCGCATCAGCAAACTTCTGGTAAACAAAGTGACACATTTTGAGCCATAGAAGTGCCCATATGCGTGACAAAATATTGGCACCCTGAGTTGACAGTTAAGTTCTGTACCCAGATATGACCTCTCACTGTGTGTGTGTATGTGTCTCAGGGACTGGATGAACAGCAGAGTGTAAAGATTCTGCAGTGCTACCTGCAGGAAGACTACAGAGGAACCCGAAACTCACTGAAGACCGTGCTGAAAGACGAGCGACAGAGCCAGGCATTGCTGCTCAAGGTCACACCCCTCCATTTGTTTTCCCAGACATAGATCCATCTGTCTATTTTTCTATCCAAGCATCTTACTCTCCTTGTTGTGTCTCTCTGTCTGGGTTTTCCTGTCCACGTGTCCCCTCTGTCTGGGTTTTCCTGTCCACGTGTCCCCTCTGTCTGGGTTTTCCTGTCCATGTGCCCTGTCTGGCTGTCGTTTTCCTGTCCACGTGCCCCCCTCTGTCGGTCGTCTTCCTGTCCACGTGCCCCCCCCCCCGTCTGTCGTCTTCCTGCCCACGTCCCCCCCCTCTGTCTGTCGTCTTCCTGCCCACGTGCCCCCTCTGTCTGTCGTCTTCCTGCCCACGTGCCCCCCCCTCTGTCTGTCGTCTTCCTGTCCACGTGCCCCCCCTCTGTCTGTCGTCTTCCTGTCCACGTGCCCTCCCTCTGTCTGTCGTCTTCCTGTCCACGTGTCCCCTCTGTCTGGGTTTTCCTGTCCACGTGTCCCCTCTGTCTGGGTTTTCCTGTCCACGTGCCCCTTCTGTCTGGGTTTTCCTGTCCACGTGCCCCTTCTGTCTGGGTTTTCCTGTCCACGTGCCCCTTCTGTCTGGGTTTTCCTCTCCACGTGCCCCTTCTGTCTGGGTTTTCCTCTCCACGTGCCCCTTCTGTCTGGGTTTTCCTCTCCACGTGCCCCTTCTGTCTGGGTTTTCCTCTCCACGTGCCCACTCTGTCTGGGTTTTCCTGTCCACGTGCCCCGTCTGGCTGTCGTTTTCCTGTCCACGTGCCCCCCTCTGTCGGTCATCTTCCTGTCCACGTGCCCCCCTCTGTCGGTCATCTTCCTGTCCACGTGCCCCCTCTGTCTGTCGTCTTCCTGCCCACGTGCCCCCTCTGTCTGTCGTCTTCCTCTACACGTGCCTCCCTCTGTCTGTCGCCTTCCTGTCCACGTGCCCCCTCTGTCTGTGCCCCCGCTGTCTGTGCCCCCCGTCTGTCGTCTTCCTGTCCACGTGCCCCCTCTGTCTGGGTTTTGCTGTCCACATGCACCCCTCTGTCTTGGTTTCCTGTCCATGCGCCCCCCCCTCCCCGTCTGCTTTTTCCTGTCCAACGTGTTCCTCTTTCTGACTGGCTTTCCTGTCTATGTTGAACACACGTTTTTTTCCTTTCCATTTGTCTCACTGTCATTTTTCCTCTTGATGTCTTGTCTACCCATTTCTCTGTTGATTTCTAGTCTTTGTTTCATTGTCCGTTTATATCTCTTTTTCTATCTTCTGTAACTTTTCCTTCCTGTACCATGTATGTCTGTTTACATTTTCATTTTAGGCCAGTGTGTCTAAATCCAGAGTAGTTGTACAACCATTTTCAGTTACAGTCTGTCTTATTCATTCTTTTGTGTGTGTTCTTCAGATAGCAGATTACTACTATGATGAGAGAGTTTCTCTCTTGCGCTGTGTCCTCCTCCTCCTTACTTACTTCCAGGATGAGAGGCATCCCTACAGGGTAAAGGAACTGTTTGGCATCAAATCTCCTGTTTTTTTTTTTTTTTTTTTTTTTATAGAGCCATCTGCTATATTATTTATGAATAAAGAGGCCATGGGATGAACCTGAATTTTATTTTCCAGGTTATTGATGTTTTACAAACCATAGCTGGGTGACATTACCTATAAATCATAATGCAGTATTCATTCATGCATTTTCTGAACTGCTTAACCCTAATTAGGGTCGTGGGGAGGCTGACACCGATCTCAGTCAACTCTCGGCATGGGTGGGGTACACTCTTGACAGCTTGCCAGGTCATTGTAAGGTCAACACTCTCACAACCATTCACACACACACACACACATAGGGGATATTTGAAACAGTCAATTCACCAACTGTGGTGGGAAACCGGAGTACCTGGAGGAAACTCGCGCAAGAACTGTGAGAATATGCAAACTACACAGAAATGCCCAAGCTGGAATCGAACTTGAGCCTTCTTGCTTTGAGGTGGATGTGCTAACCACCATGCCACCATGCTGTCTCATACATATTTTCTGACATTTTCACAATAACATTGTTCATCATGCTGATATAATATGGATGAAAATGATGTTCAGGTGCAAAAAGAACATGAAAGCATGTGTACACCTGACTTCAGGCTCATTCAGGTATCACTACAGTGGTGTGGTGTGATTTTGCTCTTTACTGTGGAATTCTATCTTTGCTTTGTATTTGTTACAAGTGTATATGTGTACTTTGAAGAGCTGATGAATGAGGAAAATGAGAGAAAAAAAAGAGTAGAAGAGGTGAACGTTGAGGACCAGGAAGTAGCAAAGATTAGTAAGGGTGAAGTGAGGAGGGCATCGAAGAGGATGAAGAATGGAAAGGCAGTTGGTCCTGATGACATACCGGTGGAGGTATGGAAGTGTCTAGGAGAGGTAGCAGTAGATTTTCTGACAAGAACATTCAGCAAGGTCTTCGAGAGTGAGAGGATGCCGGAGGAATGGAGAAGTGTGCTGATGCCCATTTTTAAGAACAAGGGAGACGTGCAGAGTTGTGGCAACTGCAGAGGGATAAAGTTGATGAGCCATATGATGACGTTCTGGAAAAGAATAGTGGAAGCTAGATTAAGGGCAGAGGTCAGCATTTGTGAACAACAGTTTGGTTTCATGCCAAGAAAGAGCACCACAGATGCAGTGTTTGCTTTGAGGATGTTAATAGAGAAGTACAGAGAAGGTCAGAAGGAGCTGCATTGTGCCTTTGTGGATCATTCAGAAAGCATGTGACAGGGTGCCGAGAGAGGAACTGTGGTATTGCATGAGGAAGTCTGGAGTGGCAGAGAAGTATGTTAGAGTGGTGCAGGACATGTATGAGAGATGTAAGACAGTGGTGAGGTGTACTGTTGGTGTGACAGAAGAGTTCAAGGTGGAGGTGGGACTGCATCAAGGGTCGGCTCTGAGCCCCTTCTTGTTTGCTATGGTGATGGATAGGCTGACAGACGAGGTTCGACAAGATTCCCCATGGACTATGATGTCTGCAGATGACATTGTGATCTGTAGTGAGAGCAGAGAACAAGTGCAGGAAAATCTAGAGAGGTGGAGGTTGCCCTGGAAAGGAGGGGAATGAAGGTTAGCTTCAGTAAGACAGAATACATGTGTGTGAACGACAAGGACCCAAGAGGAACGGTGAGGTTACAGGGAGCAGAGATAAAGAAGGTGGAGGATTTTAAGTACTTAAGCCCGGTCACACAGCATTCCACGTCTAAATCACGTACAAAAAGTTCTGAAATTCTGGTGGACGTGGTCGTTAGTGATAACTTTTCGTCAATTTTGGCTTGGCCATGCTTTGTACGTGCTTTTTACGTGGTAAGGCCGTCAGCGGCTGTTCCACTGCTAAAACACTGCCTAAGCACAGCTAACCACGTCCAGCAACGTGTAAGGCAACTTGGGCAAAACACGTGTTCGAACGTGGGGAAAAAAAACTGTAAGTTACCACGGCTAATCACGGTCTCATCACGTCTGTATCACTGCCGATCACGTCTTGAGAGCGGACGTAAAATGGGCACTCCACTGCAATAGCAGTGCCACAGCACTGCCTAATCGCAGGAGGCATCCTCATAAAGTTCTGAAAGGCTCTTGGATCTTCGTTACGCAGCTCATCTGGAATTCCGATCCCTCAAGGAATCAAATTAAAGTTGAGTTTGTCAAGCAGGGAATGCGCTTTGAATTCACGTCTTGTGGGCGTGGCCCACAGCGCATGCACGCGCGACAGAGAGAGAGAGAGAGAGAGAGAGAGAGAGAAGGAATAACGCTTTAGTTTTTAGTTTAGTTTTTTAAGTTGTTTTAATTCATGAGACGGTCATAAAGCCCCAGCTTAGGTCTCCTCCCAATCCAGTCACACAGCCAGATGTTCCGTACCACCCCCCCTTCTTCCTCTTCTCTTATATGTTGGGCCTGTATCAGTTGGTTCCGTTGGTGTTGGAGCATGAAGATAAGGACATCATGGCATTGAGGGTTCATGTTCACCCCTTGACATCTAGACTGCAAGTGCCGAGGTCTCAGAAAATGACGGGAGAATATGTTGTGAATCAGAAGTGATACAGAAGTGATTTGGCAGTGATCAGTCGTATTTATAATGTGATCAAGACGTTGTTTAATGGGTTTAGGTAGTGCTATGTACGTGCTATGTACATGGAAAAATCCATTTGTCAGTGATAAACCGCTATTTCTTGTGATACCAATGTGTAACACCCACCCAGTGGTCGTGCTCTGGCTGTGACAGACCCCTAAACTTTTGCGTCTTATCACGTGTCACCAAGTTTTTATCACTGCCAGAACATGGATTATTACGTGTGTTTCACGTCTTTACCACATGGTTGTCCGCGGTCTAAAATTTTGAGCAGTTCAAAACTTTTTTCTACGTCCAGCACCGTTCAAATTTTTCCCCACGTCCTGCCACGTCTAAATATCGACTGTAGCACATCTTAAACTCGACATCAACACGAACAACCCTGTCTGCTTCACGGGAAACCGTTTTTGGACGGGTTTTGGCCGTGATTAAGCCGTAAAATGCTGTGTGACCAACCTTTTAGGCTCAACAATCCAGAGCAATGGAGTGTGGAAAAGAGGTGGTGAAGCGTGTGCAGGCAGATTGGAATGTTTGGAGAAAAGTGTCCGGTGTGATAGGAAGGTATCAGCAAGAATGAAAGGAAAAGTGTACAAGACGGTGTTGAGGCCAGCGATGTTGTATGGTTTCGAAACAGGAGCCCTGGGGAAAAGCCAGGGGGCAGAGCTGGAGGTAGCAGAGATGAAAATGTTGAGGTTCTCTTTGGGAGTAACGAGGATGGATAGGATCAGGAATGAGTACATCAGATGGGCAGCACATGTAAGATGTTTTGGAGACAAAGTCAGAGAGGCTAGATTGAGATGGTTTGGACATGTACAGAGGAGGGATAGTGAGTATATTGGTAGTAGGATGCTGAGGTTGGAATTACCAGGCTGAAGGCCCAGAGGAAGACCAAAGAGACGATTCATGGATGTGGTGAAGGAGGACATGAAGGCAGTTGGTGTAGGAGAGGAGGATGCGGAGGATGGGGTGAGATGGAGGCAGATTATTCACTGTGGCGACCCCTGAAGGGAACAGCCGAAAGGAAAAGAAGATATATACATACTGTATGTGTGTGTGGATATATGTATGTTTATGTATATCTATATGTATGTATGTACAAAACGAATTCCAAAAAAGTCGGGACACTATACAAATTGTGAATAAAAACTGAATGCAATGATGTGGAAGTGCCAAATTTCACTATTTCATTCCGCATAGAACATAGATGACAGGTCAAAACTTTAAACTGAGAAATTGTATCATTTTACGGGAAAAATATGTTGATTTTAAATTTCATGGTGTCAACAGATCGCTACCTGTCCCAACTTTTTTGAGATAAGAGGCTGGAAAAGTCAATTGCATGTATAACGAACAGCTGGAAGACCAATTACCACTAATGAGGTTCATTGGCAACATGACTGAGTATAAAAAGAACTCAGAGTGGCAGTGTGTCTCAGAAGCAAAGATGGGTAGAGGATCACCAATTCCCACAATGTTAGGAAGAAAGATAGTGGAGCAATATCAGAAAGGTGTTTCCCAGAGTAAATTGCAAAGAGTTTGACGTTATCATCTACAGTGCATAACATTATCCAAAGATTTAGAGAATCTGGAACAATCTCTGTGCGTCCAGTCTGCAGTCCAAATCTTTCACTTATAAAGAACATTCAGCGTATCAAAGAGGAAGGTGCAACAAAGAAGGCCCAAGACAGTTGAACAGTTAGAGGCCTGTATTCAATAAGAATGGGACAGCATTCCTATTTCTAAACTTGAGAAACTTGTCTCCTCAGTCCCCAGATGTTTGCAGACTGTTGTAAGAAGAAGAGGGGATTCCTCACAGTGGTGAAAATGGCCTTGTCCCAACTTTTTTGAGATTTGTTGACGCCATGAAATTTAGAAGCAACATAATTTTCCCTTAAACTGATACATTTTCTTAGTTTAAACTTTTGACCCTGTTATCTATATTCTATTCGGAAAACTAAAATTGAAATTTGGCACTTTCACATCGTTGCATTCAGATTTTATTCACAATTTGTATAGTGTGCCAACTTATTTGGAATTCGGTGTGTGTGTATTTATGAATATGCACTGCATGGCCAAAACAAGTTGCACACACTAATATTTTCATGGAGAGCTTTGATCACAGCATAGGCTGTGTTGGTCGGGTCAAGGCTCAGCAACATTAATGTGGCAATAAAATGAGGAATGGACTTTTTCTTCCCTTATGGTACGAATTTAAAATTGGATCAAACAGTGAAAGAGTGGTTCAAAAAACACAAGGAATCAGTTTCACAAATGTATTTGTACCCCAGAGTTCTGACCTGAACCCTGTTGAAAGATTTCATGATCTGCTGGAGAAAGTTTATGGACTGGTTCAGTTTTTCTCATCAATTCATGACATTGGTGAGAAATGAACCCAAAACTTATGGAAACAAATGTTATGTTGTTTAATTTGTTTGAAACAGTTACAGAAATTATGTACTGTAAACAATGATAAAGGACGAACAACAACATTTATGTGTGCGACTTTTTCTTGGCTGGGCCATGTATATTTGTTTGTTTGCTTATTTCTCATTTGAAAACTTTTTCTCAGCAGTGTCTCTTATTTAATGAGTGAGCTGTCACTCATGTTTATTTACCTGTTCAGGTGGAGTATGCTACCTGTGTGAACAAGCTGGAAAAAGATCTTGTGGCAAACTATCAACAGCAGTTTGAAGTTCTTTTCAATGCTGAAGCTCCAACATGGGAAACCCATGGAAACCTCATGGTGAATCATTATTTTGCACTCTCTATCGTTTTATTAATTCTATCAATCATCCTCAAATTTTAAAAAGCCGAATATAATACACCAGTATTAACTTAATTAAAATAGTGATGTGTAGTAGCTGTGTTTTAATGGCCTCCTTTAGTCACATCTCTGGAAGATTCTGTGCGAAGTTAATTCGTGGAGACACAATGATTTTTTTCTGAAAGTAGCAAAAAAGCTTGAATAAAGGTTTTGTTTTACTTTAATGCTAGTTATGTCTCTTTTCTCTCTTTGTTAGACCAAGAGCTTTCTGATTCAACTTAAGGTTTTAGTACAATTAATTATCAATATACAATTCATAAAGATTAATTACAATCTGGAACTTTGAATGTTTTTACATTTTGCTTTAAGAGCAAAAAATCAATTGACTTTGAGCTGCTTGTGCTAGTTGACTGTAGCCTTAGGTAAAAGGGGACATCTCAAAAAAGCCTTGTTATTATTTGTAGCATTGCAATGTTGTGATGTTCTTCTCTGACCTGTTTGGTCCAAAAACTGACTTTGCTGGCTTTTGGAAGGGAAAAAAGTAGTTTACTTGTGCATATTCCTTAGGTTACTTGTGGTGTTCCACATGGCTCTATGTTAGATCCTGTTTTATAGAAGCTGTTGATTTGTTCAAAGACCAAAATATTTTCTCCCCCCTACTCTTTCTTGATTCTTATTCTTCTATTTTTCTCACTATAGACGGAGAGACAGGTGTCTCGGTGGTTCTCTCAGTGCCTGAGGGAGCAGGCTTTGCTGTTGGAGGTTCTGTTCCTCTACTATGCATATTTTGAGATGCCTTCCAGTGACCTTTTGAACTTTACTCGGCTCTTTAAGGAGCAGTGTTTTGGACAGCGCCAAACAAACCGGCATCTCGTGGACAAGAGTATGGATGCACTAGTCGACCGAATTGGGTTAGGAAAAAATAACCAACACTGTGTTCATAGTGATTATAGGAAATGTATTTGAACAGATGATTTAATATATGTGACAGGTCCTACACTGGTACTGCCTACTAGTCATGAATATATTAATTAAAAGACAATTTTTACTTTGATACAACCTTTAAAATATAAAATATTAATTATGCAGTGTTTGGAATAATTAAAAAATTCTTATTTGTTTCTACTTTAGATATTTTAGCTGTCTGATACTAGTCGAGGGGATGGACATCGACTTCCTGCATAAATGTGCTTTGGAAGACCGAACAGAACAACACCAACTCTTCAGTACACCTGACATCAACAAAGTAATATTAAACAATTACATTTCACACAATTATTGTAGTTTTACAGTGGTGTGCTGCCATGTTTATACCTACAGTTCTTAAATGCATTCTGTAGTAGCAATATAGCGCATTACAATAAACATAACAGACATTAATGTTTTTTTAAAGCGTTACATTTGAAACGTTTTAATATTGGATTAGCTTTAAAAGAGGAGAAAAGGCATTGTTTACACTTAACACTGTATTACCTGCACAGAGCTGTCCGTGATTGAGAGTCTATGGGTGCTAATTGGCCAAGTTTTCAAGGGAGGGAGGAACACGATACACTCACTTCCCTGTGACTCACAGTGATCACTCGCCAATCATGGGTCTCTGTAAGCTCATTTGTACGAGGGGACGAATAGCGCTTTTCCTCCGAGTGTGTTAGACTACCGGCAAATATGCATGCGCAGCAGTTCGGAAAGAGGCGGGTAGCTAGAATTGCATGCCACAAGGTGTGTGTGCATGCTTTCACCACTCCCTGATCATTGGTGGTCATGTGATATGAAAGGCAATCACCTGATGGGTGGGAATTGGATGCCACTAAATTAGGGAGCTGGTGGTGTAGTGGTTAGAGTGTTGGGCTCATGATCGGGAGGTTGTGAGTTCAAATCCCACTGAGATCCTCACTGTGCTAAGACCCCTGGGCAAGGTCTCAACCACAAGTGTGCCTCTATTCACCCAGCAGTATAAATGGGGACCAGTAAAAATATATTGGGAAGGTAACCTGCAATGGACTAGCGTCCCATCCAGGAGGAGTGCAACTCCTGATTGCTTCACGCTACGGAAACCGGGGATAAGCACCGGCCTGATGAGCCGCTAGGCTCGGGTGTAAAAACCCAAACAGTTAATCATCAAAAAAAATTAGGGAGAAAATAGGGGGCCCACTGTATTACTTTATACCACATAAATAAATAAATACTATTTAGCTAAAACGATATCATGTCAATAAAACAATACAGTAGGCCCTTGACTATTCATGGTTTTGTACTCACGGTTTGAGTATTCGCGGACTGCCGAGCCGCTGATACGTCATTCAAATTCAGCCAAATGGCTGTCCTCCTTCCTGCTGATTGGTTGAGATGATGTAACGCCCCTTTTTCCTCATTCGCACACAAGTTTTCAATGAGCCTCTTTTTTTCCCCCCGTGTGTTTTAATTACCAGTTAGGCTCTGTGATGACACTTAAACGCTGTGCGTCTTCTCTGGCTAAGCGCTAGAAAAGGTAATGACGTTGGCTGTCTCTTCTGAAGAAATAAGTCTCTTCCTGAAGAAATGACAGTTTCCTCTGAAGTGCCTGAAGAGAACGAAACCTCTGAAAGCACTCCAGTGTTAAAGTCTTTTTCAATCATTATTCCAGTACAGTACCGAAGTTAATTTTTAGAATTTTTTGGTCGTGTGATTTTTATGTACTGTGGTGTAGCATGTTTATTGTTTTGTTTTTTGTTTATCCAATTTATTACATTTCATGTTCTTTTTGGGGGACTTTGATTTTGAAAGAAATGCAGAGGGTTGCGACAGGAAGGGCATCCGGCATAAAACTTTTGCCAAAATACAAAATGCAAACCGTAAAGACTAATCTCATACCGGATCGGTCGAGGCCCGGGTTAATGACGACCGCCATCAGTGCTATCAACCAACAGGGTGCTGATGGAAATTGGACTACTGTTGGTCGAAGACATTGAAGATGGATGTGGTGAAGGAAGACATGAAGGTCATTGGAGTAAAAGAAGATGCAGAGGACAGAGCAAGATGGAGGTGGATGGTTTGCTGTGGCGTCCCCTGAAAGGAACAGCCGAAAGGAAAAGTAGTAGTTCTCTAACTATCCGCTCCGGTTGAGGGGGCGTGGCTGAGCTGTTTCGTGGCTTCTAACCATTTATCATAAACATTCACTTAGGCATTGTACTGGAATAATAATTGAAAAAGGCTTTAAGCTTTACAACATTTCAGCTGATTATCTTCAGACACGTCAGAGGAAACTGTCGTTTCTTCAGGAGAAAGTCTTATTTCTTCAGAAGAGTGGCATCATAGAGCATAACTGGATAATATATTATACATACAAAATTAAAACATACATACTGTGTGTGTGTGTGTGTGTGTGTGTGTGTGTGTGTGTGTGTGTGTGTGTGTATATATTTTGCTCTACCAAAAAGTATTGAGCACTCTCCTACGGAAGGATCTACTCAGAAAATCCTATATATATATATATATATATATATATACATATATACACACACACATATATATATATATATATATATATATATATATATATATATAGATAGGTATAATGTATGCTGTATAATGTTTATATATTTTATTATCACAGTACAAAGTTAAAAAAATGTTCTTAATCATTACTATATTTTACTACATTAGTACTGTATTAATGAGTAAGACTGTCTATAGAATGTGTTTAAGAAGCATATTTTAGGCATGCAATAGATACATAGTATTTTACTTCTGGTTGCTCATTCGCATGTAATATGATACATGGGGTTTTACTTCTGGGTACAGAACTTGCAGATTATCTTCATTTGCGGGAGGGGCCGGAACCGAGCCCCCGTGATTATTGAGGGCCAACTGTATCATTTAGCTCAGTTGGCAAAGCGTACACCTTATTCTCTGGAAGGTCGGAGTTCGAATCTGGTCGCGTCATACCATAAGATGTTAAAATTTGTTAGTTGTTGCCTTCTGCTTGGCGCTCAGAATCAAAGGACAGAACAACACAATAACTGGTGCCACGAGCACAAAAAACACCAAAGAGCGCTTTGAGCATAATATTCAGTATGGATAAAGCACTATATAAATCTACTACAATACAACACCATACAATACATAAATGCTGATGTCACACATGGGACGGCTTAATTTTGCCCAACACAATTTTCTCACAAACCAGACTGAAAAATAATTCACCTTCTCTTTCTATGTAGGAAATGGATCAGATGTTGCTGGCATTAGGTGATCTCTCCCATCATGGCCCAGTTCTGCTTGCCTGGGTTCTTCTAAGACACGCTCTGCAACCTGACGAAGCGGGACCGATCATCAAACAACTTGGCCACACCATGTTACAGCTTGGAGTGTTCCAGTATCTCACAGATATGTTACGGGCCCTCGGCAACACGGGGAATAATGTAGGAATCACACAGTCACACGTGCTATGTAGATCAGCCCGAAGCTCAGCACATGAGCATAACACTAATGTATTTAATGTTAAATGTTGTGCTTTTTTATTCTTTCTGTGTCCCTTCCTGTCCTTTGTGTCGTCCTCTAGTGCACTGCCAGTACCGCACGTATGTGTATATATGGTCTCCTGTCATTTGTGGTCACTTCGTTTGACGAGTACACGTTGGGTAGTCAGCAGGTATGGATTTCATTCAGAGATGTTTGTTTACTTTACCTGGTTGTGTTAGCGACTAGTGAATCTAGAGCGACTCGTAGGGTTCACAGTCCGTCGTTCACGTTTACTTGAAACACTTATTTCTAATCCTCTACTTCCTCTTCAACCAAACTGACAAAGAATTTTATTTGATAATACTATCATGCTCCTCCTTTTTTCTATTAAAGTACATTTTTGGCCATTTTTCCACAACAAAACATGGACTTTTGTCACTGGGCTTTCCGTCGTTAATCTGCAACTCTTCCGAAATCTGTGAATGGATTTTTATGAAACTTTCATAGAATCCTCGGAACATAATGTCATTGTGCACCTCCTTTTTAATTTTTGGATTAAATTGATTTTTGTACTTATGTCATAGCAAAACCTGTGCTTTATAGACCAAATTCGCATTACGACTGCGCATTTCCGGGGAACATGACCTGACATCTGGTCCAAGGGTCACTGCTACCAAATTTTCTTGTAGCCATTTGCTTTTGTATGTAAACACTGGTATTTGGTATTATTTTAATATTTTTAATATAGTTTCAATGTCACTTGAAATAAGTAGTACAGGTGACAAAAATCTTTAGAAGAGTCCTGTCAAAGTTTAAATTTTTTAAAAGTCTTGAATAATTTTGTGTCAAATAAAAATGAGAGGTTTCCTTTCGGCTTTTTCCCTTTATCAGGGCTCACCACAGCAAATGATTCGCACGTTTGATTTGGCATAGGTTTTTACGTCGGATGCCCTTCCTGGCACAACCCTTTAGCAAGGGGTAGAAAACACGCTGACGGCTACTCTTTGCGAAAGTCAGCAATGGTTCTTTTACATGAACCTCTCACCATAAACAGTGAGAGACATGGCTCGCCTTTGATAACCCAGTTAGCTGCACTGGAAGGACAGTGACAACCTTGTGGAGAGTGGGACTCGAACCCCCAACCTTAGGATCAGCGATCCAGCGACCTATACCACTAGACCACCACTGCCCTGCATGTCTCAAATAAAAATAAAATACAAATATTCAGTAATCCAGATTTTTTTTAAAAGTTGGAAACCTGCTATGCCCTATAATAAATATATTGTAGTTAATCAAAACTGGCACATTTTGTCAGCATCTAAGAAGCAGTGACGTTTACCTGGGGTTTGCACACTCGATTATACAGACTGTCCTTTCCATTAAGTCATGTGATTATTTTTAGAACAGATGATTTTGTAGATATAAAATAATTTTACAAATAAAAAAATCCAGTAATGCAGTTGGGTCACTGCAGTGAATAAGCTGCCTTGTTAGTTTTCCTTATTCCTAATGCTTCCTCGTTTTCTGGGGTCTTAGTTTACTAGCGTATCTTATTTATCACAGCTGAAGAATTTTTGCATGTGTCCAAATCAATGCTAGTGCCCTCATAGCTCAAATTGGAGGCATTGTTCAACTTGGTGATCCTCTTTTTCTAACTCTGGAGATGATGTAGGTGCACTGCAGATATTCCTCAGGGGTAACTCTGGGCAAAAGTGTGGTACACCCTGAACAGCCAGCCAGTCCTTCAGATAGAAACACATTCACACCTAAGGGCAAGATGGAATGACAAATTAGCCTAATATGGATGTCTTTGTATTGTGGGAGTAAACCAGTGCTCTTGAAGGAAACCTACACAAGCATGGGGAGAACATGCACAACACACACACACACACACACACACACACACACACACACAAATACCCTCGCCAAGCTCAGGAGACAGACACTGGACCTTCGTGCTGTGAGGCAGACCTGCTTACCACTAGATCACTACGCCGCTGTCTTTAAGCAAATAATGTCTCAGCTTTGGCACTCCTGCCTGCTGTCACTGCAGTCCTCTTATTTTTACTTTCTTTCCAGCATCTGATCAATGTTGCCTGTGAGGTTCTTGCTGCCCCAAGTCTAGCTGAGCTCTTCTGGGAATCAGTGAGTATTACAATCTTGCGACTAATTACCACGAAGTTAAAATGTTACTGTAGCCCTGTGTGACCTTTTTACCTTTCATCCTTGTGCATGATCTGTAGAAACCTAATATGGGTTTGGAGATGATCTTGGACTCAGCAGTTGATGTTTTCCCTTATAAGACTGCACCATTACTGCAGATACTCACAGCACTACTGTCTGATAAATCTACTGCCAAGAGGGTATGTGTATATATTTACACACAGTCATATTACATGCCCGACTATGTTAAACTGAAATGAAAGGCAAGCCTTCCAAACTGTCATGTTAAACATGGGTATATTTTTATTATCAGTTTTTACCTTTCTTTCAGGTGCCATTTAAATTTCCGGAGCTGCAGTCTTCTAGAGTCTGTTTGCTTTAGCTGGTTTGAAAATACTGCAGTTTTACTCTTGCGAGAATACGGTGTGAATCTATCAGTTCATACAGTATAAGGCAAGATGTAAAAAATAACTGTACAGATAAACTAACAGATCAATTAGAAACTAGTAAACTTCTGAATACAGTGGCTCCAGAGTGATGCATTGACAAGGTGCGTGACTGTTTACCCGGAGACTGTAGGTTTGAATTTGATTTAATGCTGCAGCTGTCTGTGACCGGGAGTCCATGGGAGCTAATTGGTCAAGCTCTCATGGGGGGAGCCATATGCTCACTTACCTGTTACTCATAGCGATCGCCAGCCAATCATGGGCGTATCTGAGCTCATTCGTACGAGGATAGTGCTTTCCCTTCAAGCGTGTTAGACCACTCGCAAATCCACATGCGCCACATTTCGAAAAGAGGCTAGCATTTCATGTCACGGAGGGGGCGTGTGTATGCTTTCGCCCCTCCCTGGTTGTTGGTGGTTGTGTGATAGGGAAAGCAATACTTGATGGGATGGAATTGAATATGACTAAATTAGGGAGAAGAAGGAAAAAAATTAAAAAATCCATCTGAATACAATAACACTGAGCACCTCTACATATAATACAAGCTTTTATTTACATACAAGCATCCTCTTATTAACCTAAACGGATGGTATTCATACTTAAACCACTTCTGAATTTATTATATACATGTGAGTCTGTGAATCATATACGTGAAGACTTTTCGCAGTATAATGGTGTTCCCCACTAATCCATGTGAATTCATTACTTATTTTTTTTCTTGCCGCATATGCAATCTTATTAATTTTGGCCTTATTTTCATGTTAATACAGTCACTAGTACTTATATAAGATTTTTCTGACATACAAATAATAATATACTCTCTTTCTCAGGTATACATGTTTCTGGATAAAATGTCCTTTTATACAGAGGTGTACAAACACAAACCTGGTGAGGTGCTGTCCAGAGAAGACGAGACGCTTTGGAGGAGACAAACACCGAAACTTCTCTATCCTCTGGGTCAGTGAGTGTACTGGAGCATGTGAAAGCTGTTTCTGCTGCTATTGAGAACCACTGAGATATAAACACCAGCAATAATATCAATAAATATAAAACAGTATCTACAGTAGCATTGTTAAGAGGAACAATTACATAACGATACTTTTGAAAATTAAAATACATGTACAAGTAACTAGATAATCACCTGGCTACCGTGTCTCCCTTTCTCCTCGTTGATCTGACTGTTTCTCTCGCCCTCTCTTCCCTTTCTCTCACAGGAGCAGGTCAGACCAACTTGCGGATGCCCCAGGGGTGTTATGGCCAGGTTTCTGCGAGTGAGCAGGGCTACATGGTGCGCTGGGATTATTCTTATTCATCATGGACCCTCTTCACCTGCGAGATTGAGATGCTTCTACATGTTGTCTCTACTGCTGGTGAATAGACACCTATACTTTGAGACCTTGATATGTAGACTTGTCGTGACAACTCTTCACTGTCAACATCAGGGCTGGTGCTGCATACGTTTTTGTGCCTCTGGCACATATGTAGCATGGACACTTGTGATGGTTTAGAAGTGCAGTAATAATTAATGCTGAAGCTAATGACTGCAAATGACGAATAAGCTGAACGAGGTGCTTTGTTGTGGCACGGTTCAAGAGAGGCAGGATGTCATTGAAGCAGGATAGATTTTGCAACAGTATATATGCACGTCATCACAAATGCACATGCAGCACAGGTCTCGTTTTTGATGGTACAAGGTCATGCAGTGTACTGAATCGAGAAGGTCATGCAGTGTACTGAATCGAGAAACGCTCATTCTGACTGTGTCAGACTTTTATTATTAATATTATTGTTATTATTCATTCATTTGTTTCTTGAACCGCTTAGTCCTAATTAGGGTTGTAGGGAGGCTGGCATTCATCTCAGTTGACTTCAGGTGAGGTACACCCTGGACAGCTCGCTAGGCCATCGCAGGGCCAACACTCACACAAACATTCATACACTCCCACCGAGGGGTGCAAGTGCACGTTTTTGCACTGTGTGAGGAAATCGGAGTACCTGGAGGAAACCCACACAAGCACAGGGAGAAAATGCAAACTCCACACAGAAACACCTGAACTGGGAATTGTACCGAGGACCTTCTTGCTGAGAGGCAGATGTGCTAACCACTATGCCACAGTGCTACCTATTGTTATTGTTCATATTATTATTATTGAGATTGTGTTTATGTTCATAGACGTGTTGGCTCATTGCGAGCGAGTGAAGCCAATTTTGGACCTGGTGCATAAGATCATCAGCACTGACTGGACAGTGTCTGACTGCTTGCTACCTCTCACTTCACGCATCTACATGTTGCTACAAAGGTGAAGGCACTCATTCTTTTTCTTCATGTCCACCTGTCAGTCATGTTTACATAAAATGAAATATGTACAGTGTATGTAGTTTCAATATGTTGAACATTTTTATTGATTGTTCTGCAGGCTGACGTCAATCATAAACCCACCGGTGGACGTCATTGCTTCCTGTGTCAACTGCCTCATTGTGCTTGCCACACGGCAACCTGGAAAGGTGGGTGGAGCCTAAAAGCTATTCTGATCTTGATCAAATTGATGTTCTTTTGTAATAGTTCTGTATTTGGTAGGTTTGGTCCAGTCTGCAGCACACTGGCTTCCTGCCCTTTGCATCCACCCCTCTAACCAACATGGCACAAACCATCAGGTGACCATCAGCTCTGTACAGTTATAAAAGTTACTTTAAAGCTCACTCAATCATTGGTATACAAATGAAATTATATAGGGATGAACCCGCAGTCTGTGCTCATCATGAAAGTCGTTTCTCATGTTATATCTGTGTGCCAGCGCTGAAGGTATGAAGGCAGGTAACTACGGTAACCTGCTGGTGGTGATCGAGCAGCCACGAGGAGAGTATGCAGTGACTATTGCTTTTCTGAGACTGGTGACAACACTCATCAAGGTAGCACATTCGAGAAAATTCTGGCTTGGATTTACACCCAGGCTTTGTGATTTTTTTTTTTTTTTTTTTTTTAATAGAACATATCTGTATGATAAAGAAATGATGCCAGGAGTGGTATAACATGCACAGGAAAGGGCTGTCTGCTCTTTGTGCGTATGAGCTCTATGCTCTATCTCTTTAAGTGATGGGGAAGAAAGTGCATGCCATGTCTTCCTCACTAAGGCTTGGTCAGTTCACTCTCATTTGCAAAGGGGATTATTTTCCACAAACATGCCTTGAAATGTTTTATTCTTCGTTTGTGAAAATTAAGTGTTTTTAATTTTGGTTAAAAAAATTCATAGTTGTGTTTATTCTTCTGGAACATTTAGAAGTAAGGTTTTCTTTCTTTATAGTTATAAACAGCTATAAACAGTCATTGTTTTGTCTTTAGCAGTCTTTCGTCTTGTATGTCCAGGTTAATAAAAATGCATTTATGACACGAAGAGTGTGTGTGTGTGTGTGTGTGTGTGTTGCGCTAATTTATAGGGTCAGGTGGGCAGTACTCAGAGTCGTGGACTGATTCCCTGCGTGCTTCTGGTCCTGAAGGAAATGCTGCCTACCTACCACAAATGGCGGTATAACACACATGGTGTCCGGGAGAAGATTGGTGAGACATAGACATCTATATCAACAAACACACCCTTATTCTGATTTTAGCCTTTGCTCTATCCTCCACATTTATTTTGGTGGCATAAAAATTATTTACTGCATTGAATTTGGTGCACATGTGGATTGTAGTTCATCTCACGAGCCGCTAAAAACACTTTTTTTTTTTTAACAATATTTTCATTCTTTAGATTTATTACCCTTTTTTCCCTTCTGAATTTGGTTGTTATCCAATCCCTTCCCTATCACATGACCACAGCCAATCAGGGCGGAGCAAAAGCATGCACATGCCAACTCTGTGTCATGCAATGCTAGCCAGGGAAGTGAGCCTATGCCTTCCCTCCCTCCTGTGAAAGCTCTTTCCTGGCCACGGATGTCTCTGGCATTAAACCAGATTCAAACTTGCAGTCTCCTTGTCGATGCGCCACTCGGAGACAGTTTTCAAGCAATGTGTGTTTGGTTGATTATTTATCTGTTTATTTAATTGGATGACCTTTTGTTTAGAGTTCTGAATTATCTCACGATCTTTAAATGTACTGTATACATGTTCCTGCTAAAAATAAGTGAGTAAAGCTTTGTGGGTGGTAGCATCCCTCTCTGTGACATCACAGATTATTCAGTGCCGGTGACAATTTGGCGTTATTAGCATTGTACAATGGTGTCTTGATAAACTTATTTAAAATTTTTGTATGTTTCATGAAAGTGCAAGGTAACTGCACTTCATAATTGCCTTTTTAAAAATTTTATATTGACATACTTTCTTCATTAATTGAATGTTTTAGTTCATAATACAGGGATTCTTCGCTACTTCGCGCCTCAATTAATGTGGCTTCAGTGCATCGCGGAATTAAAAAAAAAAAAAAATATTCATTGAATTAAAAAAATAAGGAAATTAGGGAAGAATAGGGGAAAAGGTTAAAGAAAATGCCACAAAAACAAGGCTAATTATGCAAAAAAACTTAAACCAACAAAAAACAATCCAAAAACTTCTATCAAAACCATCAGCTGTACGAGGTTGAAAGTGAAATGAAATTGTACAACAAATAGAAATGGAATAAAATCTATAGAAAGATATATCATAAATATAAGTATTAAATATGATTAAACATTATCCTGAGGTACACTTAATACTGGGCTCCAGCAGAGGGGTGTGGCTGACACGGAGGTCTGGGAAAAGAAGCAGAATGATGCATTTCTGAACTCCAAAAACTTTCAAAGAAGAAACAAATTGACTCCAGTATTATAATGAACTGGATAGGAGTCAAACTTTCTGTAAATCTGATCAGATCCGCTGTGCTGTGCTTGAGAGGAACCAGGAGTTGAAACGTGGGAGATAATGATATGTTCAGATGATTATAGAGTGAGAGAGAGAAAGAGAAAATACAAAATGCAAACCGTAAAGAGAAATTTCATACCTGACCGGTCGAGGCCCGGGTTAACAACGACCACCGTCAGTGCTGTTAACCAACAGAGTGCTGGTGGAAATTGGACTCCTGTTGGTCAAAGAAGGAGAGGTCGAAGAAGGAGAGGCGGGAGGTGTGTTCGTAGGCAGAGAGAGAAGAGGAAAAGCATGGGTCTAGGACTGAGAGTAGGGACTTTGAATGGTGGAACTATGACAGGAAAAGGTAGAGAGCTTGCTGACATGATGCAGAGGAGGAAGGTGGACATACTGTGTGTTCAGGAGACCGGAAAGGTAGCAAGGCTAGAAGCTTACGAGCGGGGTTTAAGCTGTTTTTTCATGGTGTGGATGGGAAGAGAAATGGAGTCGGAGTCATCTCGAAGGAGGAGTTTGTCAGGAATGTTCTAGAAGTGAAAAGCGTGTCAGACAGTGTGATGAGTCTCAAGTTAGAAATTGAAGGTGTGATGTTCAGTCTTGTTAGTGCTTATGCCCCACAGGCTGGATGTGAGCGAGAAGAGAAGGAGAGATTCTGGAGTGAGTTAGATGAAGTGATGCAGAGTACCGCCAGAGGTGAAAGAGTGGTCATTGGTGCAGACTTCAATGGACATGTTGGTGCAGGCAACAGAGGGGACGAGGAAGTAATGGGCAGGTTTAGTATCCAGGACAGGAACATAGAAGGACAGATGTTCATAGATTTTGCAACAGGGATGGAAATAGCTGTGATGAATACTTTCTTCCAGAAAAGACAGGGGCATAGAGTGACTTATGAAAGCGGAGGTAGGAGCACACAGGTAGACTACATCTTGTGTAGGTGATGTAATTTGAAGGAAGTCGGTGACTGCAAAGCAATAGTGGGTGAGAGTGTTGCCAAACAGCATAGGATGGTGGTTTGCAAGATGATGCTGATGGTGAGAAAGGTGAAGAAGGCAAAGGCAGAGCAGAAGACAAAGTGATGGAAGCTGAAAAAGGAAGAGGGTCGTGTTGTCTTCAAGGAGGAGTTGAAACAGGTTTTGGGTGGTCAGGAAGTGCTTCCAGATGACTGGACAACTACAGCTAATGTGATCAGGGAGACCGGTAGGAGAGTACTTGGTGTGTTCTCTGGAAGGACAATAGATAAGGAGACTTGGTGGTGGAATGAGGAAGTGCGGGAGTGTGTACAAAGGAAGGGGTTAGCTAAGAAGAAATGGGACATAGTGAGGACCGAAGAGAGTAAACAGGAGTACAGGGAGACACAGCGTAAGGCGAAGGTAGCGGTGTCAAAGGCCAAACAGAAGGCGTATGATGACTTGTACACTAGGTTGGACAGTAAGGAGGGAGAAAATGATTTATACAGGTTGGCACAGCAGAGAAATAAAGATGGGAAGGACGTGCAGCAAGTTAGAGTGATTAAGGACAGGGTGGGAAATGTATTGACTGATGACAGCAGTGTGCTGAGAAGATGGAAAGAGTACTTTGAAGAGCTGATGAATAAGGAAAATGAGAGAGAAAAAAGAATAGAGGTGACTTGAGGACCAGGAAGTAGCAAAGATTAGTAAGAGAGAAGTGAGGAGGGCATTGAAGAAGATGAAGAGTGGAAAGGCAGTTGGTCCTGATGACATACCGGTGGAGGTATGGAAGTGTCTAGGAGAGGTAGCAGTAGATTTTCTGACAAGAACATTCAACAAGTACTTAAGAGAGTGAGAGGATGCCGGAGGAATGGATGACAAGTGTGCTTGTGCCCATTTTTAAAAACAAGGGAGATTTGCAGAGTTGTGGCAACAATCCAGAGCAATGGAGAGTGTGGAAAAGAGGTGAAGCATGTGCAGGCAGGTTGGAATGGTTGGAGAAAAGTATCCGGTGTGAGGTGTGATAGGAAGGTATTGGCAAGAATGAAAGGAAAAGTGTACAAGACGGTGATGAGTCCAGCGATGTTGTATGGTTTAGAAACAGTGGCCCTGGGGAAAAGACAGGAGGCAGAGCTGGAGGTAGTGGAGATGAAAATGTTGAGGTTCTCTTTGGGAGTAACAAGGATGGACAGGATTAGGAATGAGTACATCAGAGGGACAGCACATGTTCGACGTTTTGGAGACAAAGTCAGAGAGGCTAGATTGAGATGGTTTGGACATGTACAGAAGAGGGTTAGCGAGTATATTGGTAGTAGTCGTTTTACGGCGCTAATCCGTTTTTAAGACTCGATGTAACCCGAATTTCAGTTTAAGTCGGAACGACATAAAATATACTGAAAAGTACTATACGTACAGTTCTATAATAAAATGTAACAGTTAATGACATAAAAAAGTATTTAAAAAAGAGAAAACAATTCCTTACCACAAGAATGAAATACAGTAAGGGAGGGAGAGACAGACTTATTGTGCTGGAGAAGCTGGGGCAGGTGAGCCTGGAGTAGTAGATGCAGCTGAGGTAGAGGGTGCAGGATCTGTTGCAGGCTTCTCTACCTTCTTAAAATACTGCTCCAGGTTAGACTAGACAGAGAGCAACCTCTTCTCATCCAAGATCTCCTTGTAGCATTGCATCAAATTCATGATGCAATTCATGAAACCCTAGTGAACCTTTCCAAGTTGGTATCCTGAGCCTCAAAAGTTTCCAACGCTTCCTGCATCTCACGCGCCCGAAACTAGTTTGCGTTTGTTTACGTAACCGCGTAAGACGTAATGACGCGTAATATTACAGTACCGAGACTGAGCGAAGGGAAGCGACGCCATCTTCCTCAGCCCACAACCACAACATAGCGTATTCTTCCGCCTCGTGGACATTTGTAACCACGAAACGGTGTAAGTCGGGACCGGTGTAAACCGAGGACTCCCTGTATATTGGTAGTAGGATGCTGAGGTTGGAATTACCAGCCAGAAGGCCGAGAGGAAGACCAAAGAGAAGATTTATGGATGTGGTGAAGGACATGAAGGTAGTTGGAGTAAGACTAGAAGATGCAGAGAATAGGGTGAGATGGAGGCGGATGGTTTGCTGTGGCGACCCCTGAAGGGACAAGCCGAAAGGAGAAGGAGAAAGAGAGTGAGAGAGAGAGAGAGAGAGAGAGAGAGAGAGAGATTGTATATAGTACAAACTCGTATATGTTACTTATACAAGGTTTATACATACATTCTCCTCCAAAGAATGCCTTGTAACAACTTACAAACAAATTTATCTAACCGGCCAGAACATAACTCGTTTGTAAGCTGGGGAGTGTCTGTACTTACGTTGTTGCATCTGGGTGCATGCATGCGTGCACCCGTGTATGTATGTGTGTCGTCGTCTTATGCAGTTCCATCTGTATGTGTGTATATTTATATTTTATTTACATCTTATGTTAGTATTTTTTAATGTTTAATTGTTATAAGCATTTAGAGCATTGAATATGTATTTATTGATATTACAGACGCTCCCCGATTTACGTTCATCCGTTTTAAGTTTTTAAAAAAAAAATTTCCAAAAAAAAGGCAAATTTTGAGTTTAGACATACCTACGTAGTACACTGACGTAATGACGCACTGATGTCATGACACTGTGCCATTGTTTACAATCGACAGACTGAACGTGCTTCCCAGTTCAGTTTTATATATCTATATATATATATATATATATATATATATATATATATATATATATATATATATATATATACAGTCATCCCTTGAATATTGCGGATAATGTAGACCAGACTTGGCCGCGATATTCGAAAAACCGCAAAGTAGGAAGGCCCCCCCAATTTGTACCTTGTTATCTCATTTCTATGTTTTCGCTGGCTCTTCTCTGCGATGCAGGACGTTCACAAACACAAGACAGTAAGTAAACACAAAATCACAAAAAATCCCGCGGGAATGTGTGAGGCAACAGCGTCACGCCTTTAAGCCAATCAGCTTGCCCTTGCGAGATTGAGTTGAGTGGGCGGTCCCTGCCTGAACTGGGAAGGAGAGGCAGTCTTTTAGAAACAATGGACACAGCCTGCCTTGGGTCCCTGGCTTCCATGAGTTTCAGCGCGAATTTTGAATTTTTTATGAATATTTTAATTTAATTTCAATTTCAATTTTTTTTTAAATACCGTGATGTACCAAGACCGCGATGCTCAAATCGCGAAGTGGCAAGGGATGACTGTATCATTTTATTTATCTATCTATATATAATATATATATCTCGTGTTACTCTTGTGTTAAGATGTCGTCTCTGTGATTTTTGTGTTTACACTGTTTTGCGGACTTCTGTAACCCTAAGCAAATATGGTTGGTCAGAAGCGTACGCGTACTCGTGTGGGTGCAAGTCGCATACACAGAGATGAATTAACTATCTGCTCGGATCGGCTTAATGTACCATGCATACTCAGTTAAGCAGAGAGAGTTGTAAAATGAATGAAAACCTGAAATCCAGAAAAGAGAATTCTCTGCTCTGCTGGTGATTCACATCAGTGCAGGCTGAGTACTAAACGAGTTCAACGAAGCCCTTGCTCACTTGGAAGACTGGAAGGCCGCATAACCCGCACTTTGTTTCAAGCAAGTAAACTACTTTCAGCAAGTGCCCTACTTTCGGTATTGAGCGCCTCATATATTGTAAGCGTTGATTGGCTGTTTAAAGCTTCATGTAAAATGAGTCGGGCCAGATTCATGTAAAGTGACCATCCATCGACCATCGGAAGCATTTATAAACAGAAAGATCGCATCAGAGAGAATGTTAAAGGTTATATTTGATACTGTATTTGATATTTGATGAGTGAATTTGATTAAAATTTATCAATTTGAAATTATTTTGCTTGAATTTAATTTATTTGACATTAATGTTATTTGATATATTTGATATTATTTTACAATGTTATGTTTACAATAATTGATTTAGGGGTGTTTTATGAGATACGGTAATGGTATTTATGGATGTATAGTGCAGTATGAGCGTCAGTGTAACAACTTACGAGCACTTTCAACTTGCATTCGGCCGTCCGGAACCAATTAAAAACGTAAGTCTGGGGGCGTCTGTATATACACACATACATGTATGCACGTATACATCAGTGGGGGAGGGGGTTAGGTGGAGGGTGATCCTACTTCGTGGATTTCGATGGTCGTGTGGGGATCTCGGTCCCAATTAATCGCGGAAAGTGGGGGATCCCTGCACATAGAAACACAAGACTAGCAAACAACAAGGAAGGGTTTGTGGTTAATATTTCTTCTTTTTAAAACATGACGATGACATTGTTTTCCCCATGTAACCATGATAAACCAGCTGTTTTGATTGAAGCATTATCCACTCTGGATAATGTTTAGTATCCCCCTGACAGCAAATCGGGTGGATGAGCAGTATAGACATAGACTTCTGATCGAACAGAAGCCAGATGTGGTGAATGGATTATAGTAAAAAAAAAAAAAAAGTTTACATAAATTTCCATGTTACTTTTTTCATTTCCGATATTCTTCTTTTTTCAGGTTGCTTGATTCTGGAGTTGGTTCATGCAATCCTTAATTTAAGTCCTGAGGGAGAGTCGCAGGGCAGGTATGACAACCCATAGCAATGATAATCCTTATTCATCACACACCCGTCCATACCCCATGTGGTTGGTCTCAGTGTCATCTTTTGAGTTTAATATACAGTACATTTATTATAAAAGTAATAGTGTCGCTTGTTTTTCTTATGAGACTGATTGTTTGCATTTGGTGACCTCTGACCCCCTGTAGCACGCCTAGCCTGCAATCCCTATGTATCTATAGTCTGGCAAACACCGAAGCAGGCCAGGCCGTGGTGAACATCATGGGTGTGGGAGTAGACACCATCAACACAGTGCTTGCAGCTCAGCCGGGCAGGTAGGGTGTGGGTATGTCTGTGTGTGAGCAGTGACGTGACCAGTGAGCAGCAGCAGCTGAGACTGGTCTGCTTGAAATCACATTTCTTCCTAAACATTTTTTGGCTGCTCCTTCCTTTCCACGAAAATCAGAAATGTATTATCACTATACAGTGATCCTTTGCTACTTCACGCTTCAATTCATGTGGCTTCAATGCATTTCAGTTTTTTTTTAAAATTAATCGAATTAAAAAATAAGAAAATTAAGGAAGAATAGGGGAGAAAGTTAGGGGGGGGGGGCAGTGGTGGTCTAGTGGTATAGGGCGCTGGATCGCTGATCCAAAGGTTCGGGGTTCGAGTCCCACTCTCCACAGGGTTGTCACTGTCCCTCCCCCAGTGCAGCTAACTGGGTTATCAAAGGCGAGCCATGTCTGTCATGGTCTATGGTGAGAGGCATGTAAAAGAACCATTGCTGACTTTCGTAAAGAGTAGCTGCAAAGCCGTCAGCGTGTTTCTGTCCCTTGCTAAAAGGGTTGTGACAGGAAGGGCATCCGACGTAAAAACCTCTACCAAATCAAACGTGCGAATCAGATGATTCTCTGTGGCAACTCCCGAGTAAAAGGGAAAAAGCCGAAAGGAAGACAGACCGACAGACAGACAGGGGAGAAAGTTAAGGAAAATTCTGCACAAATACGGCCAATTATGCAAAAAACAAACCCTTAACAAACAAAAAGCAACCCAAAACCTCCCATCAAAATTAGTCACATTTTGGTGAGGTGTGCATTTGAGTGTATGCATGTGCATCTGCGTGCGTCTATGTATTTATATTTTATTTACATCATATGCAGACAGACAGACAGACGTTTATTCAGTACTAAGGCCATAGGCCCATTATACACTCATAATGGTATGAAAACACTGCGCTTTTCATTACATAGACTTGTGTATGAGAGAAAAAAAAGAAGAGGAAAAAAAGGTAATTGTACATATACATATCAACATAATCGATCATTTTTGTCAATTATTTATTGTACTTTATACAAGTATGTGCATATCCTTTTTAACATGCTGTAATTCTGAACAAATGTAAATTCATAATTATTTATAGATATACCCAAAAGCTTAAAGCACAATTGATTATACTGTTCACAAAACAGTAATACATGTTCTTCATTCTCAATATAACTTTTCCCATTTTCAAAACAATATGTACAGAACCTATTCTCATATAATGTACTGTTATTTCTTCCTTTATTAACAGCAATTCTAAAATTACTGCATCTAAATCTTAAAATTTTCTGGTAAAGGTGATTTAAGAAATGTTTCTACATGTAAAATTGATTTAAACTGCTTGTATGAGATTGAGTCTGGCAGACTCTCGAGCTGTAAATGCCAATCCGGTTTAAGGTTATCTATCAATCTTTTCCTAAAAGAGCGAATAAACATTTCCGCATCACCCACTTCCTGAGATACCCATACAAAACCAAATCCATATTTGAGAAGTATATTCTTAATGTGACTAGCCCAAGTTAGTCTACCTATCTCATCTAATGATAGAAGCATCTTCTAACACTGAAAAGGCAAGCGAGATTCGATAATATGCATGATTTTTGAACGTTTATTATAACATTTGAATATGTATTTATTGATATTATATACACATGTACCTATACATACATGTCAGTCGGAGGTTGGGGGAGGTGATCGTACTTGGCGGAATTCAGTGGTCACATGGGGATCTCAGTCCCAATTAACCACAGAAAGTGAGGGATCCCTGTATTATGTTTTATTCTATCTTGGGTCAGTAGATATTAGTAATTGTGTACCTCTATTGGCTAATCTACTCTTGGGGTAGCAACTGTTATCCTGTGACCTGAAATGTCCTCAAAGAAAACAGAAGCAGTTGTGATTCATTTTAAATGAAAAAGCTCACCAGCTTTTTTTTTTAAACTACTCATTCAGGACTAATATCATGCAAGTAAAATTTTAGTTTTTACTTTTAAGAATTACAGGTGTTGTTGCTTCCCTTACCAAACACTATTTTTTTGGGGTACTGGCTTTCAGTCTTTGGTATGACCTGTAGCCAGTGTTTGGATTTGAACCAGGAGTGCCACTAACTACTTCTGTGAGCAAACCAGTTTATTTTAGTCCAGGCTTGTTCCATGAAAAGAATTTGGTTTCGATAGGATGAAGATCACAGGAAGGTCATCTGTGAAATATTTTTCTTTAAGAGATTCATTCCTGTTTGTAATATAAATCTCTCGCTCTCTCTCTCTCTCGCTCTGTCTCTCCTTCTCAGCAGTGGGAGTTCTGAAGGTCCTGGTCAGGTGTTGATTCAAACGGTGAAGTTGGCCTTCTCTGTCACCAACAACGTCATCCGACTCAAACCACATTCAGATACTGTGTCTCCTCTGGAACAGGCACTCACCCAGCATGGTGAGAACACATCATCATCATCATCATCATCATCATCATCATTTGCCGATAGTCAGTTACCCTAATGTGCATGTTTTTGAACTGGAGGAAAAATCCGGTGCACTCTAAGGAAACCCATGCAAGCATGAGGAGAAAATGGCAACTCCAGGCCCTTCTTGTTGCAATTTAGATGTGCTTACCTCTACGCCACTGTGCCACGTGTGTATTATGAATGTAGATTTGAATAATGTTTAACTGGCAGCTGTGGACGTGCCTGCTGCATTGACCTCAGTTTCATGTGCTAAACCTCAGGCATCAGATGGCTGCATTTATAAATTTTCTGCCATGTTTATTTATTTGCATTTGTAAATTTATTTTTATTTATTTATTTATTTACTTTTACAGGAGGCCATGGTAACAACCTGATAGCAGTTTTGGCCAAGTACATTTACCATAAACACGATCCAGCTCTGCCGAGACTCGCCGTTCAGCTGCTCAAGAGACTCGCCTCGGTATTATAAAATTCAAATAATGAAACCACTCAGATTATTTTAGTTTATATATGAAATATATAAACCATTTTACCGATCAGTATTTACAAGCCTGCAAAATCTCATTCTCTTTGTCTGTCCGTGTCTCTCCGTGTGGGTGTGTGTGTGTGTAAAATCTCTCTCTCTGTTGCTGTCTTTGTGTATCTCACGATCTCTCTCACACTTTTACTCTCATTCTGTGTGTGTCTCTGTTAATATTGTCTCTATTTTAATGTCTCCCTTTTCTTTGTGTGTGTTCCGTTCTGTGTGTACTTGTACGTCACTCTTTTTCTCTGGGTGTGCATCTTTCCACGTGTATGTCCCTCTTGTATGTGTTTGTCTGTGTTTCTTTCTCTCTTTCTGTGTGTGTGTGTGTCTGTGTTCTCTCTCTGTGTTTGTATATACTTAGGTGGCACCCATGTCAGTGTATGCTTGTTTAGGCAATGATGCAGCAGCCATCAGGGATGCATTCCTTCGACACATGCAGAGCAAAACAGTAGACCTGCGTGTCAAAGTCACCATCTTGGAGTTTCTCACTGTTGCTGTGGAAACACAGCCGGGTCTCATTGAGCTTTTCCTCAATCTTGAAACCAAGGAAGGCAATGAAGGGTCAAAGGTCAGCAGTCATCCAAGTATCAGTGCTTGACACGAGAGCTCACTCTTTGCAGCATGCTCTGTGGCAACTCGCAAGTCACCATTTATGATGCATAAAAGGTTTCATGACATTTTGCCTGAAGTTGAAGCCTAGTAGATAGCAGTCACATTTTTCTAGGAGAAAAAAACAACAACAACAAAAAACAATGCATTGGTTTCTGGGAAGATTGAGCAGGCTATTGTATGAGCAGTAAACCACTATATAGTTACTAATCAAATTCCATAACAGTGAGGGCACCTTTTTCCTCACATGGTACAATGGTCATAATTCGTCAGTCTGTGCTGAACCAAGTTTTTTCCAATGAATTAGTTTTTTTGTGTGGTGGATAAGCCTTGAATGGGTTCTAGGTACTGCTTCCACAATTGTGTACTAAGTATTTTAATAATTTTCTGTCTGTCAGGAGTTCTCTCTAGGGGAGTGGAGCTGTCTATCTGTGGTCCTGGCGATGTTGGACTCAGATCTTCAGAACCAGTCGTGGTGTCCTCCACTGCTGCAACGGGCAGCACTCGCTTTCCTCCATGCGCTGTGGCAGGACCGCAGAGAGAGTGCACTGTCTGTACTACGTAGCAGGTACACATATCACAGTTAATTTTGTTTTGAGGACAGTAAAAGAAACTGTGGTATGATTATGGAGCACAATGTCATTATATTCAAAGGAAGTAAACATTTTGTCCTTCTTTATTTGCTTGAGCAGTACCTGTAGTCAGAAACATTGTCTGGTTTGTGTAGCTGTCATAGTTTGACCAGGTGCCGGGTTGGATTAAACCATCTTTATGCTGATTATTATTTTTATTTGATTTTTGCCCTTAGGAAGAAGTTCTGGGACAATCTGACTGCGCCACTTTTCGGGACACTTCCTCCTCCATCAGAGACCACAGAGGTAAAGCTAAATGTGTATATAATGAATATCTGAGTTGTTACATAATTGCATTTTGTGTATCTACTATATAGGAGCCACATAATCTGATTAGTTTGCTCTCTCAGGTTAATTAACAATTATTTTTATTAATGTATGTTACATAAAAACATAAGCAAAAAGTACACCTTTATTTTATTTTAACATTTTTCAAAGGAAATTAACCACAAACTTAAAGCTTTGTCAGTTACGATCACAATGCGCTATGCTAAATGGTACCACCTTTGTGGAAAACAATAAAACATACACGGCAATATTCTGCGGAATTCCACGGTTTTTATCTCAAATTGGTCATTTTTGTGAATCATCTAAATCCAAGGAGAAAATTTTAGGGGGGAATAGGGGCACTTCTGGCAAGTTCACTTGCTTGTGCTTGACACAAGGCGCGGCTTATCCAGACTTCTGATCTTTCGAGTAAGCAAGTGAAGGCTGTGTACTAAACAAGTGTATCGGCGCACTTGTTCACTAGAAAGATCGGAAATCCGGATAAGCCGCGCTTTGTCTCAAGCACAAGCAAGTGAACTTGCTACAAGTGCCTACTTTTGGTGGATCGCCTCACATTTTGTAAGCCGCTCGTTGATTGGCTGTTTTAAGCTTAATGTAAAGTGACTCGGCTCAATGCAAATGGCGTGTTACGTTTAAAATGGTGCGAATTTTAATGAAAGAAGAGGAATCCCGTGTGTCAGAAATAGATAAGGATGTTAGGAATAAGTTTAAGTGGGAATGGCTAGAAAAGATTGTGAAATTTGAGGTGAAAATCGGCAAACAGACTTGGAACCTTTTGGTGTGTGTGTGTGTATGTATGTGTATGTATATATATATATATATATATATATATATATATATATATGGACGCAGCATCATTACGTCGTAGGTACGTCTAAACTCAAAATTTGAGTCTTTTTTTTTTTTTTTTTTTTTTTTTTTATAAATGTAAAAACGTATAATGGATGATCGGGGAGCTTCTGTATATTGTATTGCAAATACATATCTGTTTACAAATAATTATATTCCAATTAGTCTATGCTAGATGATATGTTGACCAACTGTAGAGAGCAAACAAGTTCCGCCCTAGACCTCGCCTCCAACCCCTCCAACACACATGCACACACACACATCCTGCTAAAGTTCAGCTGAAAGTATATTTTTCCCTTGCCATGTATGATTAAAAACAAGCAATAAATCCTCATGCATGCAAACCATTGGATTGTGAAAAGTGGTATGTACTAGATGTAAAGAAATAAACTGCAAAGACAAATGTGTGTTGTGCATTAAATGCACTGAGCCATATACTTTATTACTGGTATACAGTCATCCATTGAATATTGCGGATAATGTAGACCAGACCTGGCCGCGATATTCAAAAGCCGCAAAGTAGGACCGCCCCGCCCCCAATTCTACCATGTTGTCTCATTTCTATGTTTTCGCATCTATACAATATCAAGAAGTGTATATTAAACGTTACACAGTTATATGAATATGTTTATACTGTAATGTATTAATATTTAAATAGAATTTATATATAAATACTTTAAGTACTGTACTCACCTCTGACAATACTGTAGCTCTTCTCCGCGGTACAGCACGTTCACAAACACTATACAGTAAGATGACAAAATCACAAAAAATCCCGCAGGAATGTACAAGGCAACAGTGTCACACGTCTAAGCCAATCAGCTTGCGAGATTGAGTTGAGTGGGCGGGAGGCAACAGCATCACGCGTCTAAGCCAATCAGCTTGCAAGATTGAGTTGAGTGGCCGGGAGGCAACAGCATCATGCGTCTAAACCAATCAGCTTGCAAGATTGAGTTGCGTGGGCGGGGGTCAATATCATCACGCGTCTAAGCCAATCAGCTTGCGAGATTTGAGTTGAGTGGGCGGTCCCTGCCTGAACTGGGGAGGAGGGGCATTTCACTCTGGGGTCCCTGCCTTCCGCTTGCTTACATGCGAGTTTCAGCACGAATTTTGAATTAATTATATATATATATATATATATATATATATATATATATATATATAATATAAAATTTATTTATTTATTTTATTATTATTAAAATACAGCGATGTACAAAGACCGCGATGCTCAAATCGCAAAGTGGCAAGGGATGACTGTACTATTATTTTTGACATTGTCTTGCCTTCTTGGAACTTTCAGTGAAGGATTTTCTTTGAATCTATATTGAGGGGGGTTAAACAGTCCTGCAGGGATTTGTGTTGGCAATTTTTATGGTGAATCTGTGCATTACTTTTCAATCAAAAACAACTTGATAGACAGAATGACAGAATAATTATTGTCCTTACTTTTAATCTTACTTTGATACTCTTTTGTTTAGCCATGTGTTTTGGAGTCTTGTGCCTTTGTAATGAAGATCATAGGTCTGGAGATCTACTATGCTGTCAGGTTAGATGACATTACACAGAGTTTCAACTTGAATGCCATAAAATTAATTGTGATGTTGTATACATTTTTTCTGTACACCTGTACATATAGTTTCTAATATGGTGACTGTGTTCTGTTTTTACACACACACTTGCACACACTTTTATGCATTCACACTTGGTCTGTATGTGAGAATTATTTGAGTAATAATTACTTCTAAATATATAAAACATCTACACACCCTGGTTTAAAACGGCAGCTTTTTGATATTCAAAAATGTATTTCATTATTTTCTTGATTTCATCATGCTTGTGGGCTTCCTTCGGGTGCTTTGGTTTCCTCCTGCAGACCTAAGGCAAGCAGATTAGTCTAGTGTATTGCAAATTTCCCATAGGGGAGTGTGTGTGTTGAACCTATGATGGGTTGGCTGTTTAGGGTGTATCCAGAGTTGGCTGACAGAGGCTCCATTCTCCGGGAAACCCTAGTAGAATTAAGCAGTTCGGCAAAATTAATGAACAAAAACTTACCTTGTGTACACTTTTAACATTAAATATATTTTTAAAAACTTGTTGATGTATGAAATCATTTATTACGGCCTTAAATATTCCAAGTTTATTCAGTGTGTGAATGTGTGTTTGTGTGTGTTGCAGCGGTAAGCTTGAGGACTCACTGAAAGCTGCCCTCCAACGTCTTGGTTCCCAACGTCGCTATGAATTTTGGTCTCAGTACGTCAGGGAGCTGGTGTGTGTAGCTTGTGAAGATGAAGGAGGAGTGAGGTCACTTCCCGAGACTCAGATGCTCATCTCAGCATGGAGAACCCTACTCATACTTTCCACAAGCCATGTGGGTGCAATTCTCTCAGACATACTTGTGTTAGCATACACTACATGGAAAGGAGCTGGTGGTGTGGTGAGGGTGCTCAGTTCATGATCGAGAGGTCCGAATCCCTGTCAGACCCCCACAGTGCTACGAGCAATAGGCAAGGTGCCTCTGTCCATCCAGCAGTATACAGTAAATGGGTATCAGTAAAAAGATACTGGGAAGGTAACCTGCAGTGTACTGGAGTCCCATCCAGGATAAATTGGACACCTAGTTGCTTCATGCCACGGAAGCCGGGCATTGATGAGCCAGTAGGCTAAGGTATATCAAGTCCAACAGATTTACCTATAAAACGGATTACTAGATATGAGTGTGAAGTGTACATACACTCAAAATCTGTTATTTATACTTGTACCTATTTGTCTCCCTTATCCCTATGAGTATCCTATAACATCCATCAGCTGAGTGCATGCCGTTATCTCCATCAGCCGCGTTTCTATACCAGTACATTGCTAATTTAATGCTACATTGTATTATTATAGAATGATTGTATGCACAATGTGATTGGTTTGACACAACAGTAGGCATATTCACTTTGATAGTGGACAGATTTTGAGCCACCGAGCTAAGTGCTACACCAGCTTAGCACAGAATACAGGGATCCCTTACTTTCAGTTAATGGGGACCGAGACCTCCCCGCGACCACCGATTCCTCCCCCGACTGACGTATACGTACATGTAAGGAGCGGTTGTTTGGGGTATTACCTTTTTTGTGTGTGTGTGGGGGGTAGACTTATAACAGTTTCATTTACTTACAGGCTCAGAATGATATTATTCAGACTTGTTTTCTTTGAGAAAATCGTCTAGCATGAATAAGTTATTTTCTAATCACTCCAAAAATAAAGTAAACTGTTGGTCAAGCGGTCTGATGGTGTGAAATTTGAAAAAATGAAACATGCTACTGCCTGATGATGAAGCCGTGGAATGTTTAATCCGCCTCTGATCGCAGTGATCTTATGCAGCCAGGATGAAAAAGTGCTCACCAGTTCTGCATCGACAAGGTCTACGACTGGAGATTGCGAGTTTGAATCTAGTTTGATACTACAGCCTGCTCCATGACCTGGAGTCCATGGGAGTTAATTGGCCAAGCTCTCACAGGAGGGACAGATAACATACATTCTTTTCCCTGGCAGTCACAGCGATTACCGGCCAATTCCGATTGTCTATGAGCTCATTCGTACAAGGGGCAGATAGCACTTTCCCTCCGAGTGTGTTAGAACCCCAAATGCGCATGTGCAGCATTGCATGTCACTTCCCTGGCTGGTGGTGATCATGTGAAAGGTGGGTGGTGAATTAGAGAAAATGAGGAAAATCCAAAGAAAAAAAACGTGGAATTAAAAAGTATCAGATGTGAATTAAAAAAATGCCATCTCGCCTTTGGTTCAGTCTGTATTAAAGACTATATTAAAGAGTTCTCTCTGTGCATATACCTTGCACTTGGTTAACTAGACCAGCCACTACCAAGCCATTACTAGCAATGGGTGGCCATTTTGCTGCAACGACTTTTTCATAAGCTAGTTTCAGCTTTTGGTCCCAAGTTATTACCTAAAGAATTTGACAATATGTCAAGTAGTTTTTGAGATGTGTGCATAGATACAGAAACAAAATAAAACACAAAAGCAAACTGGGATGTTAAAACAATACTAGCCATGCTGTCTCGGCAGCTAATAGTTTGCACAAGTTTTTATCCATATAGTGTAATACAGTTAGTTTTCCTCAGGGGGATTATTAAAGTCATCCATCCATCCATCCATCCATTTAAAACATAAAACAGCATAGCACTACACTACAGTGCTCTCACATACATTGTTTTATTGTACACGATGTTGAAGGCTGATCCCGGTGTATTACACGCAATACGTATGCAGTAAACCGTACTTGTATCTAATATGCATGTGTCTGTGTTTCTGTTTACAGTCTGATGTAATGCACCTTAAGGAAGACTCAGTGAGGCTGAAACTCTTCATGGATGTCTTGGAAGAGACAAAAACCACAGTGAGTCTTCCAGTTTCTCCCTCTTACTCTTATAAACAGAATACACTACGCCCCCATTTTTCGCAATGGTTTGGTTCCAGCCCTTCCCATGGATCATGAAAATCCGTGAGTTATTGATGCGGTTTTAAAACTTGATGTATGATATTACATGCGCTAAAATATTATTATATCTTACACACATTCTATAGACAGTCTTACTCATTAATACAGTAATGTAGTAAAATATAGTAATGATTAAGTAAAAACTTTATAATTAATAATAAATAGATGCACGTTAGAAGACCTCAACAATCAACCAGAAGCCAGCCTGCAGGTGAAGACAGTCTTTTGTCTTTGCTGCCCCACTCGGGTGAAGCGTACAGGTTTCGGGGCGAAACACTAAAGACTCTGAGATACCTGCTGATGATGCAGACTAGACACAAAGAAACTACAACAACCACAAGCTGCTGATTATAAAGACGCTAATCAAGCTTTGAGTAGCGTAGCATCATGGATCGATGTTTAAAAACCTATAGACAGTCTTACTCATTAATACAGTAATGTAGTAAAATATAGTAATGATTAAGTAAAAACTTTATAATTTTGTACTGTGATATTTGTTAATGAATAAAGTGCTTAGGCTCCTTAACAGAAGCTAGAGGAGATGCAGGACCTTTGAGTGATATCATGGGACTTAATTAAAAACACATTAAAAACAAGTGAATTCACAATTCATGCAATCACGTTGATAACGTGTGCGAAGGAGGAAAAAAAGAGGTGTCCATATCATCTGCAACCAATCAGCAGGTGGGAGAAACAAAAGCTCTCAGCCATTGGCTAAATTTGAATCATGCACCAGTCACTTCCGGATTTGTCGCCAATCCGTGAGTATGCGGGGGGCGCGAGCACTGAACCGCGAATTGTCATGGGCCTACTGTAATGTGCAAGTGAAGTGACCATGACATGGTGGCATGGATGGGTTTTTTGTTGTTGGGGGTGTTTTTCTTTTTTTTTTTTTTTGTTTGTTTTTAAGTTTCATCCCCATTCAGTACCTTCTCAGATTCATGCGTGTCTCCTGATCACAGTTGCTGATGCCTCAGTCTGTAGCATGCATGCGCTTGGGCTCCATGATGGCTACGTTGCTGCTCATCATCCTCAAACAATGGAAAAGGTGTGTGCATCTGCAATTGCATTTTATTCATCCATTAAATAGAGATAAATATTATGTAAATGTGATTAAACATACTGTATTATACAAAACTTTTTCATTCTTCCTTCTCTCGCCCTCTCTTTCCCCTAGTGTGTTGGCATCTGCTCCAGCTCTCCTTCCTCCTCTGTCGCTGATATTAGAGAGTGTGCTTCAGGCTGATCAGCAGTTAATAGATAGAACCAAAGCCAAGCTTCTTTCAGCTCTCATATCAACTTTGCACATTCAGGGCCTTAATGGTAAGTTCTGTCTGAGAAGTGGAGTAGGGGCATGGTCAACCCAAATATATACAAAATTTACTAATATATACAAAATACTTGTAGTTATAGATTCAATGGATTGTGTGTGTGTGTGTGTGTATGTATATATACACCATATTGATTATTTGCACAGGAGGAGAGATTACTCAGCTGCCTCAGCTCTTACTGTGTGTATGCGAAACTGTCCAGGATGAGGCAATGGCTTTGATTGACATTACGCATCACATGATTCAAAAAGGTGACACCCAGGAGGACAGCATGGAGACAGATGCACCGGGCAGTGTCCAGAAAGACCAACGGGACTCTGTGAGTGTTTCTACATGCATTGATTTGTGTGTCTCTGAGCTAGTGCATGTATCTATGTGTTTTCTCTGTGTGCAGCGCTGCCACTCTGTCTTTGCCCCTGGTTGTTGAATTAATTAAAAATGTATTTTCCTTTGTCCTTTCTATCTTTTTCTGTACAAGGTATGTGTGTTAGCTCTTCACCTGTCAAAAGAGCTGTGCAGGGCTGATGAGGATGGTGAGCAGTGGCTGCAGGTGGTGAGAAAGCTGCCCGTCCTGCCGTCAGTTCTCAGTGCCCTTGAACTCAGCCTGCGCTCCAAACACAACCTCTACTTCACTGAGGCAGCTCTCCACTTGCTGCTCACACTGGCTAGAACTTCACAGGTACCCCGGCACATGCCACGTCCCAGTGTACCAAAGACAAAGGAAATAAATTGCTTCATTGTGAATATTTCTCACATACTACAACGATAATGATGCTGCTAAGAAGTGGAATAGTGTGCTATCAATATATCTGCTACATTTCGGGGGTACAATGCTATTTTGACAAAGTAATAAAGCTGTAATAGATTGTTGTTCTACTTGGGTTCTGTAGGGGGCAGCAGCAGTAGCAGGGGCTGGAGTGATTCAGAGCATCTGTCTACCTCTTCTCAGTGTGTATGAAGGCCCAAATAATGGAGTCACCCAGGTACATATGTACTTCTAATTCTGTTTTTTTCATTACGGTATATTCAGTACTTTATTAAACTTGGCAGAGCAGTGGTATCTTAGTGTAGAGGTGTCACGCCACAAAGGGCCATGTGGCTGTAGGTTTTTGTTTCAACCAACCAGCAGCACACCTGACTCAGCTCATTTAAACAAACAAATTGAGTCTTCAGGCAGTTGATTGTTCAATCTGTGTACTTTGGACACAGACTGACCAATCAACAGCCTGAAGATTCAGATCAGTTGTTTTAAATGAGCTGAGTTGGGTGTGCTGCTGGTTGGTTGAAACAAAAACCTGCACCAGACACATGGCCCTTTGTGGCATGAGTTTGACCCCTGTGGCTTAGTGGATGAAGCAATGAGTTGGTAATCTGAAGGTCAGCTGTTCAATCCCCACTATCACCAAGGCCCTTAGCCCTCAGTTGTATAAAAAATGCTAATTGTATGTTGCTCTGGATAAGAGCATGTGCCAAATGCTGTAAATGTAAGCATAAAGAAAACTTTATCTGCGTTCATAATGGTAGTGGGTTGGGTGTTTAAATACCTAGAATTTACAAAATAAGGTATTCATTTTTTTTTTAACCAATATGAAATATTTCTGGTCCGTCTGTTTTTTTTTTTTTTTGTTTGTTTGTTTGTTTGTTTTGCCTTCCTAGCTGCTTAGCATAATGCATACACATTATAAATTATGACAATTTAAAGGGAAAACGATGTGATAAATAAGGAGAAGTTAGGTAGCTACATGCAGAGTCTATGCCAAGGCACATTGGTGTTATTCTGGCCTAACTATCAAGGGTTGCATGTTGTTGTTTTTTCTTTTAATTTACCATGTACTGTACTTGTAGTTTAATGTTAATAGGATATTCAAAACAGTAATGAAATGCAGGTATAAACTTTCCTGCTGCTCATATTGTATATTTTTGCATCTTAATGTCTTATGTTTATTTCTCTCCCTTGTATTTGAACCTGTTTTTCCTCTTGAAGGCATTCTCTCGTAAATCTATAGATGCCCCCTCCTGGCCCGGAGTGTATCGGCTCTGTCTGTCTCTGATGGAGAGTCTCCTTAAGACACTGCGTTACAACTTCATTAATGAGGCACTCGACTTTGTTGGAGTTCACCAAGAACGCATCCTCCAGGTGTGGCTCATCTCCACCGTCATATTAAAAGAGGAACAACAACAATGTCGTCCGCACCTTGGTGTACTTGCATGCAGATCTGCAAGGAAGCATAAACTATCCCATAACATCCCTGCCTTGAACATTCTGTGAAAAGACACTACAGTGTCAGTGAATGTAGTGGAAATGGAGCAGTATACAGTACAGTAATATATATTTGTCTTTCAGTGTCTGAGTGCAGTGCGTACAGGACAGTCTCTCGCATGTTTGGATGAAGCCGACCATACAGTGGGTTTCCTTCTACAGCTGTCCAGCTTCTGCAAAGAGTGGCACTTCCATCTGCCCCAGCTGCTTATAGATGTGCAGGTATAATATACACACAAACACAGCTGTTTAGCTACTGTAATTGTTGGGGTGTGCAAGTACAGTGGTATCTCGGTTCTCGAACTTAATCCGTTCCAGAAGGCTGTTCAAATTCCGATTTGTTCGAATTCCAAATCCGCTTTTCCCGTTACGAATAATGTAAACGGTTTTAATCCGTTCCAAGGCGCTAGAAAACTACCTTTTTTTAAACATAATGTTATTTCATAATGTCGTTTATATATCAAATAGTATATTAAATGTGAAACAACAGGACAAACACACAAAATTCTTAATAGATTAATTTATTTTGTGTCTTTTTTTTTGTTTTGTTTATTTTCGAACCAGCCTCGACTTGCTTTAAAGTGGAACCCTTCAGGATTCGAGCTCGGGTCTTTTTTCACCAAATCATCGTAGATTTCACAAGCTTTGCAGCAGATCACATCCTCGCTAACACTATCTCCTGCTAACTGCTGCTTGTTTATGTATAGGAGCAGTAAGTTTTCCACCTTCTCCAGCATTTCCGGTCTTTGTTTGCTGATAACCGTAGAGCTTTTCGCCACATCACTGGCTTTAACACTCTCTTTGTTCTTCAGGATCGTTCATATCGTTGATTTAGCCATGCCATATTTCTTTAGCAAGATCGGTAACATGCACGCCTGATTCATGCTTTGCTCTCAGCTCTTTCTTAAACGCAACACTTTTCCACACAATTGACCTTTTCTCAGTAGCTTTCTTTGGAGACATGTTAATTAGCTAATCTAATCGAGTAAACAAAAAAAACACGGTATACTGTACTTTGTAGGACAGGAGCAAGCACATTTTCAATTAGAGTCAAAAGAGACGATTTCCCGAAGTCATGCACTTTTCCTCACTCTCAATCTCGTTTTTTTGAGTTCGACTTCCGAATTTTGTTCGACCTCCAAAGCACTCGAGAACCAAGGTACCACTGTACTTTTTATTCCTTTTTATTTTTACACAATTCCCTTTTGTCATGGAGTTTTTTGGAATATCATGGAATTTTATTCCACTGATGATGGAAGTGGATCATTTTTGGGACGTCATGGAGTATCCGAGAGTTTTTTTTTATTGCATGTTTGAATTGTAGTTATATTTTTAGCTCCACCAAGCAGAGAGAGTGTGTGTGTGTGTGTGTGTGTGTGTGTGTGTGTGTGTGTGTGTGTGTGTGTGTGTGAGAGAGAGAGTGAGAGAGAAAGAGAGATAGAGAGAGAGTGAGAGAGAGAGAGTGTGTGTGTGTGTGTGTGTGTGTGTGTGTGTGAGAGTGAGCCATAACACCATAATTCAAACTAATGGATGGAATTTTAACCAAATCTGAATCTTGCGCCAAAGAAAAACTGATTTAAATTTTGACCGTATCCAGGATGGTCTTGAGGGATTCATTTTAATAAAATTTCTACATTGCACAGTAGACGAAGGTGTCAAATTGTCCAAAATTCCCTAGGAGAAAAAAAATGTAAATAACCATTTCAGAACAGGTCACAACTCTTTATCATCAGCCACTATAAGCCATGCAAAGATGAGATTACACTTCTTTGGTAGAAGATCTGCACTCTGTGTTCATTCCCCCCCCCTTTTATCGGGTTATTTATTTGAAAGATGAAGTTTGTTCACTGATGGACTTAAAATAGTTTAAATAGTTTTTATTTGCTAAGTACAACGGTAGCTCTTCATTAGAGAAGACAGAGAATTAGACATTATGACATTGAGCTGGAAGTCTGCTTTCCTATTTTACCAGAAATCGGAGAAAGGGGTCAGTCTTTTGGATGACTAAAGTAAAACCTGCTTATTGAAAATGCTATTTGAATGTTGCTGAGGTGAAGATTCAGTAAAAGTAGCCTTCTATATTTCGGGGAGGGGTATGATCACTGCGTATCATATGGTTTCCACCAGCAATACAGTGCTTCTCACACATTATTTACGGTGGCTTTTAGACTTTCTGCAGAAAAGTGGTGGAAACATCAAGCATATGCCCTCGCCCGAAGTCGGCTTGGCGCCATCCTCCCCGCGATCCTAATTAGGATTAAGCGGTTAGAGAAAATGTGTGAATCATCCGCTGTAGCGACCCCTGATTAAGGGAAAAACCGAAAGGAACTCGCTCAGAAAATGAACTGAACTGAACATCAAGCATGTCACAATTTACCCCGAGTAGCTGTAGAAGGTTGCAGAGCTGACGGTTCTCTGCGGCATGTTGTTCTAGGTCAAGTTGCATTTGGTGATAATGGGGCATGCCTCAGTGTTTTTAACCACCTCCGCAATTAGTCAACCTGTAGATTGCCGATTCAACTCCAGGTTCTTGCTGCAGCCATTTGTGTACGGGAGTCCATGTTTGCTAATTGGCTGTGCTCTTATTGGAGGCAGGGATGTCTGGCATACAGTCACCTACCTGTCACTCACAGTAATCACCAGCCAACCATTCACCTCTGTGGGCTCATTTGGACAGCGTGTCCCTCCTGGTGTGTTTGCTAAGCCCATATACTCATGCACAGCAGTGCTTGAAGATGCGGTTGGCGGCATCGCATGCACACTTGCACTGCTCACTTGTTGGTGATGGTCATATGTGATGGGGCGGCATGATTTGACGGGTGGGAATTACTGTCACAGAGTACTAAGTGTTATTGTTTTGTCTTACAGGTGAATCTCTGCTACCTGTGTCAGACATGTACATATCTGTTGCACAGCAAGAAAATGTTACACCACTACCTCCAGGTAGGACACTATATGTTCAGTAAACATACCTGAGTGTTCTACCCATGCTAATGTTGTCGTCTTGACATTATATGTACTTTCTTCACAGGCCAAAAATGGGGAAGCTCTACCGCAGAGGCCCCACCCACAACAAGCTCTTCAGCCTGCATTGAAAGAGCAGCCTTCGGTTGGAGAACGAGAGGAGTCAAAAGCTCTGCAGGCAGTGCAGTGTAGCCTTCTGAAGATTCTCAGCAAAACTCTGGCGACATTACAGCACTTTACACCAGATTGTTGTCAAATTCTGTTAGATCAGGTATACATGCTAATTATTAATAAGGTATACTTAAAAGCAGCTACTTTTCTGAATCACTTTTAGTAGAGATTTTTGTGATCGGCAGAGCAAACCCTTGAAGTGCTTGAATACATCCATAGCAATGAAGCAGTGAGTCTAGCACAATGAGGCAAGAAGGGCACGAGGTCACTACGCCTCCCACCTTTTCCCTCCCCTGAATATAGTTGTATCCATTTCCCACCCGTCAAGTATTACCTTCCCTATCACACTACCCCCACCAACCCGGGAGGGGCCACATGCAATACTTCACATGCATATTTGAACTCCCGTTTATGGGAGACTGGCATCAATCTGGATTTGATGATCAACCAGGGTTCAGGATCTCCGTGTTCATAGTCGCGTATCTTGTTGCACCTTGTCGATGTGCCACTTGGAAGCCCAGGATGTTACTCTTACTGCATAAATTCCACTCAGTACTTCTTGTCTGTCTCGTTGCTTCATTGCTGTTGGCTTCCTGAAGCATTTCATGGGTGTCCACTGCTAATTTCTTGCTGCTTATGCACGACTGCTCCACAAGCTGATCTTGCACAACAAGGTCAGTCAATGACTGGGCTTTAATTCAAAGTTCTGTTCAGTCTGCTGTTATTACCTCAATTATTTATACCGCACTCAAGCATGTGAATGCTTTTACGCATTTTATTCATTCAAAAATTAGTTTATCCCCCTGCCATCAAGTGTGTGCATTTAAAATGTTTTTTTTTTTTTTTTTTTTTCAAAAATAACCTAAGGTTTGAATTTGTGTGTTTCTCTGTTAGTCTATGGACCTTGCAGAGTACAGGACTTTGTTTGTGCTGAGTTTTACAACACCAGCCTTTGATGCGGATGTCGCGCCGTCGTTTGGGACTCTGCTGGCCACTATTAATGTGGCACTGACCATGCTTGGAGAGGTAGAGAATTCAAAGCAGCTTTCAGTCATCGTAGCTTTCATTCATACACTTACTGCATCATAAAGATCCATTACTGTGGGCTCTCAGGTGGTGCCCAACTAGGGGTGCAATGAGCAACCTGGAGATCGCGGATCCTAATCCACGTTGATGATGTAGCCATGATGGAGTACATAGTAATTGGCATGGGGTGGACATAGGCCCACTTCCTGTCTCTCACATCAGTCACCATTCATGGTCTGTGTGCTCTTTACGCCCTTCCGTGGTTGATGGCTGTATGTCACAGGGCAGCACTTAATGGGTGGGCATGTGTTCACTATTAACAAACCACAGATATAGAACATCTTTACAAAATCGATTAATAGATGGTACCTTTTTGAAATGTACTAAATGGGAAAAGCTGACATTCCTAAGTGAGTGCCTAGTTTATTTTTTTTGTGTTTATCTACCATGTACTGGTCCTTCTAAAAAAATTAGCATATTGTGATAAAGTTAATTATTTTCTGTAATGTACAATTCCTATCTCAAAAAATTAGCATTTCATGAACAGGTACTCTAAACAAGCTATTAACGTCATCATCTGAATCCACGAATTAACTCTAAACACCTGCAAAAGATTCCTGAGGCTTTTAAAAACTCCCAGCCTGGTTCGTTACTCAAAACCGCAATCATGGGTAAGACTGCTGACCTGACTGCTGTCCAGAAGGCCATCATTGACACCCTCAAGCAAGAGGGTAAGACCGAAAGAAATCTCTGAGCGAATAGGCTGTTCCCAGAGTGCTGTATCAAGCCACCTCAGTGGGACGTCTGTGGGAAGGAAAAAGTGTGGCAGAAAACGTTGCACAACCAGAAGAGGTGACCAGACCCTGAGGAAGATTGTGCAGAAGGGCCAATTCCAGACCTTGGGGGATCTGTGGAAACAGTGGACTGAGTCTGGAGTAGAAACATCCAGAGCCACCGTGCACAGGATGAAAGCAAATTTTGCATGTCATTCGGAAATCAAGGTGCCAGAGTCTGGAGGAAGACTGGGGAGAAGGAAATGCCAAAATGCCTGAAGTCCAGTGTCAAGTACCCACAGTCACTGATGGTCTGGGGTGCCATGTCAGCTGCTGGTGTTGGTCCACTGTGTTTTATCAAGGGCAGGGTCAATGCAGCTAGCTATCAGGAGATTTTGGAGCACTTCATGCTTCCATCTGCTTGAAAAGCTTTATGGAGATGAAGATTTCATTTTTCAGCACGACCTGGCACCTGCTCACAGTGCCAAAACCACTGCTAAATGGTTTACTGACCATGGTATTACTGTGCTCAATTGGCCTGCCAACTCTCCTGACCTGAACCCCATAGAGAATCTGTGGGATATTGTGAAGAGAAAGTTGAGAGACACCAGACCCAACACTGTGGATGAGCTTAAGGCCGCTATCGAAGCATCCTGGGCCTCCATAACACCTCAGCAGTGCCACAGGCTGATTGCCTCCATGCCACGCCGCATTGAAGCAGTCATTTCTGCAAAAGGATTCCCGACCAAGTATTGAGTGCATAACTGAACATAATTATTGGAAGGTTGACTTTTTTTTTGTATTAAAAGCACTTTTTTATTGGTCGGATGAAAAATGCTAATTTTTTGAGATAGGGATTTTTGGTTTTTCTTTGTGTTTTGCCAAAATTATAATAGTAAAATAATAAAAGGCTTGAACTACTTCAGTTGTGTGTAATGAATCTAAAATATACGAAAGTCTAATGTTTATCAGTACATTACAGAAAATAATGAACTTTATCACAATATGCTATTTTTTTTTTTAGAAGAACCTGTATAACCCTCTTATAGGATCTGTTTACTCATTACAGTTGTGTTTGTGTTCACTTTTGACCATCAGATAGAGAAAAAGAAGGAGCCAGTGGTGTCATCTGAGGAAACCCAGGCTATGAAGTAAAATATTTTATTTCACTCAGTTTTTCTTTAGTTTGGCAGACATTGATTTTAATATTTGCTGGCTTTTTTCAGGTCCTTGTTGATGTTTTCGATGGAGAATTGTTTCTACGTGTTGATCTCGCAGGCCATGCGATGTTTAAAAGATCCAACTGTTCTACCTCGAGACAAACAGCGAGTCAAACAGGAGCTCAGCTCTGAACTGGTGAGTCTACTCAGAGGTTTCCATATAACACCTCCCCACCCCCCACCCCACCCCCGGGCACAGCTATCAAATGGGGACTCAGACAGTGCTTTTTCACATAAGTATTGGCACCCGAGAATCCTGACCATGGCCTTGTTGAAAGTACAGTCGGCCCCAACGTTCCCTCTAAGCTGCGCAATGTCGCACCGCTCGAACACTCTCAGCGCACAAGAAAACCGATCCAGCGCAGTGAACGCGCTGCAGATTAATTACATACACGGTATAGAACTTTTAGTGAGTGACCGGTGTCCAGCCAATCAAACGATGCGATGCAATCACGCTACGCAGCCAATCACGGCACCGTCACGTGCTGCGCTCATACACGCTCCATAACAATAATAACAGTGCTGCTGAGTGAAGTGATGCTAATGCTAACCCCGTTATCATGACAAAACGAGCGGCCAGGGAATATGATACGTCGACTCCTCAAACCAAAGTAAAAAAAGAACTGCGCAAAGTCTGTGAGTACAACAGAAAGCTGGCGAAGCAAAAACTATACCTTTCAATTTGTAAATCAATGAGAGAGTGCAGAATGAGACTATGTGTGAGGTTAAAAACGCACCCTGGCACACCCTGATAGTAGATGAGAGCCAGACATGACAGGACACAAAATGCTTGTCATATATTTCAAATTCAGGGAGGAAAATGATGTCTAATAAGCCATGAAACTTTCAATGATCCCAGGTGTGATACTGGGGTGTGGCCACAGCGAGCACTTGTGATATTGCTCACAGTGGGCCTCAGTGTGCTCAGGGAAGTTGTCTGTATGCCCAGACAGAGGGAAAATTACAGGGAACATTGGTCGGCCCCCAATTTACGAAGACCCCTGTGTACGAAATCCCCGAGTTACGAAAACCATTTCCCTGAGTTTCCGTCCCTGAGATACGAAACAACCCCCTCTTACAAAAAGAAATTCAATTGCGCCAATCAAAATTTCACACTACGCGCAAGTTGCTGTCTCTCAACATCCCGCCCCGCTGGCCTCCCAGATAGAGACAGAAGGGAGTTTCACTCTTGAGTTTTTAGTTTAGTTTTTTTAAGTTGTTTTAGTTCAGTAAATATTTAATAAATGTGGGTGCATTTGAACTCGTCTGGAATACCGATCCCTCAAGGAATCAAATTAAAGTTGAGTTTGTCAAGCAGGGAATGCGCTTTGAATTCACATCTTGTGGGCGTGGCCTGCAGTGAGAGAGAGAGAGAGAGAGAGAGAAGGAATAACGCTTTAGTTTAAGTTGTTAATTCAGTAAATGTTTAATAAATGTGGGTACATTTGAGCTTATCTGGAATTCCGATCCCTCAAGGAATCAAATTAAGGTTGAGTTTGTCAAGCAGGGAATGTGCTTTGAATTCCACGTCTTGTGGGTGTGGCCCACAGCGCTCGCGAGAGAGAGAGTGGTGTGTGTGTGTTAATAAAAAATGTTTAATAATGGTTTAATTAATAAATATGTTAATAAAATGGTTTAATATGTTAATAAGATGTTTAAATTGTTTAATAAAGAATTTTCTTTTACTTTTAACACATATTTCAAACAAAATTGGTGTACTTTTATCGTTTTTAAAGGGTTTATGGGGTTTATCCAGTCCAAAGTCTGGAGCCTTGGAACGAATTAGGTGTTTAACATGTAGGTCTGAATCTATTCTTATGCCAACCCTGATCCAGCAGTAGCACCAACCAACAGCTAACAACTGGTTTGTGTTGTGTTTGTGTTAAACTCTGAGTAACTGAGAGTTTCACTACTCTTATAAAAACAACATGAACAAAGGTACTTCTGAATTACAGTGATTCCTCGCTACTTTGTGCTTCAGTTTCTGCGGCTTCAGTGCGGGATAAGTTTAGGTTTTCCGGGTTAAGGAAAATGCCACAAAGCCAGGCCAATTATGCAAAAAAACAAACCTCAAACAACGAACCCCTCAACAAAACTACTTACATTTTTGTGATGTGTGCATCTGAGTGTGTGCACGTGCGTCTGTATGTGTGTATTTATATTTTATTTACATCTTATACGTGGGGCTGATGACGTAGGGGTTAGGGTGCTGGACTCATGATCAGGAGATTGTGTGTTCGAATCCCAGTTGGACCCCCACTGTGCTCAGACCCCTGGGCAAGGTCTTAACCACAAGTGTGCCTCTGTTCACCCAGCAGTATAAATGGGTCCCAGTAAAAATATACTGGGAAGGTAACCTGCGATGGACTAGCATCCCATCCAGGAGGAGGTGAACTCTTAGTCGCGTCACACTATGGAAACCGGGGATAAGCACCGGCCTGATGAGCCGCTACAGCTCGGGTGTAAAAAGCCCAACAGATTTTACCTTTACCTACATCTTGTGCATTATTTTTGAATGTTTAATTATTATAAACATTTATAGCATTGAATATGTATTTATTGATGTTATATACACATATACATGTACGTATACATCAGTTGGGGGGGGGGGTCGATCCTACTTCATGGAAATCAGCGATTGCATGGAGGGTCTCAGCCTCCATTAACTGCAGAAAGTGAGGGATCCCTGCATTCCCAATCATGAGAGATTTTAAAACGCTTGCTTTTATCTTTTTTTTTATGTCCTGATGCCTGGCTATCACAACCCCCAAAACCACTTAAAATATTCTGTAAGACATTAAAAATGTTCATGTTCCATAATATTTCAAAAATAATAATAATAATCTTGCCCCACTTATGTTGGCAGAGCACACTGTTGTCGACGCTGTACAGATTTTTCCGGCGAGGGTCACCTTCGTCCCCCGCCAGCGGACTTCTTCCTTCCCCTCAGACCAAGCCCACTACTCCCGGTTCAAAGGTCACGCAAGAAGGACAGGAACCATTCATACACCTTGTCCAGGCATTTGTACGTCATGTCCAACGCTAGACCCACACACCATGCCATCTTCATTTGAATTGTATCCCGCTTCATTCAGTCTTAACAAAGACCCACGTGCTCACTGTGACATTTACTTGGTTCTTCTGTTCGTTTTTACATTCTGTTTTTGTGCCAAAGCATAACTGTACCACATTATGTATCTATATATCAACCAGATGGATTAGAAGGCAGGTATGTCTGTAATTATTAATATTGTTTTTATAAAGTATCCGTTGAATTATTTAAGGTGCTCCAGTTTTGTAACTAAAATAAACCAACATGGCATCCAGAGGCCTAGTTTTATAGGCTAGTTTTATGACTCCATTTAACAAATTATCATCAGTAGCACTTTAATTTGTTAAAATATGGATGGTTTCTCAGGGCAGCATGGTGGTGTCGAGGTTTGTACATCTGCCTCTTCGCAACAAGGTGGTAAGTTTAAGTCCCGGGCTTGGATCCGTTGTTTCTGTTTGGAATGTGTATGCTCTCCTCCTGATTGCGTGGGTTTCCTTCAAGTACACCATTTTCGGCCCACAATCTAAAGACATATCACATCGCGCTAAATTGGCCGATTAGAGTGTTCTGAAGTGTGAATAGTGGTGTGTGTTGCCTTGTGATGGTCTAGTGAGCTGTTTGTGTACCCCACTTTTGCCCAGTGTTGGCTGAGATAGGCTCTGGCATCCCCTTCACTTTCATAATAGGTTTGAGCAGTTCTTTGAGTGAGATGGTGTCTTATCAGCTAGCCTATGCGGCTCTTGTTCTGACCAATCAATATGTGCGTGGAGGTAAATTAATGACCTCAAACTAGCACTAAATCAGTGCTCATGGGGGTAAGTTATACCAGTGCTTACTTAATTTTACAACAGCAGGTCAGGCTATGTCTCAGATCCGTGGTCTGAGAAGGGGTCTGAGACGGTTCTGACCAGGATAAAGGTTAGTGTTTGAAGAATAAAAGAATATTAGTCTTTCTGACTTGCGTGTTCCATTTTAACAGACGTTTACTAGAACTAAACATAACATTTGTATTGGAACACCCATCTAATTATATGTAATTTTTTTTCCATGGCTGTTGTATTTTACTGCAAGTTTCTCATGGTTCTTTATGCTATATATATATATATATATATATATATATATATATATATATATATATATATATATATATATTCTCTTCACTGTTATTGGAATTGTGTAACAAAGAAAATGTTTCTTTGTTTTGTCAATGTAAGTTTATATAATAATAAAGAATTCATACAGGAGGGTGTTATAGGACAGTGTCAGAAATATCATTTAGCATGTTGAATCACTTTCAAAACATTTTTAGCAGATATTAAAGGATTCAAACAGGGGGCAGTGGTGGTCTAGTGGTATAGGGCGCTGGATCGCTGATCCAAAGGTTGGGGGTTCGAGTCCCACTCTCCACAAGGTTGTCACTGTCCCCCCCAGTGCAGCTAACTGGGTTATCAAAGGCGGGCCATGTCTCACTGTCTATGGTGTGAGGCATGTAAAAGAACCATTGCTGACTTTCGTAAAGAGTAGCTGCAAAGCCATCAGCGTGTTTTTGTCCCTTGCTAAAAAGGGTTGTGACAGGAAGGGCATCTGACGTAAAAACCTCTGCCAAATCAAACGTGCGAATCAGATGATTTGCTGTGGCGACTCCCGAGTAAAAGGGAAAAAGCCAAAAGGAAGACAGACATTAAAGGATTCAAACATGTAGATGTTTAAGCCTTTTTGGATATAATCATAATCAATACAATTTTGGGGGCAACCAAGAGAGCTGACAATGTAAACCCAGAATTAAAATTTTTGAATGGAGAAAATCATCAAGCACTGTGGGACTTTGGATTAGTTTAACTGCCTTCAGTTCATTCAGAGGCCATGGATTACTCCATCATTCAAACATTTTAATCTGTGCTTCAAGTGAACAGCGGACTTCAGCTTCACTAAATGAACTCATGACCTGCACAGTGGTGTAGTGGTTAGAACATTTGCTTCACAGCAAGAAGGTCCTGGGTTCAAGTCCCTGGCTTGATGTCTCTGGAGTTTGCATGTTCCCCGGTGCTTGCATGGGTTTCTTCTTATGTTTTCTGATTTTCTGGCACTGTCCAAAGATATGAACGTTAGGCTCATTGGCTGTTCAAAATTGCCTCTAGATGTGAGTGTGTGTTGACCTTGTGATGGTCTTCACATAGTGTTGGCTGGACAAGCCTTCAGTTCACCCCACAGACGCCCCCACCCTCAGTGAGTGAGTAAATGAAATCAGCCTTCTTGGCCATTGAGTTCTTTGAGAGATTGATAGTGCTGTCGTCACAGTTAATAGGCATTACAACTCCTAATGATATGATTTAGTGTACTGTAGTCCCAAAATGAGTTCCTCCAGTATTGATTCTGCTTCGTGTTCGGGTTTCATAGAAACAAACCAATCCAGCTGTCTTTGGGCGAATGGTATGCTATATCTTTGGTATACCGAAGTATTACATGAATAAAAGAGGGACAGATTCACCCCATCACACTTTAGGGTAATTAACTGCTAGATATACTCATCTATTTTTGGACGACAGAAGGAAACGAGTGTACCCAGAGGGAATGTTCACAGGTAAAAGAAGAATGAAACGACAGCTTGAATTAAAAAGTAAATTTAAATTATTGCACAGAACATTTATTTGGCCAATAATCAATATTTATTTATAGTGTTTGTGGCGACCCCTGATAAAGGGAAAAGCTGAAAGGAAATCTCTTTCTCTCTCTCTCTCTCTCTCTCTCTCTCTCTCTCTCATTAGTGTGAGTTGTGTTGTGTTCAAAATAATGGCAGTCAGATGTCACTAACCTGATCAAGCACTGTGGTGGAAATTGCTGATTCTGTGTCATTGAATCACAATTTGAAATGGGCGTGTTCAACATAATAGCAGTGTGCAGTTTACTTAGTGACATCATTCATTCTTTGAATAAAAGATGCCAATTACTGGCCTTATTTAAGGAAGGAACTCCGCAAATGTGCATGCTTGTTATAGAACAGTTCTTTCTGAAACTATGAGGGAAATGGATTGTTCCGGACATTATTTAGAAGATCAGCATACTTTGATTAGGGGGCAGTGGTGGTCTCGTGGTATAGGGCGCTGGATTGCTGATGGTGTCGCTTGTTTTTCTTATGAGACTGTTTGCATTTGGTGACCTCTGACCCCTGTAGCACGCCTAGCCTGCAATCCCTATGTATCTATAGTCTGGCAAACACCGAAGCAGGCCAGGCCGTGGTGAACATCATGGGTGTGGGAGTAGACACCATCAACACAGTGCTTGCAGCTCAGCCGGGCAGGTAGGGTGTGGGTATGTCTGTGTGAGCAGTGACGTGACCAGTGAGCAGCAGCAGCTGAGACTGGTCTGCTTGATATCACATTTCTTCCTAAACATTTTTTGACTGCTCCTTCCTTTCCACGAAAATCAGAAATGTATTATCATATACAGTGATCCTTTGCTACTTCACGCTTCAATTCATGTGGCTTCAATGCATTGAAGTTTTTTTTTTTTTTTTTTTAATTCATCGAATTAAAAAATAAGGAAATTAAGGAAGAATAGGGGAGAAAGTTAAGGTGGTGGTCTAGTGGAATAGGGCGCTGGATCGCTGATCCAAAGGTTGGGGGTTCGAGTCCCAGTCTCCACAGGGTTTTCACTGTCCCCCCAGTGCAGCTAACTGGGTTATCAAAGGCCGGCCATGTCTCTCACTGTCTATGGTGAGAGGCATGTAAAAGAACCATTGCTGACATTCGTAAAGAGTAGCTGCAAAGTCGTCAGCGTGTTTCTGTCCATTTCTAAAAAAGGGTTGTGACAGGAAGGGCATCCGATGTAAAAACCTCTGCCAAATCAAACGTGCGAATCAGATGATTTGCTGTGGCGACTCCCGAGTAAAAGGGAAAAAGCCGAAAGGAAGACAGACAGACAGCATACTTTGATTAAAAAGTTGCTTGGAGAGGAAAAACATGAGAAGTGTAGAAAATAATCTCGATTACTTTAAAATGTCAGCTAAATCCAGAAAGAAGTGGAATAAAGTGCAAAACTGGTGCACAGACATTTGCTCACAGGACAAATGCTCACAACCTTCATTGAAAAAAAACAGACATGCATAATACAAAAAGATCACACTGTGTTCTAAAAATTATTTCTTCTTATAAATACATAATGCTCAATTAACTCATTATATATTAGGATTTAGGGTTAGGCTTAGCGTTAAAATTGAACAATTTTTTATGTTGTGAGCAAATGTCTGTTTTTTCATTGAGGTTTTTGAGCATTCGTCCTGTGAGCATGCGTCTTGTGAGCATTTGTCCTGTGAGCAAATGTCCGGGAACCGAAAAACTACTGTTAGGTTACTGAATCGGCCCCCACGAATACTTCTCATTGATTGATTCACCTTTGTCACCCAGAAGCACTTCTGGAGCAAATCGTAAAAAAAAAGACAGCAGTCCATGTAAAAAACAACAGTCTTTATTGACAAATCACCAACACACAGTGGTGAAGTACACATACAGTATAGCACTGTATACAGCTCTAAGTTGGTTCCCCACCCTAGGTGAGGAGCTGATTGAGACTGGTTAGTCTAGGGGGCTGGTGGTGGTCATCAGTACTTTTCCCACAAGAAAAACAAGTCTACAGTGTCTAGGAGCAGATGGACGATATCAGAATAAGAGACACAACATTCACAGAGCAAGGTCACACAAGACAATGGCCTCTTCGAATAGAGAAGCAACATTCACAGTAGAAATCTCACACCTGATTCTTACAAAAAATATAAGCCTGTAATTTTCCATACTCATAGAAACAAGTAAAAAAAAAAATTCACAGTATGATGATTAAGAACATTTTCCCTTCAACTACCATTTGAATGGATGAAGAGCCAAAATGACAAGGACTCAGCCATCAATCAGCTCCAGAAAAATCAAAGGAGGTCTAAAGTGACCTGTGAGTCCTGATACAATTCGGAGACGCCTATGTGAAGCCAGGCTAACGGCAAGAAGCCCCCACAAAAGTTCCTTTGCTGAAGAGGTTACGATTTGCCAAAGAGCACATTGACTAGCCCAAAGAGAAACGGCACAACATTTTGTGGACTGATGAAAGTAAGATTGTTCATTCTGGGTCTAGTGACCAGAGACAGGTTTCACATGACCCACAAACACTGAATTCAAGCCACAGTACACTGTGGAGACAATGAAGTCTGGTGGCGCAAGCATCATGATATGGGGATGTTTCTCATACTATGGTGTCGGGCCTATTTATCGCATCCCAAGGAGCATGGATCAGTTTGAATACTGTACATCAGAGCACTTGCTCAGTTGCCTTATGTTGAAGCGGAGATGTCCTTGAAATGGGTGTTCTAACAAGACCACAACCCCAAAACTCCGTAAACGGGAATTATCTTGGTTCCAGACCAACAAGACTGATGTTATGGAGCGGCAACCCAAACCCCGATCCTTAATCCAATAGAAAACTTGTGGAGTGACATCAAGAATGCAGTTTCTGAGGCAAAACTAAGAAATACAGAACACCTGTGGAATGTAGTCCAAGCACCCTGGGCTAGAAAACCTGCTCACGTGTGCCAGACGTCGGTTGATGCCATGCAACACGGATGTGCAGCAGTTCTCACAAACATTGGTTATGCAACTAAATATTAGTTCAGTGATTGAAAGGAAAACTAAATCTTACATGTTTCAGTTTATGCAGTGAATGTTTGAGTTTGTAAAGATGAAATACCGACACTACTTTTTTTTTTAAACAGTCTAATATTCACTTTTCTTCAATTTCTTTAAAGGAATAAAACTAATTTTATATATTTTCCTTCATGCTTTGATTTTGAATAGAATGTGTCGTGTCCCCAATGCATGTGTGTGAATGGAAATAAAAGCTGTTCTCAGGAGTTTGAGCTTTAGTCACTTTTTAAACACACTGCTGTTATTTTGAATACAATTGTGTATATATTTATTATATTTTGGTAACAAATTATTCGTGCTTTGTGGTCATACTTCATTCGTACTATGGTCACGCTGAGCCTGGAGCCTATCACAGCTGATTGTTGGTAAAGGTATGGTACAGCTTGAACAGCTCGTCAGTCCATTGCAGGGCCAATATTTACACCTTGGGGCAATTTGGAACATCCAATCTGCTTAATGTGCAGGTCTTTGGACTATGGGAGGTAACCAGAGTACCAGGAGGAAACCCTGCAAGATCGGGGGGAACATTCACTCTTAACGAACCTGGAACCTTTTTGCTGTGAGGTGTTTGTGCTCACCACTGTTTTAGCCCACAGATAATTTTTAAATTAATCAAAGTATTCATGGCAGAATTAGAATAAAAACATGTGGGTCAGTAAGGGCAAGGTGGCTCAGTGGTTAGCACACTCCAAGAATTTTCTGAGTTTGAATCTGAGAGCTTTCTCACAAATACACACCATAATTGTATGTTTTGGACACTATATTTCAACCAGAGTCAGTTGGGAATGCCTTAAATTCCCCCGACAACGCTGACAGATAATTGGTATTGATATGTTGATAATATCTGCGATGGCCTGGCGAGCTGTCCAGGGTGTACTCTGCCCTCGCCCGGAGTTGGCTGGGATGGGCGCCAGCCTCCCTGCAACCATAATTATGATGAAGTGATTTCAGAAAATGAATGTTGATAATATATGAAATCACTGTATCTCAGAATTAACTTTTCAATGTGTCTCTTAGGCTCAAAGGACTTATGCTTATACATATATGTAAGTATAATTATAATTAAGTAGGTCTTTTTAATCCATTCATTCATTTGATGAACAGCTTAATCCTAATTCAGGTTGTGGGAATGCTGGTGCTCATCTCACCCGACTCTATGCAAGGGTAGAGTACACCCTGGACAGCTCGCCAGGCCAACACCCACCACCAATCACAATCTCACACCTAGGGGCGATTGGAACAGCCAATTATCCTATTGTGCAGGTGTTTGGGCTCTGGGATTAAACCGGAGTCCCAAGAGAAACCCATGCAAGCACAGGGAGCACATGCAAGCGCCACATAGAAATGCCTGATCTGGGAATCGAACCCAGGCCCTCTTGCTGTGAGACAGACGTATTTAAAGTGGGCCTTTTCTGTGTAATTTTGGAGATGGCTCACTGTCCTCTGGCTGGAATTAGATGTTAGCACAGTGGTTAGGACACCTCACAGCAAGAAGCTCCTGGGTTTGGCGCATATCTGTGTGAAACTTGCATGTTTCCCCTGTGCTAGCTTTGGTTTCCTCCCACAATCCAAAAATATACATCAGCCTTTCTGCAAACCTTCCTTTTGGGGCTTTTTACACCCAAGCCACAGTGACACATCAGACGGGTGCTTATCCTTGGTTTCCATAGCGTGAAGCGACTAGGAGTCCAACTCCTGGATTGGACACTAGTCCATCGCAGGTTACCTTCCCAGTATATATTTACTGGTACCCATTTATACTGCTGGGTGAACAGAGGCACACTTGTGGTTGAGACCTTGCCCAGAGGTCTTAGTACAGTGGGGGTCTAGCTGGGATTTGAACTCACAACCTCCCGATCATGAGCATAGCACCCTAACCACTACACCACCGACCCCTCTCTGCAAGCCTAATTAGGATTAAATGACTTAGAAGATGAATGACTGAATGAAAACTGAACCACTCCATAAAGTCTTCTTCAGCACATCCCAAAGACTGTCAATTATATATTTCACTATTAGAGGCCCAATTTTATATCTGTGTCCTCAGGGAAGAAAAGTCCATAGCCGGGTCATTCAGTACATTCAGGTTGGCAGCTGACTTCATTTTATTCTAACACAATGTTGGTGGGCTTCTACCTGACCAACTGAAACAGCAGTATAATGCGGGTTTTGCACTATCAAATCAAAGCTAAAGGTGGTCAAACAAAATATTAGTGTGTTTTTCTTTTGGGGCTGGACAGTGTATGTCCATTCTTCTGAGAAGCCATTCCTCTATATTTTTTAATGTGGTGGTGGTGGTAGAAGAGCATACAGTATATGGGGAGCAGAGCTGGGGCACAGTCAGCATTTGGATTGATCACCGGGATGTATAGTGAACTTGAGGTCATTATGCTCTTTAGGCCACATACTGTAATAAATTCTGTGGGGGCAGTATTGGCCCGGTGGTAAGGTACTGGATTACTGATCCCAAGGTCGGGGGTTCAAGCCCCTCGATTGGTACTGGTTGTTATTGCTGTCCCCCAGTGCAGCTAACTGGGTTATGAAAGGTCCAGAAAATGAATGAATGTTAATTCCGCAAAGCAAAAATTCAGCTTCTGCATCCCCATCCAAAGTCAACACACATACTTGGAACAGTTGGCTACCACATATCTCAGCATGTTGAGAGTGGTTGGGGGTTAGGTGCCTTGCTCAAGGGCACTTCAATCATGACGGTGGAGGACAGGAAGGTGCAGCTCACTCTATCTGCTGCCACACCTTTCTTTTTTGGCTGATTCGAACCAGTGACCTTCAGGTCTTAAACCTGCTTCTCGAACTATTAGGTCACATGTGGTCATTATTGTGCCCAATGCAGCCATGAGGTGGGGGGCACTAACCAGTGTCTCTCCCCCTCATGCCGGTCCCAAGCCCGGAGAAATGCAGAGGGTTGTGTCAGGAAGGGCATCCGACGTAAAACCAGTGCCAAACATTTATGATGCAAATCAGAAGTACTACCCCCATACCGGATCGGTCGAGGCCCGGGTTAACAACGACCGCCATCAGTGCTGTCAATCAACAGGGTGCTGATGGAAATTGGACTACTGTTGGTCGAAGACGTCGAAGAAGGAGAGGTGGGAGGCGTGTCCGTAGGCAGAGAGAGAAAAGGAAAGGCATGAGTCTAGGACTGAGAGTGGGGACTTTGAATGTTGAAACTATGCAAAGAAAAGGTAGAGAGCTCGCTGACATGATGCAGAGGAGGAAGGTGGACATACTGTGTGTTCAGGAGACCAGGTGGAAAGGTAGCAAAGCTAAAAGCTTAGGAGCAGGGTTTAAGCTATTTTATCACGGTGTGGATGGGAAGAGAAATGGAGTAGGAGTCATCTTGAAGGAGGAGTTTGTCAGGAATGTTCTAAAAGTGAAAAGAGTGTCAGACAGAGTGATGAGTCTCAAGGTAGAAATTGAAGGTGTAATGCTCAATGTTGTTAGTGCTTATGCCCCACAGGCAGGATGTGAGCTAGAAGAGAAGGAGAGATTCTGGAGTGACTTAGATGAAGTGATGCAGAGTACCGCCAGAGGTGAAAGAGTGGTCATTGGTGCAGACTTCAATGGACATGTTGGTGCAGGCAACAGAGGGGACGAGGAAGTAATGGGCAGGTTTGGTATTCAGGACAGAAACGCAGAAGGACAGATGTTGATAGATTTTGCAAAAAGGATGGAAATGGCTGTGGTGAATACTTTCTTCCAGAAGAAACAGGAGCATAGGGTGACTTATAAAAGCGGAGGTAGGAGCACACAGGTAGACTACATCTTGTGTAGGCGATGTAATTTGAAGGAAGTCAGTGACTGCAAAGTCATAGTGGGTGAGAGTGTTGCCAAACAGCATAGGATGGTGGTGTGCAGGATGACTCTGATGGTGAGAAAGGTGAAAAAGGCAAAGGCAGAGCAGAAGACAAAGTAGTGGAAGCTGAAAAAGGAAGAGTGTCGTGTTGTCTTCAAGGAGGAGTTGAAACAGGCTTTGGGTGGCCAGGAAGTGCTTCCAAATGACTGGACAACCACAGCAAATGTGATCAGGGACACAGGTAGGAGAGTACTTGGTGTGTCCTCTGGAAGGAAAGTAGATAAGGAGACTTGGTGGTGGAATGAGGAAGTGCAGGAGTGTGTACAAAGGAAGAGATTAGCTAAGAAGAAGTGGGACATTGAGAGGACCGAAGAGAGTAAACAGGAGTACAGGGAGACACAGCGTAAGGCGAAAGTAGCAGTGGCTAAGGCCAAACAGAGGGCGTATGATGACTTGTATGATAGGTTGGATAGTAAAGAGGGAGAAAATTATCTATACAGGTTGGCACAGCAGAGAAATAGAGATGGGAAGGAGGTGCAGCAAGTTAGATTGATAAAGGACAGAGAGGGAAATGTATTGACTGATGACAGAAGTGTGCTGGGAAGATGGAAAGAGTACTTTGAAGAGCTGATGAATGAGGAAAATGAGAGAGAAAAAAGAGTAGAAGAGGTGACCGTGGAGGAGCAGGATGTAGCAAAGATCAGTAAGGGTGAAGTGAGAAGGGCATTGAAGAGGATGAAGAATGGAAAGGCAGTTGGCCCTGATGATATACCTGTGGAGGTATGGAAGTGTCTAGGAGAGGTAGCAGTAGATTTTCTGACAAGAACATTCAACAAGGTACTAGAGAGTGAGCAGATGCCGGAGGAGTGGAGGAGAAGTGTGCTGGTGCCCATTTTTAAGAATAAGGGAGACGTGCAGAGTTGCAGCAACTACAGAGGGATAAAGTTGATGAGCCATACGATGAAGTTATGGGAAAGAATAGTGGAAGCTAGACTAAGGGCAGAGGTCAGCATTTGTGAACAACAGTTTGGTTTCATGCCAAGAAAGAGCACCACAGATGCAATGTTTGCTTTGAGGATGTTAATAGAGAAGTACAGAGAAGGTCAGAGGGAGCTACATTGTGCCTTTGTGGATCTGGAAAAAGCATATGACAGGGTGCCGGGAGAAGAACTGTGGTATTGCATGAGGAAGTCTGGAGTGGCAGAGAAGTATGTTAGAGTGGTGCAGGACATGTATGAGAGATGTAAGACAGTGGTGAGGTGTGCTGTCGGTGTGACCGACGAATTCAAGGTGGAGGTGGGACTGCATCAAGGGTCAGCTCTGAGCCCCTTCTTGTTTGCTATGGTGATGGACAGGCTGACAGACAAGGTGAGACAAGAATCTCCATGGACTATGATGTTTGCAGATGACATTGTGATCTGTAGTGAGAGCAGAGAACAAGTGCAAGAAAATCTAGAGAGGTGGAGGTATGCCCTGGAAAGGAGAGGAATGAAGGTTAGCCTCAGAAAATCAGAATACATGTGTGTAAATGAGAAGGACCCAGGAGGAACGGTGATGTTACAGGGAGCAGAGATAACGAAGGTGGAGGATTTTAAGTACTTAGGCTCAACAATCCAGAGCAATGGAGAGTGTGGAAAAGAGGTGAAGAAGCGTGTGCAGGCAGGCTGGAATGGTTGGAGAAAAGTGTCCGGTGTGATGTGCGATAGGAGAGTGTCAGCAAGAATGAAGGGAAAAGTGTACAAGACGGTGGTGAGGCCAGCGATGATGTATGGCTTAGAAACAGTGGCGCTGAGGAAAAGGCAGGAGGTCGCGGAGATGAAAATGTTGAGGTTCTCTCTGGGAGTAACGAGGATGGATAGGATCAAAAATGAGTATATCAGAGGGACAGCCCACGTAAGATGTTCTGGAGACAAAGTCAGAGAGGCTAGATTGAGATGGTTTGGACATGTACAGAGGAGGGATAGTGAGTATATTGGCAGTAGGATGCTGAGGTTTGAACTACCAGGCAGAAGGCCTCGAGGAAGACCAAAGAACAGATTTATGGATGTGGTGAAGGAAGACATGAAGGTCGTTGGAGTCAGAAAAGAAGATGCGGAGGACAGGGTGAGGTGGAGGTGGATGATTTGCTGTGGCGACCCCTGAAGGGAGCAGCCGAAAGTAAAAGAAGAAGAAGAAGAATTGTGCCCCTTCTTTTTCTACAGGGTCATTGTCTTGCTGGAAAATGTTTGGGCCACTTAGTTCTGTCTGTCTGTCTGTCTTCTTTTCGGCTTTTTCCCTTTTACTCGGGAGTCGCCACAGTGAATCATCTGATTCGCACGTTTGATTTGGCAGAGGTTTTTACGTCGGATGCCCTTCCTGTCACAACCCTTTTTAGCAAGGGACAAAAACACGCTGACGACTTTGCAGCCTACTCTTTACGAAAGTCAGCAATGGTTCTTTTATATGCCTCTCACCATAGACAGTGATAGACATGGTCCGCCTTTGAGAACCCAGTTAGCTGCACTGGGGGGGGACAGTGACAACCTTGTGGAGAGTGGGACTCGACCCCCAACCTTTCGATCAGCGATCCAGCACCCTATACCACTAGACCACCACTGCCCCCAGGCCTCTTAGTTCTATTGAAAGGAAATATTAATGCTATGACATGGAAAGCCTTTCTGGACCAGAGGTTCCCAGCCCTAGTCCTGGAGGACCCCCGTCAGACCCTCTGTCGTGCTCTGCTCGTCATGGGCTGTGAATTAGCCAATTAGATAAACCAGGTGTGTTGGGAACTAAGAAAAACATATTGTATGCTATGCAGGGGGTTCTTCATCAGGCCCAGGGATGGGAACCTGTAGTCGACTCTGTGATAACTCTTAAGGAAACAGGAAACGGTTGCTGAAATGCCAGGTGTCCACATACTTCTGAGTTTGAATGTAGTTACCTGTTACGCTTACTTGCGGATTTACTTGATAAGATTTTAATTAGGGGTATTTAATGTGTTGTCATTAAAGTGTTTTTTTTTTTTTTTTTTTTTTTTGCACATATACAACAAAATAAAGGATTAATTTGTTTATTTCGCGCACGCGCACGCTGTTCTCTGAGAGGTGATCCGCGAGAGCGCGCTGACTTGGAGCGCGTGCGTGTCTCGCTGTGGTGTGGCGTAGCGGCGCGCTCATGCTACTTATTCAGTCACATCGGGTTGACGTCTCGCGGGCCGAAACAACGAAGAAACGTCCAGAAATTTACTCCAGAATACCACGACAAGCGCTTCGCCGTTGAGACGAAGGTGAGTAAGCGAATTTCTGACGAGAAAACATCACACTGGTTTAGAAAACACTTTGAGAAACGTCTCGACATTGTTTAAAGAGCGAACGTGAGGGGCTAAAGCTGCCCGGCATGGCCCACAGTCTTCTCAGACGCACAGAGGCTGTTTGTTTGTTTGTTTTTTGAAGGTTTAAATTTCATTTATACAAGATGACCCATTGTTGTATAGAGTATCTAACGGCCACTACCGGAAATGACGTACAACCCAACGTTCGTTTGATCCACTGTTTATCTGAAGGAGCGTCAGGTGAGGCGTATGGATGTGAGGTCGGGGTGAGTGTGCATTGCTCGCACTTTGGAGGTGAAAATTTTTAACGTGTATACATATGTTTTTATGACACTGATGGCTATCAGTTAAGGTTTTTTTTTGTTTTGTTTTTTTTTTGTATTTGGGTAATGAAATTTTCTGCACATCATGTCTTGTAATTACGTGAATTGTGCAACTTCTCTTGCAGTCATTAAGTTTGTCGTAGGCTTCACACAGAAAATAAACTGGTCTGTCAAGGCTTTCATTCAGAATAACCCAAGTGCATTCATATTTTTCAGTTTGCTTTTGCTTGCAATTTATTTCTGACAATAAATGTAATGCATACAGACTAATGCTGCGTGTATGTTTAGCCATAAGTGGAGTAGACTCTTCTGGAATTAGTTTCAAATCCTAGTTCCAGCTCCCTTGTTATTGAGTAGTGTCCATACATTTTAAATGTATAGAGAGGGGTGTGGTTCTGGGTCTCATCTGGGTGAAAGAACACGATGTTCTTATGTGTTCAAGTTAGAGTTTCATCATGGTCTCACTTTCTGCACTTTTGAGAACACTTCAATGCAAGACATCTCTCTGGTAGTACACTATCATTAGGGCTACAGGGAGACTGGAGCCTATTTCAACCAACTCTGGGTGAGTGCAGGGTACACCGTGGACTGCATGCCAGGCCATCACGGGACTCACACGGACTGTGCATGTTTTTGAACAGTGAGAGGAAACTGGGGTACCAGGAGGAAACCCACGCAGGCATGCAAGCTCCACATGGAAATGCCTGAGCTGGAAATTGAACTTGAGACCTTGAAGTGAGGTGAACATGTTAACCGCTGTGCCATCATATCGTCCTCCATAAAACATGTTCATTGTAATTAAAAAAAAAAAAAAATAGGAATAAATGTCAAAATAAAAAAAGAATATCTCGCTTAAAAAAATCACAAGCTTTGCTCTGACTCTGATGTCACATGAATGACAGCCTTCTTGATATTTGAAATTTCATCTGTACTGTCGGCCCTCTACTTACGAAATTAATCCGTTCCAGAGCTTTTTTCGTAGGCTGGAGTTTTCGTAAGTAGAGGCGCATTTTACATGTAAAACGCGTGATTCGTTCCAAGACTACCCCATAAACCCTTTAAAAATGATAAAAGTACATGAATTTTGTATGAAATGTGTTAAAAGAAAATTACTTATAAAACCATTTAAACATTTTAACATATTAAGCCATTTTATTAACATTTATTAATTAAACCATTATTAAACATTTTTATTAACGCATATACACACACACACTGTGTGTGTCTCTCTCACACACACATTTGTGGCGTGGTCCGCCAAATGCGATCTGCAGGACGCCGGAGCATTTTAAGACGGGGAATTTTTGCTCACGTTCGGCGGAGCGTGCCACATTTATTAAACATTTACTGAGTTAAACAACTTAAACGAAAAATAAGCTGCAATGTGCTCTCTCGAGAGTTTAAAACAACATCTCCTTTCATCTCTGACTGATTCTGTACGCAGTCTTTCTCGATCTCTCTCTCTCTCACACACCACACACACGCACAAAACTCTCTCTGTCTCTGGTGTCTTTTGCCGAATGTGGGTTCCGCCCACACGCAACGCACAGCCAACGAACCATTTCTGTTTAAATGGACGGGATGTTGTATTTAAAGCGGAATTACAGTACCTGTTTGAACGATCAGAGGTCCTGATTCAATATTAACTTGCTTCCATGCGAGATCGGAGGTCCTGTCCCACGGAGCACTCTGTTTTCATGCTCCTTCTGCTTCAATATGTTGCCGAAATAATTGCCTCCGTCACTGTATTTCCGCTTTCAGGTCTCCTTCTGCTTCAATATCGTCCCGATTGTAGAGGGGTTTTGGCGATAACGAAATATAATGCCGCATGATGAATCTCAAAACAAGCCAACAGTCCTGTTCAACTCTCCATGCGTGTGACAAACAGGAAGTATGGGTCCAGGAAGTATGGGTCAGCTCCGTCCTGGCCAATGGGAGGCCAGCGGTGCGGGATGTTGGGAGACAGCCAATGAGAGAGCAACACATGCATTGTTTGAATTTTTGAATGGAATGTTTGGCGCGTTTCGTAAAAAGAGGTTGTTTTCCTAAAAAGAGGATGAAACTTGAGGAAAATGTTTTCGTAACCTGGATTTTTCGTACTCAGGTTTTTGTAAGTAGAGGAACGACTGTATATGGATTTAAAATCAGTACTGCTACTTCAGTTACACTGATGCCATGGCACTTATGCTACTTAATTAAAATTGTTGCTGTTCATAGAATGGTGGATTTTATTTGTTAAGTCGCATAATTTTTAACACGTCAGTTACAATTTTGGTATCACCACTAAGTTACTTGATCTCACAATTTTCATGGAAGTATTTTTGATGCTTCAGCCTTTAAAATCTCAATTAATTTTTATAATTAAATTGTTTTTAATAAACTTATGGGTATTATATTTTGTTCAAAATACATGTCAGTTGTGTGGAAGTGCCTATGATTTATTATTATTATTCTACATGTGAATTTTCTTTCCTTACGGCTGTTCCCTTTCAGGGGTCGCCACAGCGAATCATCTGCCTTCATCCTCATGGAAGTGATATTAATGATTCGAGACTGGGAGGACATAGTATCAGTAGTTTCCTTTTGGCTTTTTACCTTTTTTAGGTGTCACCACAGCGAATCATCTGACTCGCATGTTTGAATTGGCATAGGTTTTTACGTCGGATGCCCTTCCTGACACAACCCTTTAGGGGCAGAAACACGCTGACGGCTATGCGGTCTACTCTTGTCGAAAGTCAGCAATGGTTCTTTTACATACCTCTCACCATAGACAGTGAGAGACATGGCCGGCCTTTGATAACCCAGTCAGCTGCACTGGGGGGACAGTGACAACCTTGTGGAGGTTGGGACTCGAACCCCCAACCCTAGGATCAGCGATCCAGCACCTTTTACCACCAGGCCACCACTGCATGCATTATTCTACATGTGAATAATAGCCATTTTGTTTTAAAGCTGTCCCACAGTGCGCAGGAATCTGATTACGGACTGTGGAAATACGTGGATTGCTAGTGCTTATTTGACAGCATGTGCTCAGAGTACTAATATTTCATCTAGTGCGTAACACAAACACAAGTGTGATCAAAGGGATTTAAAAGAAATATTTTTACATTAAAAGATGAGAAGTAACTGTATTCTGTACAGTGCATTTGTAAATGTATCAAGGACTAAATATTGATAACTGAGCCTTGTTTTAAAGGTTACTTGTATTGCAAAACAACCCAGCCATGTGCTCTGAGCACAATTTGGAGGAATAAGTGTCATGTCAAATGCTGAATCTTTCTAGTGCAGCAACTACAATCTTACTTTTATATACATTTCCAAAACCATTCTCCACCCCACTGTCTCCAATCTGTGCTGGGTTCTCTTTTCTCTGCTGTGTTAATCTTGTGTGATTTGACGTATTTAATCCTACATACTTCCTGGTTTGTTTGGGATTAATCCGGGTTGAGCATGCACAGTTCTGAGTGCTCCTCTAGTGTATATGTAACATCAATTACAGTGCTGTATAAGTTTTTGTCCCCTGAATGATTTTTTTTTTTTTTTTTTTTAAATACATTTTTGTACCTTTTTCACACTTTTTCAGATCATCAAACAAATTAAACCATTACACAAAGATAACCCAGTATTTAAAAAATGCAGTTTTCCTGTTATGATTTTATTCGAGACAAATCATATCCAAACCTACATGAACCTCTGTGAAAAAGTAATTGCCCCCATTGTTAAAAGCAGGCATGAGATTTTTCCGCTTTTTGGTGGAAATCTGCCTTTTCTGACCTCCAGAGCCTATTTTTTATATTATTCAAAATCTGTTTTATTTAGATATACTTTTTTTTTTTGGGGGGGGTAAGGGTTGAACTCCCACCCCTCCAAGCATGATGAAGTTGTGTGATACGATGTTCTGACAAACATGCACATTTCAGTAAAGCAGGCATGTGATTTTTCCACGAATTCACGGAATTCCAATTTTTTTTTAATTGGCCCAGTTTAAAAAAAAATAAAAATCCGATTTTTCCACGCCGAATATGTCAAAATAACCTTTTCCGCTTTTATTCTGTTCCAAGTTTTGCATAAAATGACCTCTCTTCAAACATTACTGCTGATTGGCTGATGGCTTTCTAATAGCCAATCGCTGATGTTGAAACATGTACGTAGACATTCGTTCCACTTCTGATCTGTTCAGATGTCGAAAGCATGTCGGTGATCAAGAGAAAAGATTCTGCTCGAATCAAAGAAATAGACAAAGTCATGAAAAACAAGTTTAGGTGGGAATGGATGGAAAAAGAAACCGTAGTATTCGTAGGTAAAAAGGTGAAGAACTTGTTCGGTGACTTCTTCCGTAAAATCCTGTACGTGGTGTAAAATTGTGTATGTGGTGGAAAGACACGATCAGCTATGGTGGAAGGGGTTTTAAGGCGTTTGACAGCCACGTGAAAAGCAAGAAACATGTCAAAGAACTGGAATCAAGGAAAACAAATTATTCAATTGTCGGAACATTTGGTGTTCAAAGCGAAGATTCCAGAACCCTACGGATATAACCCTTTGTTTGCCGTTTGACCAGAAACTTCAGTGCACAGAAAAGACCCAGTGAAACAACTAGTTCCTGTCACCGATCGAGTAGTTAATTTTGAGGTATGTTTGAGAATTTTCTTGTCTTAGTTTCTGATATTTTTAAAAATATTGTGAATGCATGCATGTTTTAGGCGTAGGACGTTCATGTGTTTATTCAGCAACAGTCGCCCTATCCAGCTAAATCATACTTAAACAAATAACAGCAAGAGGTACAGGGAGGAGCGAGAAATGAAAGAAGTAGAAATGGCTTCCAAGAATCAGAAACTGGCCATCCAGAAGGCCATTTCAGGCTGCACAAAAGGAAGCAAGAAAATGCCATGCTAAAGCACTAAAGACAAACTCTTCTTCTTCTTTTCCTTTCGGCTGTTCCCTTCAGGGGTCGCCACAGCAAATGATCTGCCTCCATCTCTCCCTATCCTCTGCATCTTCTACTCTTACTCCAACGACCTTCATGTCTGCCTTCACTGCATCCATAAATCTTCTCTTTGGTCTTCCTCTGGGCCTTTTGCCTGGTAGTTCCAACCTCAGCATCCTACGACCAATATACTCACTATCCCTCCTCTGTACATGTCCAAACCATCTCAATCTAGCCTCTCTGACTTTGTCTCCAAAACATCTAACATGTGCTGTGCCTCTGATGTACTCATTTCTGATCCTATCCATCCTCGTTACTCCCAAAGAGAACCTCAACATTTTCATCTCTGCTACCTCCAACTCTGACTCCTGTCTTTCCCCAGGGCCACTGTCGCTAAACCATACAACATTGCTGGCCTCATCACCGTCTTGGACACTTTTCCCTTCATTCTTGCCGATACTCTCCTATCACACATCACACGGACACTTTTCTCCATCCATTCCAACCTGCCTGCACGCGCTTCTTCACCTCTTTTCCACACTCTCCATTGCTCTGGATTGTTGAGCCTAAGTACTTAAAATCCTCCACCTTCTTTATCTCTGCCCCCTGTAACCTCAAAGTTCCTCTTGGGTCCTTGTCGTTCACACACATGTATTCTGTCTTACTAAGACTAACCTTCAATCCCCTCCTTTCCAGGGCATACCTCCACCTCTCTAGATTTTCCTCCACTTGGTCTCTGCTCTCACTACAGATCACTATGTCATCTGCAAACATCATAGTCCATGGAGATTCTTGTCTAACCTCATCTGTTAGCCTGTCCATCACCATAGCAAACAAGAAGGGGCTGAGAGCTGACCCTTGATGCAGTCCCACCTCCACCTTGAACTCTTCTGTCACACCGACAGCACACCTCACCACTGTCTTACATCTCTCATACATGTCCTGCACCACTCTAACATACTTCTCTGTCACTCCAGACTTCCTCATACAATACCACAGTTCTTCTCTCGGCACCCTGTCATATGCTTTCTCCAGATCCACAAAGGCACAATGCAACTCCTTCTGACCTTCTCTGTACTTCTCTATTAACATCCTCAAAGCAAACACTGCGTCTGTGGTGCTCTTTCTTGGCATGAAACCAAACTGTTGTTCACAAATGCTGACCTCTGCCCTTAGTCTTGCTTCCACTATTCTTTCCCATAGCTTCATTGTATGGCTCATCAACTTTATCCCTCTGTAGTTGCCACAACTCTGTACATCGCCCTTGTTCTTAAAAATGGGCACAAGCACACTTCTCCTCCATTTCTCTGGCATCTGCTCACTTTCTAAGACCTTGTTGAATATTCTTGTCAGAAAATCTACTGCTACCTCCCCTAGACACTTCCATACCTCAACTGGTATGTCATCAGGGCCAACTGCCTTTCCACTCTTCATCCTCTTCAATGCCCTCCTCACTTCTCCCTTACTAATCTTTGCTACTTCCTGCTCCTCAACGGTCACCCCTTCTACTCTTTTTTTTTTTCTCTCTCATTTTCCTCATTCATCAGCTCTTCAAAGTACTCTTTCCATCTTCCCAGCACACTTCTGTCATCAGTCAATACATTTCCCTCTCTGTCCTTTATCACTCTAACTTGCTGCACGTCTTTCCCATCTCTATTTCTCTGCTGTGCTAACCTGTATAGATAATTTTCTCCCTCCTTACTGTTCAACCTATCATACAAGTCATCATACGCCCTCTGTTTGGCCTTTGACACTGCTACCTTCGCCTTACGCTGTTTCTCCCTGTACTCCTGTTTACTCTCTTTCGTCCTCTCAATGTCCCACTTCTTCTTGGCTAACCTCTTCTTTTGTACACACTCCTGCACTTCCTCATTCCACCACCAAGTTTCCTTATCTACTTTCCTTCCAGAGGACACACCAAGTACTCTCCTACCGGTCTCCCTGATCACATTGGCTGTGGTTGTCCAGTCCTCTGGAAGCACTTCCTGACTACCCAAAGCCTGTTTCAACTCCTCCTTGAAGACAACACGACACTCTTCCTTTTTCAGCTTCCACCACTTTGTCTTCTGCTCTACCTTTGCCTTTTTCACCTTTCTCACCATCAGTGTCATCCTGCACACCACCATCCTATGCTGTTTGGCAACACTCTCACCCACTACTACTTTGCAGTCACTGACTTCCTTCAAATTACATCGCCTACACAAGATGTAGTCTACCTGTGTGCTCTTACCTCCGCTTTCATAAGTCACCCTATGCTTCTGTTTCTTCTTGAAGAACGTATTCACCACAGCCATTTCCATCCTTTTTGCAAAATCTACCAACATCTGTCCTTCTGTGTTCCTGTCCTGGATACCAAACCTGCCCATCACTTCCTCGTCCCCTCTGTTGCCTGCACCAACATGTCCATTGAAGTCTGCTCCAATGACCACTCTTTCACCTCTGGGGGTACTCTGCATCACTTCATCTAACTCACTCCAGAATCTCTCCTTCTCTTCTAGCTTACATCCTGCCTGTGGGGCATAAGCACTAACAACATTGACTATCACGCCTTCAATTTCTAACTTGAGACTCATCACTCTGTCTGACACTCTTTTCACTTGTAGAACATTCCTGACAAAGCCCTCCTTCAAGATGACTCCTACTCGATTTCTCTTCCCATCCACACCATTATAAAACAGTTTAAACCCTGCCCCTAAGCTTTTAGCCTTTCTACCTTTCCACCTTGTCTCCTGAACACACAGTATGTCCACCTTCCTCCTCTGCATCATGTCAGCCAGCTCCCTATCTTTTCCTTGCATAGTTCCAACATTCCAAGTCCCTACTCTCAGTCCGAGGCTCACGCATTTCATCTTCTCTCTCTGCCTACGGACACGCCTCCCGCCTCTCCTTCTTCGACGTCTTCGACCAACAGTAGTCCAATTTCCATCAGCACCCTGTTGGTTGACAGCACTGATGGCGGTCGTTGTTAACCCGGGCCTCGACCGATCCGGTATGAATTCTGTATTGTCATTTGCATTTTTTTTTTTTTGGCAGAAGTTTTACACCGGATGCCCTTCCTGTCGCAACCCTCTGCATTTATCCGGGCTTGGGACCGGCATAAGGGGGAGAGACACTGGTTAGTGCCCCCCCCCGCCTCATGGCTGCATTCACTAAAGACAAAAACATTAATAAATAAAAAAAACGTATGTCATGTTTAGCATGTCATGTGTATAGTTTGTTTCCAGATTGTGTTTAAAGACAATGACTGTTGATAATAGTGTTGTAAGGCAGGACATATCTATGAGTGACTTTGATTTGTGACTGTGACACTTTGATTAGTATTGGAGTCCCATACATACTGTACATGGAGATTCGAAATTAAACTTTCTAGAGCTCTTTCAGTGAGGGGGGCGTAGCCCCCCGAAGCTCCTAGGTTTTAAGCATTTTTTTTCCCCCTTCTGAAATGCTTAAAACCTAGGAGCTTCGGGGGGCTACGCCCCTCTTGTCCACCCACCAGGGTTTCACCCTGGACCCGACTGGGGGCCTGTGCCCCCCAGACCCCTGGCTGATTTTCAGATATTTTAGTAATGGTCAAATCACATGCCTGTTAGAGGCTTGGTGTTAAACAGGAAGTTCTCGCAGTGAAGTCTCATCATCTTCGTGATTTGTGATGCACTCCACTGGAGCTTGAGAGACAATGCGCGGCTTATCTGGACTTCCGATCTTGCAAGTGAGCGTTGAATACTTGTTTAGTACTCAACCATCACTTGCTCACTTGAAAGATTGGAATTCCGCATAAGCTGTGCTTTCTCTCACAATCTGTGGGGCTGGTGGTATAGTGGTTAGGGTGCTGCGCTCCTGATCGAGAGGTATTCCACTGAGACCCTCACGCAAGGTCTCAAACACAAGTGTGCCTCTGTTCACCCAGCAGTATAAATGGATACCAGTCAAAATATATTGCGAAGGTAACCTGCGATGGACCAGCGTCACATCCAGGAAGAGTTGAACTCCTGGTCGCTTCATGCTACCGAAACCGGGGATAAGCACCGGCCTGATGAGCCGCTATGGCTTGGGTATAAAAAAGCCCAACAGACTTGCCTTTTACCTCTCTCACAATCTACTTGTCACTTGCGACAAGCGCCTACGTTCGAGCCCGTTACATTTACTGAAATCATCTCACTACTGTGCTATTGGAATCATGGGTTTACTAGCGAGAGCAACGCATGCGCGATTTCAAAAGTGTGTTTGCTTCATTCCTATCGCTTCATGGGCGCCGCCAAATTGTAAACCAAGTCGGATATACAGTAGAATAATTTCGTTTTTTTTCTTAATTTATTCATTCAAAGTGACTTGGATGTGTATAATTGATTTTGTATTTTATAAAAATGATTGTAGAAAGCAAAAAATAGCAAGGTTAGACCATCAGAAGGAACAGGAAGAGAAAGCACAGCGAAGAGCTAAAATGAAGCAAAGAACAGCCAAGCTCCTGTCGCTCGCAGAAGTTAGTGTAAATACACTGTTTTTCTCAGACACAAATTTTAAGAGTGGTCCCTTCATCTTGAAAGTTTAGAAGGTAAGATGATTGAATTTTTGTAATAAATACATATAATCTATTGTATGCCTTTAAAAACACTGTAGGAACATGTAACATTATATGCATATCTGCTTTTTCTACATATGTGAGCCACTCGACCGAAAGTAGGCTCTTGTGTCCAAAAATGAGCTTTTTATACAGTCAGATAGAGGAGGCCCAAAAGCTGCAAAATGCAGCAAAAAGTTTGTCAAGACCTTGAAAACTGACCGAGCTATGTCATTTCTTGTGTCAGCATTCAACTAAAAGTTTCAAAAGACGTTTTGGAGAAAAATGAGCACAAAGATTGCACTTCTTCCAAGATCATTAGTCCTTAGCAACCAAACATTTTTATGCACCTCAGCCATATAAACTTCTAGAAAACAGGAAAAGTTTTAGGAAGAGATAAGAAAAATCATCCTCATTTTAATCTGACAAGCCCTTTTTTTTAACCCATCAGTCACTGAGGGAAGCCCCAAAAAAATGAACAAAAAAATGACTTTCATTTTTTCTCCATTTTGGTTTATTCCAGTAAGATCAGTATGTATCTTTTCGACCATTATATAAAGGTCCAAATGCCTTAAAATGATACTGATTGAAAAAAAAAAACACTGTCAGGTTCAAACAATCATACTGAAATTAAGAAAACTATATATAAGAAAACCATATAACAAAACTCTCTGGGGCTGTTTGTTCAAAACAGTTATTTTAACCACCGGTTAACCCCTAACGGCTGGTTAAATTTTTAACCTGCCGTTAGCTAACCGACCGTTAAATATGTGGTGTTCAAAGCATAACAACTCGCGTCGTTAGTTAACGTTGCCGTCAAAGTTAAGTGTGGTTGACGTTACTCGTTAGCACTAAGGGGTCATTCAACATTTTCCTAAGTGTACAAAACGTATGCTAGGTGGGAGGGGTTAAGATGTCTGTGTATGCTTTTTAATATTATAAAAATGTCAATCAACAATAACGCATGCGCTCGTGAAATATATGCGCCTCTTTTTCATCAAAATCTTCAACAACACAGTTGACCTCATCAGTTTGTTCATCTGTAAAAGGAATGAAACATTTCAGTATTTTTCAGGTCTTGACCAATTTTCATACAAAACTAAACAACCCACAATCCAGCATGTCCAGTCCAGACAAGATTACACACAAATCGAATAATCAAAAATTTTTCCATAATTGAATTTTGCATGCAAAGAAAAATACTCACCGGCAAAATAATCTTCAAGAGCTATAAGCATTCCGGCATCTTCAAAGCCTAATTCTCGTGTCGAATTTAACATCTATACTAATGCTGCTAGATATCACAGATGACATTTCACTTTCCGTTTCCAGAAATTGTGTATTCACAATCTTATAAATAAACTTAATGACTGTCATTGAAGAGAAAGACGGAGATATTATTCTGTATGGAGTAAACTTGAGTCAGGAAGTAAACAGGAAGTTAACGTGTGACGGGCACTGGGCATGTGCAAGTCCGAGCTGACCAATCAGTGTGCTCATTTCAGATCTTCCTTCGCAACTAGCATGCATTGCTCGTAAATATCAGAACAGTATCCAAAATGGAGAGACTACTTCAGGGCCGATCTTCTGGTGTATGGATTATAGTGTGCCTTGTACCAAACTCGGTGAATAATTGCAACGAAATCCAGTAAGTTTGCTACTGTTTTTATCTAGTTTTATGAGATTACTTGCCAGAAAAATGGGAAAAAGACGTTTTTTTGTGAGTTTTAGTCAATTTCACGTGAGCAAGTGATAGTTCAATGCTTGTGTTAATAGTTTATGCAAAAAAACGAATTTTTATAAAAATGGACTATTTTTACTTTTCTGGCCTTTATCTCAAGTGGTCTGTGCGACAAGCACCTACTTTTGGTGGAGCGCCTCACATTTTGGGAGAAATGCATCTTGTTACATCTGGCGCAAAAGCAGCACTGCATTTGATGATAAAAGAACATTGTGCCAACAATGAAACATGGTTTTGGAAGTATGATGACCTGGGCCTGCTTTGCTGCTTCAGGACGTGGGTGACTTGTCATGATTGATTGGGACAATAAATTCTGCTTGCTACCAAGAAATACTGACAAAGAATGTTTGTCCATCAGTTAGAGACCTCAAGCTAAAGTGCACCTGGGTTCTGCAGCAAGACAACGATTCGAAGCACACCAGCAAATCCACTTCTGAATGGCTAAAAAAGAACAAAATGAGGGTTTTGGACTGGCCTAGTCAAAGTCCCGACCTGAACCCTATTGAGATGCTGTGGCATTACTTTAAAAAGGCTTTCATGCCCAAAAACCATCCAATCTGGTGGCTCTTAAACAATTCTGCAGAAAAGAGTGGACCAAAATCCCATCACAGCGATGTGAAAGACTCATCGCCTCTTTTTGCAAATGCTTGACTGCAGTTATTGTTGCATACGGTGGTTCAACCAGCTATTAGGTTTAGGGGTAATTACTTATTCACACAGGCCTTTGTAGGATCAGGTCCCCCCCCCCCCCCCCCCCCTTAATAAATGCAATTGGTACTGAAAACTGCATTTTATGTTTACTTGTGTTTTATCTTTGTATAATATTTAGGTTTACTTGATCTGAAATGGATGGCATTGACAAACGCGTAAAAAATGTCAGAAATTGGTCAGGGGCGAAAACTTTTGCACAGCACTGTACGTCAGGACATGGAAGAGTTAGATCCGATCAATTGGAGAACTGTGAATGAAGCACTCTGTAGATAAGTTGGATTGCTGTTCTTGTATACAGCCCGGTCATACTCCATTGGGTAATTTGCGTATAAATTTCAAAATCCCACACATTTAGCTGTCTTGAAATAATAGCTAATACTAAGAGAGAAGAGATCAAATTGACCTTTGATACCCTTAACCCTATCTCCATTGACTGACTTCCTATGGAGGACTTCAGTTGCTGAATTTGTTTTTCCATTGTTTTTAAAACACTATTGTTGAGAGCTGAAAGAAAGTCCTGCCTCCACTTCACAAAGTACAGTTGGCCCCCTAATTATGAAGACCCTTAGAAAAATATAAAATAAAATAGTACAAAATCCCTGGGCTACAAAGATCGTTTTCCTAAGTTTCTGTCTCCGGGATACGAAAACAACCCCCTCTTAAGAAAAAAGAAATTCAAATGCGCCAATCAAAATTTCACACGAGTTGCTCTCTCATTGGCAGTCTCAACATTTTGCCCTGCTGGCCTCCCAGATAGAGACAGAAGGAAGCTTAACTCTTTAGTTCTTAGTTCAATTTTTTAAGTTGTTTAATTCAGTAAATGTTGAATAAATGTGGGCGCATTTGAGCTCATCTGGAATTCCGATCCCTCAAGGAATCATTCACGTCTTGTGGGTGTGGCCCACACAGAGAGGGGGGGGGGGGGGTGTTGGTTAATAAAAACGTTTAATTAATAACTATGTTAATAAAATGTTTAAATGGTTTAAATATTTTTTTTTTACTTTTAACACACATTTCATACAAAATTGGTGTACTTTTATCATTTTTAAAGGGTATATGGGGTTTATCCAGTCCAAAGCCTTGGAATGAATTAGGCGTTTAACATGTAAAATGCGACCCCTACTGACGAAATCCCGGCGTTACAAAAAAGGCTCTGGAAAGGATTAATTTCGTAGGTAGGGGGCTGACTGTACTAAATATCCAGTCCCATATAAGACCTGTATATATATGTGTGTGTATGTATATATATATATATATATATATATATATATATATATATATATTTTTTTTTTTAATGGTTTAAAATAGGGACTAAGATTCCATGTGTACTCGGGGTAAGTAGTGTGTATATGCACACAAATGTGACACTCATGGAGACTGATGCCTCCTCTATAGAGCAGCGCAGTTAGCAAAGCGGTCCGGCTAAATGGATCAATAAATGTATGGTTGCTCTTGTAGGCAGTTTTTAACCAGAGTTCTGTTTTCAGACTCCAAGCTTAACATACTGCACTGTGTGTTTACTGGATTGCACTGTTGTATGGTATGTTTTTATTGATGCACTGAATTAGGATCAGTTTGGGTTGATACTTAACTTTGTTTCACCAGCGTATGGTATGAATGTTTATTTTGTTGGGTTACAAAATACATGTATATGAAAGCCATGTCTCAAAAACCTGTTGCTACAAATTCAACGGTCATGGCAATCCCACAGTATATAGTATTACACCACTTTCTTAATCTTCTTAGAAGGCAAATACAGGAATTCTACGGAATGTTTGTGTGGAGGCAGAGGCTTGGTTGGTACATACAAGGAGCTCTGTCTTTTTGGCTGTTTGAAAAACATTTGTAAGCTCAGAAGTGTTGGCGGTTGCAAAGTATTCACCCCTGCGGCACAAACGATTTTAAGACCATTTTGGTGAGATCCCTGACCTGTTGGGAAATAATCTAGGTCTTCATGGTGTTGCTTGATCGATGGTGTCTCTGGATTAGTGATATTATAGACTCTGGGGCCTTTCAACAGTTATATACTACATACTGACATAATTTGACAATTGAATTGCAAGCAAAGTCGACTTTATGGAAGTAATTATGACTTCTGAAAGTAACTGATGGCATCTGGTCTCATTTAGATTCTTTATAGCAAAGTGTTGGAGTACATATGCACACACTACTTTTAAGTGTTGTTTTTAAAACTAATTATTTTCACTAGTATTGCGGGAAGGCTGGAGCCTATTTTGGCCAACTTTAAACCTGGCAAATTGTTCAGAGTGTATCCTGCTTTTGTCCAAAGAAAAAAAAATTTAACTTCATTCAATTGGAATATTTGGTGTAGGTCCCTTTTCATAAAATGCAAGAAAAAAGTTTATGTAGATTACATATTGTAATTCAGCAAAATAGGAAAAATGCCAATGAAGTGAAATGCTTTTAGAATCCACTGTACATGTTTACTTTTTTGTATGTATGACGTAGGCATGTACCAGAAGTATGAGCTTGAATGAAAGTTGTTTTTGTCCCCCCCCCCCTCTTTCATATTTGTGCATATTAAGATGTATCTGAATGTGTGTGAAGGGTTGTGTGTATTGCCAGCGATTTTAAAGTGAGGTAAGTATCCTGTTATCCTCAGGAGGAAAATGTTTATCCAGGACCTTGGTAAAACAGACAGTTAAAAAAAAAAGCTGCCATGGTAATAAATCAGAGCAAAAAGAAATACACCAAACAGTGCAGTATGCAGGATTATAAAGGAATTCTTCAATTTTCTGAGAAACTCATCTGGTACACGGAATTCTTGTCTTCTGTTGGGAGGAAATTTGCTTCACAGAATACAGATTTGGTCAGAACAAGAAGCATATGTCCTTGTTATCTGTACAGTTATATGGCTTTTACTTTAAAGTAAAATAAATGCATGGTTTAGCACATACCCAAGGAAAGATCACCATTTCAGCTTCCCTAACCATAAAACTACATATTTTTGCACTGAGTTATGCCACCGAGAACATCAAGATAACTGGAAGTCAGACAGATTAAGCAACCTTGCTATAATTTCAGCCAGTCAGAAGTAGCACTACATGGGCATAACTGTCATTGTTTGGGCTGACCATCAACTGAGCCATTGTGAGTACTATGCAGTAGGCCCTCGTTATTTGCTGGGGTTTGGTTCCGGCCCCTCCCGCGAATGAAGATAATCCGTAAGTTCTGTATCCGGAAGTAAAACCTCATGTATCATATTAAAATGCAGGAATGATCAACTGGAAGTAAAATACTATGTATCTATTACATGGGCTAAAGTATGCTTCTCAAACACATTCTATAGACAATCTTGCTCATTAATACAGTATTAATGTAGTAATGATTTAAGAAAAACTTATTTTTTTTTTACTGTGGTATTTATTGAGAAGAAAATCTAAATACTGTACAGCCTGTATAAATATATAAACACACAGGGATACCTCACTTTCCATGGTTAATTGGGACATCCGACAATCCCCACACGACCATCGAAATCTGTGAAGTAGGATCAACCCTCCCCACCCCACTGACGTATACGTACATGTGTATATGATTTCAATAAATACACATTCAAAGCTTTAAATCGGGGGTCAGGAACCTTTTTGACTAAGAGCCAAAAGTAAACACATTTTAAAATCTAATCCTCTGACACACACACACATATATATATATATATATATATATATATATATATATATAATCACCTGAAGAGAGAGGATGGTTTCACCACCCCTCGAAACAGATCTGTAGTGAAAATGAAGTTTCAATAGAAAGTCTTTGTCCTGTCCTTTTATTTGCTCTACGAAAAAGTATTGAGCACTTTCTTATGGAAGGATCTACTCAGAAAATTCTCTCTCTCTCATATATATATATATGTATGTGTATATATATATATATATATATATATATATATATATATATATATATATATATATATTAAAAAAACGTAATACTGAATACAAATAAATGGAAAAAGACCAACAATTTTAGAGTATATTAAGACTGAATTTATTTTAAATAACATTATCACAAAGTTATTTATTAATAAGAAAAGAACTTCTTACTATTAATGTGACTTCTGGTGCTACATGGTTTTGCTGATGGCTGTAGTGTGGTTGATATGTGCTGAGGCTCAGCTTCATGCAGGCGTTTATGCTTACATCTGTTAAACTTGACCGCAGGTTGATCTTGATGTTTTTCACGTGTGAGAAGGACTGTTTGCGTGCGCATGTGGCCCCAAACATGGTCAATACGACATGATTCACACGCTGCAGTGTTTGGTATGTGACAGGAAGCGCGTCCCAAGTTTTGGCAATCAGCTTGTCTGCGGGTTGAAGTTTAGCCATGTCTGTCCATTTGTTATGCTTGCCAGCTCTGTTTGGCCTCGTGCGAATGAGAGGATCAAAAATGAGGGAAATTTACCCCATAACCCAAAAACAACTCGCGCAAGCTGTTCCATATGAGAGATTTCCTTTTGGCTTTTTCCCTTTATCGCCACAGTGAATGATTCGCATGTTTGATTTGGCATAGGTTTTTATGTCTAATGCCCTTCCTGACACAACCCTTTTTAGCAAGGGACAGAAACATGCTAACGGCTTTGCAGCCTATTCTTTACGAAAGTCAGCAATGGTTATTTTACATGCCTCTCACCATAGACAGTGAGAGACATGGGCCGCCTTTGATAACCCAGTTAGCTGTACTGGGGGGGCAGTGACAACCATGTGGGGACTCGAACCCCCAATCTTAGGATCAGCGAACCAGCGCCATATACCACTAGACCACCACTGTTCTATATAATCCAATAAAATTTGAGTTTCAAGGTATCGGCCCCGCCCACACACTGGAGTACAGAAAGGATTGGCTCTCCACTGCGCGCCACAGCAACAAGTGGTGTTGAAAATAGATTTATAGATTAAAATGCGTGAGATTTATTTCTGTTTTTGTTTTATTTGATGGCTTTTTTCTGTATATATTTTTTTAAAGGACAGCGAAATTATGTATTAGTTACTCTGTTAATAAAGGCCACCTGATTTATCAGAGAGCCAGAAGCAGTCATCAAAAGAGCCCCATCTGGCTCGCGGGCCATAGGTTCCCAATCCCTGCTATAAATGCTTATAATTAGATTTTATTTACATCTTGTTATTTTTAAAATGTTTAATTCTAAATACACACACATACAGATGGAACTGCATTAGAAGACGACGACACGTACACGCATGCGCGCAGATACGTGCACACACAGATGCAACAATGTAAGTACAGAAGCTCCCCAGCTTACAAACGAGTTAGGTTCCGGACGGCCTGTTAGATGAATTTGTAAGTCATTACAGGGCATTCTTTAGAGGGGAACATATGTTTAAACCTTGTATAAGTAACCTATGAGTTTGTACTGTATACAATCTCTCTCTCTATCGTCTTCTTCTTTTCCTTTCGGCTTTTCCCTTCAGGGGTCGCCACAGCGAATCATCTGCCTCCATCTCACCCTATCCTTTGCATCTTCTCTTACACCAACGTCCTTCATGTCCTCCTTCACCACATCCATGAATCGTCTCTTTGGTCTTCCTCTCGGCCTTTTGCCTGGTAGTTCCAGCCTCAGCATCCTATTACCAATATACTCACTATCCCTCCTCTGTACATGTCCAAACCATCTCAATATAGCCTCTCTGACTTTGTCTCCAAAACGTCTTACATGTGCTGTCCCTCTGATGTGCTCATTCCTAATCCTATCCATCCTCGTTACTCCCAGAGAGAACCTCAACATTTTCATCTCTGCTACCTCCAGCTCTGCCTCCTGTCTTTTCCCCAGGGCCACTGTTTCTAACCCATACAACATCGTTGGCCTCAACACCGTCTTGTACACTTTTCCCTTCATTCTTGCCGATACCCTCCTATCACACATCACACCGGACACTTTTCTCCAGCCATTCCAACCTGTCTGCACACGCTTCTTGACCTCTTTTCCACACTGTCCATTGGTCTGGATTGTTGAGCCTAAGTACTTAAAATCCTCCACCTTTCTTAACTCTGCTCCCTGTGATCTCACCGTTCCTCTTGGGTCCTTGTCATTCATACACATGTATTCTGTCTTACTGAGGCTAATCTTCATTCCCCTCCTTTCCAGGGCATACCTCCACCTCTCTAGATTTTCCTGCACTTGTTCTCTGCTCTCACTACAGATCACAATGTCATCTGCAAACATCATAGTCCATGGGGAATCTTGTCTAACCTCGTCTGTCAGCCTGTCCATCACCATAGCAAACAAGAAGTGGCTGAGAGCTGACCCTTGATGCAGTCCCACCTCCACCTTGAACTCTTGTGTCACACCGACAGCACACCTCACCACTGTCTTACATCTCTCATACATGTCCTGCACCACTCTAACATACTTCTCTGCCACTCCAGACTTCCTCATGCAATACCACAGTTCTTCTCCCGGCACCCTGTCATATGCTTTCTCCAGATCCACAAAGGCACAATGCAGCTCCCTCTGACCTTCTCTGTACTCCTCCATTAACACCCTCAAGGCAAACACTGCATCTGTGGTGCTCTTTCTTGGCATGAAACCAAACTGTTGTTGACAAATGCTGACCTCTGCCCTTAGTCTAGCTTCCACTATTCTTTCCCATAACTTCATCGTATGGCTCATCAACTTTATCCCTCTGTAGTTGCCACAACTCTGCACGTCTCCCTTGTTCTTAAAAATGGGCACCAGCACACTTCTCCTCCATTCCTCTGGCATCCTCTCACTCTCTAAGACCTTGTTAAATGTTCTTGTCAGAAAATCTACTGCTACCTCTCCTAGACACTTCCATAACTCCACCGGTATGTCATCAAGACCAACTGCCTTTCCATTCTTCATCCTCTTCAATGCCCTCTTCACTTCACCCTTACTAATCTTTGCTACTTCCTTGTCCTCAACAGTCACCTCTTCTACTTTTTTTTTCTCACTTTCCTCATTCATCAGCTCTTCAAAGTACTCTTTCCATCTTCCCAGAACACTTCTGACATCAGTCAATACATTTCTCTCTCTGTCCTTTATCAATCTAACTTGCTGCACGTCCTGCCCATCTCTATTTCTCTGCTGTGCCAACCTGTATAAATCATTTTCTCCCTCCTTACCGTCCAACCTATCATACAAGTCATCAAACGTGCTCTGTTTGGCCTTTGACACTGCTACCTTTGCCTTACGCTGTGTCTCCCTGTACTCCTGTGTACTCTCTTCGGTTTTCTCAATGTTCCACTTCTTCTTAGCTAACCTCTTCCTTTGTACACACTCCTGCAGTTCCTCATTCCACCACCAAGTCTCCTTATCTACTTTCCTTCCAGATGACACACCAAGTATTCTCCTACCTGGCTCCCTGATCACATTAGCTGTAGTTGTCCAGTCATCTGGAAGCACTTCCTGACCACCCAAAGCCTGTTTCGACTCCTCCTTGAAGACAACCCGACACTCTTCCTTTTTCAACTTCCACCACTTTGTCTTCTGCTCTGCCTTTGCCTTCTTCACCTTCCTCACCATCAGCATCATCCTGCACACCACCATCCTATGCTGTTTGGCAACACTCTCACCCCCTACTACTTTGCAGTCACTGACTTCCTTTAAATTACATCGCCTGCACAAGATGTAGTCTACCTTTTAGTTTAGAGTTTACCTCTGCTTTTATAAGTCACCCTATGCTCCTCTCTCTTCTGGAGGAACATATTTACCACAGCCATTTCCATCTTTTTTACAAAATCTACCAACATCTGTCCTTCTGCTTTCCTATCCTGGATACCAAACCTGCCCATCACTTCCTCGTCCCCTCTGTTTCCTGCACCATGTCCATCGAAGTCTGCTCCAATGACCACTCTTTCACCTCTGGGGGTACTGTGCATCACTTCATCTAACTCATTCTAGAATCTCTCCTTCTCTTCTAGTTCACATCCTGCCTGTGGGGCATAAGCACTAACAACATTGAACATCACGCCTTCAATTTCTTACTTGAGACTCATCACTCTCTGACACTCTTTTCACTTCTAGAACATTCCTGACCAACCCCTCCTTCACGATGACTCCTACTCCATTTCTCGTCCCATCCACACCATGAAAAAACAGCTTAAACCTTGCTCCTAAGCTTCCAGCCTTGCTACCTTTCCACCTGGTCTCCTGAACACACAGTATGTCCACCTTCCTCCTCTGCGTCATCTCAGCCAGCTCTACCTTTTCCTGCCATAGTTCCAACATTCAAAGTCCCTACTCTCAGTCCTAGACTCATGCCTTTCCTCCTCTCTTTCTGCCTACGGACACGCCTCCTGCCTCTCCTTCTTCAACGTCTTCGACCAACAGTAGTCCAATTTCCACCAGCACCCTGTTGGTTAACAGCACTGATGGCGGTCATTGTTAACCCGGGCCTCGACCGATCCGGTATGACATTCTTTGTTGTGACTCGCATATTTCATTTGTTTTATGCCGGATGCCCTTCCTGACGCAACCCTCTGCATTTATCTGGGCTTGGAACCGGCGTGAGGGAGAGACACTGGTTTGTGCCACCCCTCACGGCTGCATTTGGCCTCCTCAATCTGACTGTGTAAAAATCTAATTTTTGGACCCAAGAGCCTATTTTCGGTGGAGTGGCTCACATTTATAGCTTTGAATATGTATTTATTGATATTATATACACCTGTACATTTCCATCAGTCAGGAGGGGGTCGATCCTACTTCACGGAAATTGGTGGTCGCTGGGGGTCTCGGTCCCCATTAACCGCAGAAAGCCAATGGGAAGGAGCTGCATCTTCGTGACCAACAATGGGTCGAAGGCACACGAAAAGCATCATGGGTATTATGGAGATGCACCTCCTTCTTAGCCAATGGGAGGCCAGTGGGGCGTGGTGTTGGGTGTTGGGAGATAGCCAATGGGAGAGCAACTCGTGCAATGTTTGAATTTTTGAGATGGTGCTTTTCGTATCCAGAGATGGAAATTTTAGGTAAATGCGTTTCGTAATTTGGATTTTTCGTTTGTTGGGTCTTTTGGTAAGGTGAGTTACTACTGTATTTGCAGTTCCTTTTGAGTTATTTGCATATTTCAGTGTTGCATCACATACATCATATTAGACATTTGTCGTATTGATCATAGCTGTGGTGATGCTGAATGGAAAGTTGGCTGTCTAATTCTGAAGCCTTGAAATTCTGTAGTTTACAAAAAAAACTAAATTTTTACCAATAACTACAGTTCCGATGAGAACATGTTCTCACAAATCAGATTTGAGGATTAAACACTGCTGTTGTTTTCGAAAGTTAAAAAAATATCCACAACAAAGCACTTTGCATGGCATGCCTAGTTTCCTGTAGGTCTGTAAGAAAATAAGTGTACATGAGAGTACAGAGTGCTTCAATGCTGCATGCTCGCTCTGATTAGACAATTTTGACAGATTGTGTGTGACAGTTTGTGATTAACTCTGGACAGAGCAGCTGGGAGAACTGCCAGTGGGCCACAGTTGTGTGTGTGTGTGAGCGAGAGAGAGGGAGAGAGCCTGGTGTATAAAATGCATGTTTAGACAGGCTATTAACAGTGGATTTTAGAGTAAGAATATTAACAGTGGAGCACATTTCGAATTAGAAAATAAGTTTATGTATTTTTTTCGTTTTGTACAGGCAAAACTTCAGACATAAGGATTAACATTTACATGCCATTCTGAAACTTTTTCTGGGACACTTTCATCCAAGTGTAATATATTTCACAGTTAAAGCTCCTTGCTTAAGTGTCTAACAAGTACCTGGCTGAGGTGAACTAGTACTGTAATTCACAACCCAACTGTGTGAAAAATAACTGTGCACACTAGTGTTCTTGAACTGCTTTTAGCCTTTAATTATAGCATGTAACTGCCATGGCGTTGTTGCTGCATTTGGTAAGGTCGAGGCTCAACATCAGGTGGCAGAAAAATGAAGACTGCTGATGAACTGAATGTATTGAGGAACCAGGTTGGCTTTCATGATGCCATGGATATAAAATTGGGACTCGGATGATGAACGAGTGATTCTAGGAGCATGAGGAATCGGTTTCATGAATGACCTGGCACCACAGTATCCTGACCTGTTGAAAGACTGAAATGTGTTGGATGTTGTTATAGAAGACACTGTATAGGGCGGCTCTCCAAGCAGCGCTGTCTTCTGCAATGTGGTCCCAAATGGAGGATTGGATATCAAAGCCTTTCATCTCCTAAGACACCCTTAAAGAAGAGCAGTGGATGGCAAGTTGATTGTTCGGCATCGGAGAGCTCTCCATGAAGTATTTCCTTTGGAATGTGTGAATCATCTATGCAGTAGACGTGAGCTAGTCAACGTCAGCAGTGCTTATGCAAAATGGTGAACTGGTTTGTCATAATGCACATGGCAAGAATTTTGACATCTGGGATTCTGTCTTGCCAGCTAACTTTTGTAATCGAGCTATAAATAGTTGAGGAACAGGAAGGAGAGGTATGAGCATCATATCAAGAGTGTCTGGGATTCTTTTTGTGTGTGTGTGTGTGTGTATATAGGTCTGATCAGGAAACTGGCACATTTTCCAGCTACCCAACTTCAAACTTGAATAAATATTTCCATGTCCAAGTTTATTTGGGAATCAGTGATTCATAATCTTTAGTCCATGCCTGGGAGATCATATCAAAATGTGTACAAATGGTGAACATGGTTTTTGAAATGGTTCAAATACTTCTAGTTTATACCCTTTTCACACAATTTTGTGACAATAGAAAGATCTCATTATTTCACGTCATGCTGAGCCTTTGCTTAAGATCTCCACAGGTGTAATAACCACATGATTTGGCGCACAGGTGCAGGCACAATGAAGCATGGAATTTGCATGTCCGTGGCAAAATTTAGTAAATATGCAGCAGACTTAAAATGGGATCGATGATGTACTCAACATTCCTGTTCATGTTACATGGTGTATTTTGTGCTCTCACCGATCACTGGATTGATTAGGATTTATTGACTTTTGATAATAAAGTTGAACATGTCAAGTTGTGTCAATTGGCATAGTGTAATTGACACAAATATTATTTAAACCTATTAGTGAATCGAAGGCCACTCATTCTGTCCATGTTACGTACTGACATTTTTTGAGTCGTCCTACTGATAATTTGGAAATTAATTTACACCAAGAAATATTATTCTGCATCTGTTAGGCTTTAAAGCATATTGGCCTAACTTCTTCTTTTCCTTTCGGCTTTTCCCTTCAGGGGTTGCCACAGCAAACCATCCGCCTCCATCTCACCCGATCCTCTGTGTCTTCTACTCTTACTCCAACTACCTTCATGTCCTCCTTCACCACATCTATAAATCTTCTCTTTGGTCTTCGTCTAGACCTTCTGCCTAGTAGTGCCAACCTCAGCATCCTACTACCAATGTACTCACTATCTAGCCTCTCTGACTTTGTCTCCAAAACCTCTAACATGTATTGTCCCTCTGATGTACTCTTTCCTGATCCTATCCATCCTTGTTATTCCCAAAGAGAACCTCAACATTTTCATCTCTGCTACCTCCAGCTCTGCCTCCTGTCTTTTCCCCAGGGCCACTGTTTCTAAACCATACAACATCGCTGGCCTCATCACTGTGTCTTGTACAGTTTTCCTTTCATTCTTGCCAATACCTTCCTATCGCACTTTTCTCCAACCTTGCCTGCACATGCTTCTTCACCTCTTTTCCACACTCTCCATTGCTCTGGATTGTTGAGCCTAAGTACTTAAAATCCTCCACCTTCTTTATCTCTGCTCCCTGTAACCTCACCGTTCCTCTTGGGTCCTTGTCGTTCACACACTTGTATTCTGTTTTACTGAGGCTAACCTTCATTCCTCTCCTTTCCAGGGCATACCTCCACCTCTCTAGATTTTCCTGCACTTGTTCTCTGCTCTCACTACAGATAACAATGTCATCTGCAAACATGATAGTCCATGGAGATTCTTGTCTAACCTGGTCTGTCAGCCTGTCCATCACCAGAGCAAACAAGAAGGTACTCCGAGCTGACCCTTGATGCAGTCCCACCTCCACCTTGAACTCTTCTGTCACACTGACAGCACACCTCACCACTGTCTTACATTTCTCATACATGTCCTGCACCACTCTAACATGGTTCTCTGGCACTCCAGACTTCCTCATGCAATACCACAGTTCCTCTCTCGGCACCCTGTCATATGCTTTCTCCAGATCCACAAAGGCACAATGCAGTTCCCTCTGACCTTCTCTGTACTTCTCTATTAACATCCTCAAAGCAAACACTGCATCTGTGGTGCTCTTTCTTGGCATGAAACCAAACTGTTGTTGACAAATGCTGACCTCTGCCCTTAGTCTAGCTTCCACTATTCTTTCCCATAACTTCATCGTATGGCTCATCAACTTTATCCCTCTGTAGTTGCTGCAACTCTGCACATCTCCCTTGTTCTTAAAAATGGGCACCAGCACACTTCTCCTCCGGCATCTGCTCACTCTCTAGGACCTTGTTGAATGTTCTTGTCAGAAAATCTACTGCTACCTCTCCTACACACTTCCATACCTCCACCGGTATGTCATCAGGACCAACTGCCTTTCCACTCTTCATCCTCTTCAATGCCCTCCTCACTTCACCCTTACTAATCTTTGCTACTTCCTGGTCCTCAACAGTCACCTCTTCTTCTACTCTGTTTTTTCTCTCTCCCATTTTCCTCATTTCATCAGCTCTTCAAAGTACTCTTTCCATCTTCCCAGCACACTTCTGTCATCAGTCAATACATTTCCCTCTCTGTCCTTAATCACTCTAACTTGCTGCACATCCTTCCCATCTCTATTTCTCTGCTGTGCCAACCTGTATAAATCATTTTCTCCCTCCTTACTGTCCAACCTAGCATACAAGTTATCATGCATTTACCTTTGACACCGCTACCTTCGCCCTTCTCTGGAAGGGCACACCAAGTACTCTCATACCTGTCTCCCTGATCACATAACTGTAGTTGTCCAGTCATCTGGAAGCACTTCCTGATCACCAAAAACCCGTCTCAACTCCTCTTTGAAGACAACCCGACACTCTTCCTTTTTTCAGCTTCCACCACTTTGTCTTCTGCTCTGCGTTTGCCTTCTTCACCTTTCTTACCATCAGCATCATCCTGCACACCATCATCCTATGCTGTTTGGCAACACTCTCACCCGCTACTACTTTGCAGTCACTGACTTCCTTCAAATTGCATCGCCTACACAAGATGTAGTCTACCTGTGTGTACATCGCTTACACAAGATGTAGTCTACCTGTGTGTAAACCAGGGATCGCGAGTTCATTCCTCGCTGGGGCCTCCAAATGCAGCCGTGAGGGGGGCACAAACGAGTACCCGCCCTCACGCCGGTCCCAAGCCTGGATAAATGCAGAGGGTTGCGACAGGAAGGGCATCCGGCGTAAAACTTGCCAGAATACAAAATGTAGACCGTAAAGACAAATTGGCCTAACAAATTATTAAAATGGGAAAAACCTTTTTTCTAAGTCTGCAGAAAATGTAAAGGGTCAGTGCTACACATTTCAATACCTGTTTCATGATCAGAACCATATGGCTTTCAAAATTAATTAGTTTTTCAAAGGAGATGAAAATGTTACCTGGTAGATCAACCCCACCGTATTCACTTGATTACTAGTCAGTTGCTTTAAATGGGCCACATACTCAACTGGTTCCAGAGTATGTTTTCTAGAAATTTTTCTTAATCTCTCAACTAATCTGCTGTCTGGAGTACTTTTTTGACCATCTGGAAAAATGTTTTAAACTGGAACATGAAACAAACTTCTTGTGAATGTATGATGGTGATCTCTGTCTGACCATAACCCTTTGTCCCATATAGGGATGGAGTTCCCTGCGGATGTGCTGGAAGCCTTGAGTCATGGGGAGCTCGAGCGCTCGGCCCATAGCTACATGAATGAGCTGCTTTACGCTGACCCTGACCATGCCCAACACTTCACACTGCCCAGTGGCAAAAAGGTAACACTAATATTTTTATTCGTAAATCCTGAACTATGTGAAATGCTCCACTGATTTACCTTAAAGTATAATAATGTATACCCATTGACTATTGTATTGGTCATTAACACTGCAACAAAAATGCCACATACTTTTATAATTCCTAATTAATTGCAAACGGGCATGAGATTTTTCCGCTTTTTCAGATCTCCAGAGGCTATTTTTTTATATTATTCCAAATCCGCGGGGGGGTGGGGTGGTGGTGTTAGGGTTGAACTCCTGCCCCTCTGAGCGTGATGAAGTTGTGTGATACAATGTTCTGACAAACATGTACATTTCATTAGAGACTTGGTGTTAAACAGGAAGTTCTCGTAGTGAAGTCTCGTCGTCAACGTGATTTGTGACGCGTCCTCCGGAAGTAGGCGTTTGCCGCTAGTGTCACACGGAATACTTGTTTAGTACTCAACCATCACTTGCTCACTTGAAAGATCGGAAGTCTGGATAAGCCGCGCTTTCTCTCACAAGCTCGGTGTGTCACTTGCGGCAAGCGCCTACTTTCGAGCCTGTCACATTTATTGAAATCATCTCACTACTATGCTATTGGAATCATCATTTTACTAGCGAGAGCAAAGCATACGCAATTTCAAGTGTGTTTGCTTCATTCCTATCGCTTCATGGGCGCCGCCATATTGTAAACAAAGTCGGATACACTGTAGAATCATTTCGTTTTTTTGTTTTTTTTTAATCTTCATTCAAATACGAAAGAGACTTGCATGTGTATAATAAGTGATTTGTATTCTATAAAAACGACTTTAGCAAGCAAAAAAGAGCAAGGTTAGACCATCAGAAGGAACAGGAAGAGAGAGCTAAAAAGAAGGAAAGGACAGCCAAGCTCTTGTCTCTCACAAAGAAGATTAAGCTTGAGAAGTAAAACAAGAACGAGATTTGTACATTGTGTAAATATTGAACATAGAAGTTAGTGTAAATAAACTGTTTTTCTCAGACACAAATTTTAAGAGTGGTCCCTTCATCTTGAAAGTTTAGAAGGTAAGATGATTGAATTTTTGTAATAAATACATATGTAGAAAATGTATGTGTAAAAATTTAGTTTTTAAAAGCATACAATAGATTATATGAGATACAACAATGCCATTCCTTTATCAGGACTTAAACCTTTCAAACCCTCTCCAAAAGTTATGAAATTACTAATCTTTAGGAGAGATAATTGATATATATATTACATATTTCTAGGTTGCTTTTATTATTACTTTAATTATTGTAGAAATAATTAAGTATTAATTTCATTTGAACACAGAAATTGTGGAAGAGTACAAGAATAAAGAATACACATGCAAAATATCAGTGGGTACTTACAACTCTTAACCCAGTTAGCTGCACTGGGGGATCTTATCAAAGGCGGGCCATGTCTCTCACTGTCTATGGTGAGAGGCATGTAAAAGAACCATTGCTGACTTTCGTAAAGAGTAGGCTGCAAAGTCGTCAGCGTGTTTCTGTCCCTTGCTAAAAGGGTTGTGACAGGAAGGGCATCCGACGTAAAAACCTCTGCCAAATCAAACGTGCGAATCAAATGGTTCGCTGTGGCGACTCCCGAGTAAAAGGGGAAAAGCCGAAAGGAAGACAGAGACAGACTTACAACTCTTAAGATATTTTGATGTGATTTATTCTAAAAAAGTGAATTATTCAATAACATTATAAATGTTCCAAAGCTTATTTTGAAATGCGTGTAATACCACCATTTCGTATTCCATTTTTCTGTAATCCCCCACCCTCATTCAGCTTTTTTCATCCGAGGCCAATCTCATGACTGTGCAAAGAAACCCTTACCGAATGTACGAATGTACTCAGAACCAATTGTCACATGTCAAGTATGCCTCCCTGTCACATCACTAACCAGAACCCCCCCCCCCAAAAAAAAAAAAAAAAAAAGGTGTTACTAATCGAATGGCTTTGGCCGTCAACCTGGATTCAAACCTGCGACCTCCAGGATGATAGCGGTGAACCTTTTTAATGCGCTACTCGGTAGCCCTTAAGTCTGTTTTGATTGCTATAGTTTCATGACATAAGCTCTGTAGTGGCAGTGAAATGCTTGTGCAAGTAACCGTATGTTTAAAATGCTGGAGCCTGAACAGCACACCATTTTTGCTTTACTTGACTTGATGACTACTAATATCATAACTTATCCTGACTGCCCTAAAAACATAAGCTTTTTGAATTATTTGTTTATTAAATGGTAGTTTATTGGTAAACTGTCATTAAATTTTGTTGTCAGCACCTCATTGTAAGTATTGTTATGGTTTCAGGTTCAGATCAGCCTGTCCAGTGTGGGCTTTGTTCCTTTGTATGGAGCAAATCTCCAGCATAAAGTCTTGGCTCTGTTCACCCCACAAGACCAACTCACAGGTAATAACTCGGCTTTATTTCCATTTGTTGGATTAGTTACCATGAATTTATTTATTATTGAAGGTAAAATATATTGCTATGTATTTAATTTATTTTCTTTTTCCAGCTGTGGCTTTGTTTTTGGCCAATCAGTGGTATTCTCTTGAGGATATCCTCAAGACTGCAAACTCCAGGCGGGAAGGCCTGGTGAAGGTAATACATGGCCTGCATTTGAATAATGGTTTAACTGGCTTTCTTTGCCTTTCTTCCGTGTTATTTGATATTTTTGATTTTAATGTGTTTTTCAGTTCATTCTTTTTCTGTAACCGCTTAATCCTAATTAGGGTTGCGAGGAGGCTGGCACCCATCCCAGCCAACTCCGGGTGAGAGTACACCCTGGACAGCTCGCCAGGCCATCGAAGGGCGGAAACACGCTGATGGCTTTGCAGCCTACTCTTGTCGAAAGTCAGCAATGGTTCTTTTACATGCCTCACATCATAGACTGTGAGACACGTGGCTGGCCTTTGATAACCCCGTTAGCTGCACTGGGGGGCAGGCAATGACAACCTGTGGCGAGTGAGGCTTGAACCCCCAACCTTAGGATCAGTGGTCCTGTGCCCTTTACCACTAGGCCACCACTAGACCCTGTTAAACATGATGTAACTATTTCAATTGTTAAGATGATATGTATAGAGATCTGTATACTGTGTGTATATGTGTGTGTGTGTGTGTATATATATATATATATATATATATATATATATATATATATAAAATGTATGTGTGGGGCCGGTGGTGTAGTGATTAGGGTGCTGTGCTCAAGATCTGGAGGTTTTGTGTTTAAGTCCCAGTTAGACCCCCTCTGTGCAGTGCAAAGACCCCTGGTCAAGGTCTTCACCACAAGTGTGCCTCTGTTCACCCAGCATTATAAATGGGTACCAGTAAAAATATACTGGGAAGGTAACTTGCGATGGGCTGGTATCCCATCCAGGAGGAGTTGTACTCTTGGTCGCTTCACGCTACGGAAACCGGGGAAAAGCACTGGCCTGATGAGCCACTGGGCTTGGATGTAAAAAGCCCAAAAGACTTACTAGTCCTTCTCAAAAAATTAGCATATTGTGATAAAGTTCATTATTTTCTGTAATGTACTGATAAAAATTAAACTTTCATATATTTTAGATTCATCGCACACCAACTAAAATATTTCAGGTCTTTTATTATTGTAATACTGATTATTTTGGCATACAGCTCATGAAAACCCAAAATTCCTATCTCAAAAAATTAGCATATCATGAAAAGTTACTCTAAACGAGCTATTAACCTAATCATCTGAATCAACCAATTAAGTCTAAACACCTGCAAAAGATTCCTGAGGCTTTTAAAAACTCCCAGCCTGGTTCATTACTCAAAACCGCAATCATGGGTAAGACTGCCGACCTGACTGCTGTCCAGAAGGCCATCATTGACACCCTCAAGCAAGAGGGTAATACATAAAGAAATCTCTGAGCGAATAGGCTGTTCCCAGAGTGCTGTATCAAGTGGGACGTCTGTGGGAAGGAAAAAGTGTGGCAGAAAACGCTGCACAACCAGAAGAGGTGACCGAACCTTGAGGAAGATTGTGGAGAAGGGCCGATTCCAGACCTTGGGGGACCTGTGGAAGCAGTGGACTGAGCTACAGGTGCCGCATTCCCCAGGTCAAGCCACTTTTGAACCAGAAACAGCGGCAGAAGCGCCTGACCTGGGCTACAGAGTCGCAGCACTGGACTGTTGCTCAGTGGTCCAAAGTACTTTTTTCGGATGAAAGCAAATTTTGCATGTCATTCGGAAAACAAGTTGCCAGAGTCTGGAGGAAGACTGGTGAAAAGGAAATGCCAAAATGCCTGAAGTCCAGTGTCAAGTACCCACAGTCAGTGATGGTCTGGGGTGCCATGTCAAACTGCTGGTGTTGGTCCACTGTGTTTTATCAAGGGGCAGGGTCAATGCAGCTAGCTATCAGGAGATTTTGGAGCACTTCATGCTTTCATCTGCTGAAAATCTTTATGGAGATGAAGATTTCATTTTTCAACACGACCTGGCACCTGCTCACAGTGCCAAAACCACTGGTAAATGGTTTACTGACCATGGTATTACTGTGCTCAATTGGCCTGCCAACTCTCCTGACCTGAACCCCATAGAGAATCTGTGGGATATTGTGAAGAGAAAGTTGAGACACCAGACCCAACACTGTGGATGAGCTTAAGGCCACTATCGAAGCATCCTGGGCCTCCGTAACACCTCAGCAGTGCCACAGGCTGATTGCCTCCATGCCACGCCGCATTGAAGCAGTCATTTCTGCAGAAGGATTCCCGACCAAGTATTGAGTGCATAACTGAACATAATTATTTGCAGGTTGACTTTTTTTGTATAAAAACCATTTTTTTTTTTTTTTTTTGGTCGGATGAAATATGCTAATTTTTTGAGATAGGGATTTTTGATTTTCATGAGCTGTATGCTAAAATTATCATTATTAAAACAATAAAAGACCTGAAATATTTCAGTTGGGGTGCAATGAATCTAAAATATATGAAAGTTTAATTTTTATCAGTACATTACAGAAAATAATGAACTTAATCACAATATGCTAATTTTTTGAGAAGGACTAGTATAATATAGAGCTCAATACTTTTTCATTGAGCAAATATAAGTAAAAATAAAAGGACAGGACGACTGTCTATTGAAGACTTTCAGATCTGTAGAGAAAAATGAAGTTTCAATAGAAAGTCTTTGTCCTGTCCTTTTATTTTTACTTCTATAGTGGTGAGTAAAAGATGATGGAGTTCAAATCCATACCTGTTTGAGTTGTCTTCAGCTAAGTCTTGTATTAGTCTTGTATTGAGTTCATTTGATCCTAGGACGCACACAGCCACATGCTTGTTTTCTGTGGGTATGCAAATACTGAAGTGGACATAACTGTGCCAGAGATCACATTTGTTTCAGACTCTCCAAACAAATCAAATTTGCATGCTACCCAAAATAATTATGTAAGACACCCTACGCCATGATGTTAGTCTTCTCGAGGCTGATTGTCAGCCTGAACTCCCTGCAAGCAGCGGACAGCTTGTTGCCCAGGCGTTGAAGGCCATCTTCACTGTGAGATATTAGAGCAGCATCATCTGCAAACAGCAGCTCAAGAATCAGCACCTTGTAGGTCTTTGGTCTTGGAACGGCTTCTGGTAATGTTGAGTGTAACATTTTGCCTCATTCAGATGTAAACTCCATCACAGTCGGCAAAGGTGTAATGTAGGAGCATCGAGAAAAAGACCCCAAATAGGGTTGGTGCTAGGACACCGCCTTGTAACACTCCACTGCTGACTGGGAAGGGGTCAGAGTTAGCACCATTGACGCAAACCGTGCTCTGCATGTCCTGATGGAAGGACACAATGACTGCAAGGAGTTTGGGAGGGCAGCCAATCTTTTGAAGAATTTGAAAAAGCCTGCTTCTGCGCACCAAATCCAAGGCTTTAGTCAGATCCACAAAAGCAAGGAACGATGGCTGCTGCTGTTCACGGCACTTCTGCTACAACTGACGGAGAGAGATCATATCCACTGTGGATCTCCCAGCTCTGAAGTTGCATTGCGACTCGGGATAGACACACGAGGCGAGGCTCTGAAGGTTGTTGAGGGCGACTCAAGGGAAAATCTTGATTTGAATGAAATCTTGAATGCTTTGAGAGCATCGTGTGTGCGAGGGCAGGGATTCTGCTTGTGGTCCAACATCGCTTTCCTTTTGACCTCTGTTACTGGCAGCATCTCTACCCAATGTGCCTCAAACCAATCTGCATACTTCTGTTCTTTTTTTTTACCGAAGGTGAGTATGGCGGAGTTGTAGATGACGGAACAAAGGTAACTGCACGTGGCGTCAATGTTGCCAGAGTCGCTTGGTGATGTCTGCGCAGTGAGCCTTTCCCAGTAGTTGTCGGCAAAGCACTGGGCCTTGGTGGAGTCTGACATGTCACAGCTGTTGCTGCAGGGGAGACCCTTTGTCTTGGTGTGGTGGATCTTCCTGGGCTTCAGCCTGATCTTGTTGGCAATGAGAGAGTGATTTTTGACGCAGTCAGCACTGTGGTAGGATGGCGTATGAAGGATTGTGCAAAGGTCTGTCCTCCTGGTTATAAAGTCGAGCTGATGCCAGTGGTGGGACCAGGGATGTCTCCAAGATACTTTCTGTATCACCTTACACATGAAATAGGAGTTGTTGATGCAGCGGCCATGATGGCAGCAGAATTTGAGCAGTCTCTAACCATTTTCATTCACCCTGCCATTGTGACTGAGGCAGGTAGGCCATGCTTGCCAGTCAGTGCCCACACGAGTGTTGATGTCGCCAAGTAAGTCAATTTCCTTGGTGTTCGGGATTTCTGACAGTGCATGTCCTAGGGCCTCGTAGAACCGATCCTTCGCTTCAGGAGTGGAGGTGAGCATGGGAGCATAGGCTGATAAGATATTAATATAGCCTAGTGACGTCTTCGTGTGCAGGGTGAGTAATCTTGATGATCCTCTGGTGGGTGTTTCCATGGGGGCGAGCAGTGAGTTCCTCACAGCAAAACCTACACCATGTTGCCTGGGCTCGTCGATGGACAAGCCCTGCCAGAAGAAAGTGTAGTCTGTTTCTCTTAGAGACCCACTGTCAGGCAGCCGGGTTTCCTGGAGGCATTGATGTTCAGTCTAGCCATCTCCTTGTTTATGATGACAGTCTTGCGGGAGTCATCGATGAATTCGAGGTCAGAAGAGAGTCCAGGACACATTGTACAGACATTCCAGCTGGCGAATCAAATTGACTTCTGTTGATTTTTGTTTTGGGTTGCCTGGTGCAGGATTAAGCTCACCGTTCAGGTGATCCTGATGCTCTACACACCCAATAGAGCAAGCGAGCATGACTGCGTAGCACCTTACTGTCCGGGGAGTGCCCAGCTTGAGGCAGGCGGTAGCTACCCAATGAGGCCTGAAGACTTCTCCCACCAAAGGACAAGGCCCCTGGTGCTCCAACATTACGCCAATTGGTCGGAGCTCATCACTGGTAACTGCCTTGTCCTGTTGGTTGATGCCGGAGTCATTTTGACTCTGCTGGAGGCTACTTTCCAGGTGTGTACCAAACGCCTACGTGGGTAATATGAAGACGCTGTGCTGTCCAGACTGCAGTGTCCCCCTTTTAGTGTCACTGGTAGGAGCCAAGGGAAAAGATGAACCAATACGACTTGGTGCCAGGCCAGATGCAGGTGCAGTAAAGCTACAACTGTCTCACGCGGCTCCACTCTGGGTCTTTATCCTCAAGCTGACCTTACTGAAACCTTTACTGAGATCGGGTCTAGCCACAAGGAAGCGGAGGTTCGGAATCAGGGTTTTCCTTCCCCTCGATGAGCTGCCTTCCCTGGCTGAAGAGCCTCAGCTACCCTGGGAAATTGGTTTTGAGGCACCAGTGACTAGCCTTCACCCTTGCTCCTGTCTCTAATACCAGTTTCGCTGTGTCGAGGCTGGACTCGGGCTTGGCTGTCAGAGGCTTTGAGAGACGCATGCCATGAGGAGCACTTTGAGATGCTATCAGAACCCAACCTTGCAACCCACTCCTCAGCTAGAACAGCCATTCAAAAAATTTGCAGTCCATCCAAAATAATTGTAAGGAATAAAGCACAATGTATGTCACCCACATGCCCATTTTATTTGGTGGCATTATGTACACTATGGCCAAACATATGCGGATGCCTGACTACCATATTCATATGTGAGTATCTCGGCTGTGCTGACTTAATTTTTTGTTTTTTATTTTTACACTTTGCACTGGTGTCCGGTGAGATGGACTGATGCTCAAGTGTTCAGATGTGGGTGGGCCATATAAATTTTTCCACTCCAGGTTCATAACCCAGATATGGAGTAGAACCCAATAGGCATGGAATATCATGTTCATACTTGTCTTGTGTTTATGCTACCTTTCAGACTGCGTGGAATAAAAAACCCCACACAATTTTAATAATTTTAGTCAGGCAACCTTCTGTTGAGCAGACCCCCACCCCACATAAATGTGATCACAGAACACGAAGTTGTGAAACGTTTAATTAACACAACAGGTGACAAGAAACGGCTTGTGAAGGGTAGTAAAGAAAAAAAGTGTATTTTATTTATTTTATCCAGGACTGAAGTTTTTTTCAACCATTTAAAGGAGCTGTGCAACTTTTCTAAAACCAGTCTTGCACATCGCTTAGAGCTCTACTATCAGGAGTTCTGCAGTTAGGCAGTGCTTACACCCATACATTCGATTAATATCGAATCATAAAAATATTCAAAAATGTGTTGACTGCCAAGCATGTTGGAAGTGGTTTCCTGTGTGTAAACATCACATAAGTTAATAATTTTGGTTCTGTTAAGTCTATTTTATTCTTTTTTTTATTTGTTATATTTTAGGTACGGTCTGTTGGTGAAAGAATCGTCCTCTATGTGTTAAACCGTATTGTTTATCGTACTAAAGAAATGAGCAGTGGAGAGATGCCCTTTCTGTGCCACAGTGAAAATGATTACGCCAAAATCTTTTGGAAGAATGGTGAAGCTGTGGGTTTCTACTCAGTTAAACAGAGAGGTATGTTTTCTCTTAAAAAGGAGGACATGATCAAATAATCAGCGGCAGTTTTATTTTAAAGCAGTGGTTCTCAAATGGTGCGATGCCGGGGGGGAGCGGGGCGCGTGTGACCCCAGGGAACATGCTGTTTTTTTGTTTTTTTTTGCCGTGTTAGGATAAAGTGTAATTGTACATCCACTACAGCAGGTGCCAGTGGCTTCCTCACTGTCAGAGTGTGCCCAGAGGTAAAATAAGAAATGAAGTTAATAAACCCACCATGGAAATTTTTAACAGGGACGGAAAGAGAGGCGGACAGAGACTGTGAGAGAAACGAAAGTCTCCCGGAAGCTAAGTTGAGGAGGTATGATGAAGTGGATGTAGCACTCTGCTTCAACTGTGCTGTGGTGAGAAACGAGGAAAGTCCGCCATGCTTACTGTGTCTGAAAACATTGGCAGTGGAGAGCATGAAGCCAAATAAATTCAGGCGTCACTTAGACATCACACCCCGATCACGTGATGAGCCGCGTGAGTTTTTTCAGCATAAACGTGCCAAATATTTCCAACAACCATCCCGCTTTGTAAATGCTACTCCAGCAAACCAGCGAGCTCTGTTAGCATCAGATAAGTTGGAGTACCAAACTGCTCAGTGCAGCACAGCAGAGGAACTAATCCTACCTGCAGCAGACACAGTCTCTGTCATGCTGGATGACATCAGCGCTGTGAAAATAAGTGCATGTCCCAGTTCAGCATTGAGCAGGAGCTGAGCGTTCATTATCATGCTTTAAACCTTGCTTCGAAAAGCTGTGCACTGCAAAATGTTCTCATTATAGCCATTAATTTTGACAATAATAATAATAATGCAAATTGTTTAATTCATTTTTGTTTTGTAGGTTAGTGTTTTATATATTGTGCTCCTGAGTTAATGTTGCTGATCAAATTGAATTTATTATTTATTGATTTTGTTTAATTTTATTATTCAGTATCGAATGGTTTAAATTGTTGGTCAAAAATGTTTACAGTTTAAATAAGAATACTTTATTTTAGGCAAATTGATGCACTTTAAATCTTTTTGTTTAAAGACTTAAAAATTGTTGTTAGTTATTCTTTGTTGGAAGTTGATCTATATTTTTTTTGTATTCAATAAGGATTTATGTTAATAAGGATACAGTGTTATGCAGAGGATTACTTATAACAACCTTTAGACAAATAACACATGTATGGGGGGGGGGTACTACAGAAAATAATTGAGAAGCACTGTTTTAAGGCCATACATTGTTAATCCAGTGTTGTGCACGTGTTACTGTACATCAGCTACTTTCTGCATAATACTGAGGTGTAGGTCATCATAGACTAGTTCCATGAACATTGAATTTAGTGTATTGAAGTGGACCCCTTGTCAATAGATTTGAATCTGTTACTCATCCTTAGGATCTGGTCGGAAATGGGATTCACAGACCTGGAGATTTACACAATTCTTGGTATTAAGAAGAGATCGGGTGTGTATTGGTGTGCTTTCTTGATTCGTTCGGTATGTTTATTTTGCCTCCTGCAGGGAGCATATGTGATAACTCTTTGAGGCAGAGCTATATCCTCCCCGTCATGGATTCCATATTTGTAAGGAAAGCTTACAGGGGAAAGGGTTATGGGCTGCAGATGCTGGAGGATTTTGTAGATTCTTTCAGTGAGGACGAACTTGGCCTGAAGTATCCTTTGTCGCCAGCTATGACCAATGGTAAGATTGTTTGTTTGTTTTTTGTTAGGTTTTGGAATTATCTTCATCCTTGATGCTGACAGATTTATGGTTTTCACTACCAAGTGGGGGAAATTCTGCCTGTGGTGTAGATGACATTGAGATGTAGCATATATATCAATGATGTATGTATGTGACCATCCATCACATTGTTAATCTGAAAGAACATAACACGTGCTTTCAATTTGGGTAGATATTTTTACAAGAAAAAAATTAACTTTAAATGTGGAAAATGAAGTTTGTACTTTAAAGCAGGGGTCCCCAATCACTGGGCTGCGGAACAGCATCCGGTTCCTGGCTCAATTGGTACCGGGCCGCAGAACAAATAGTTAATTATTTCCGTTTTATTTATCAGAGTCTGAACAATCTTTATTTTGGAAAAATCTTTTATTTTGAAAAATGACTGGATTCTCTAGGTTACATGTCGGTCATTTGAACGCTTAAGTGTAACCCACAATGGGTTACAGCATGTGAACAGAGGCGTGTTAGACATGTTTCAAACATTAGCGGGGATTTTGGGTGAGACTGAACCTGAGCTTTCATTCTCCCAGGTGTTCTCCCAGGTGGTGCATGATCTGTTTTTATTTATTTATTTTAAAGAAAAGTTCAAGCTTTACTTCCCAACCAACTTTATTTCAGCTGTTGAAAAATAACATTCATGGCGTTATTATTAATAATAGGAATATTTTATATAAATAAATTATATTTACAATTTAAACAACTTATGCACTCATTTTCTAATATATCAACTGCATTTGTCTTGCTCTCTGCAGTATGCAGGCATTACATGGACCGTTACCCTGCAGATGTAGACCTGTTCTGGGAGGTGGAGGGCATAGGTGGCCCCTACCAGAGGACAAGCGTGGCTTATAAACTCGCCTCTAGACCACTGAACGGTAAATACATTAAACACACCCCTCTGTACAACTTCATGATTGCACAGCTGAATTGGATCTTTTCAGCTGCTAAAGGAATTTTGGTGGAGAAACGATAACTGTTGGCTTAACTTTTTCATATAGTGTGGCCTGCCAATTGGAAACCAATATTTTTTTAAACAACCAATTAAAAACTAGTGTTCGTAGGGGATATTTTTAAATTTTTTTTTGTCCCTGACACTGAATACAGCACATCTTGTTTCTTGTCTTTTTTCAAACATCTGATTAAAAAAGAAAATGTTACTAATTAGCTGACACAATAAAATCCAAGTCTCGTACCGTATTCGACGTGATAAGCACCCAGGGCACTTTAAAAATTTGAGTGGGTGGGCGCTTATTAAAATGTTACCAGCGGGGTGGAATGGTAAGTGTTTATTACCTTCGAGGTGGAAAACATGAATAATAACGGAACAATAAGAGTTTTATTGGTATTTGTGTTATTCATGTTGAGGTATCAACCACACTATTTACATGAAAGATGAAAATAAACAGAAAGTGGCATAATTAAAAAAATAAAAATAAAAAACCTTACTTTTCCTTCCCGGTCTTCTTTTCCTTTCAGCTGTTCCCTGAAACATTTTCCCAGAAGTAAAATGGAGCCAATCAACACTAATGTCAACCTTGGCACATGGCACGTTGAACCAATCAACACAAACATAAACAAAAGCACATGGCCAGGAACCTCTTTAAACTTATGAAGGTAGTGAGCAGGAGAATCGGGTGAAAAATACTCCAGCACTTTGATATGTCCATATCTGGCTCATCATTCATTCAGAGCATCCGATAGTTTTGCTGTAGCAGTTTCTAATGATTCATTAGTTGAACATTTATCAAAAAATATTTTCCTGTTTTTTAAAGCAGGGCGGAACATTCAAATGTGTTATTACTGATGAACATTAGACATTCCCCAGTGGCGGGGGGTCTTGAAATACCATGTAAACTTACTTTTACAGGCAGTGAACGCCTCATTTTACAGTTACAGAGACTGATTGAATAAAATTGGTAGGTTTGATCTATGATTTTGCTCCCAGTACACATGAGCCGTTATTAGACGCAAGATCAAAAACATTGGGGGAGCACTTATTGGAGCAGGGTGCTGATTACGTCGAATACGGTATGTGTGTTTTGAGAACATTAGAGTTGAAGCTAACACTGTGGTTTCTTTCTCCACCTCCATATACAGTAGACAGGGACTATGTTGCTTGAGTTATGTGGGGTTGGACTGACTAGCGTTTTTTGAAATTCATCTGACACCAAATTGTGTCTGTGCCAAGTACTATGTAGTGCAAAATTGGCTGTGATTGACACAACCATAAGTGCCTTCTGATGTGAATACAGTTGTATGTTATTGTTATTGGTTAACGGTTACTTGTATCCTTTTGTAAGTAGATACTCGTAAAAGTGGCCATGGCGGGGATAATGGTCAAAATGGAGATATTGTGGAGGATGAGGTGGAGGAATCCGAGAACACCTGTCTCAACATTACTGTGGGTTCATTCTACTGACCAGTGACTGTAATGCTAATGCTCTTCTTGAAATCTTGATTCTGAAATGTGACCCACTCCAGCATAACATGGATTAAGTAGGAGATATTCATGAATTTGGAAAGAGTACTTGGTATGCTTTAAAATGAGGTATGATGATTTTAGCATGAAAATTAACTGGGCTACATCCCTCGTATGTGGCTAAACAGAAAATGCTACTTTTGAGAAAATAATAATTACAGTTACACAACCAGTCTGTGAAAGTCTGAACTTGAAACTTTCCAACATCCATAAACTGAATGAATCCGACGCTCAATCGATCAATACGATCCTCCTAGCAAAAGATGAAGTCCATTTTAGGCCTGTTTAGAGGCTTCCCATTGGTTTATCATTATGATTTCTAGGCATCCTTATAAATAATGAAGGTATACACCAAGCAATCACAGATGTCCTTTGAAAATCTGTAAAGTAAGTCAATATTCCCATTGTTTGACAACAACTTGAACATGGAACCCTTTCTTAAACAAGTATTTCAGTATGGCTATGTTGTACATGGTCACATCAAAGATTATGCTTTGAGGGAGGCATTTTTGAGATTTTTTTTTTTAGGTAAGCCAGATACATACTTTGACTCTTACAAAACCTGCATTATGCTGACGTGGGTCACATGCAAGCAAAATATTTGTGTATACATAAAAAGTAATGTGTTGTCTCAGTGAAAAATCAGTGGCTCAAATCAATTAAAATGTCATCTTGGAACATTACAATAATCACTGTTTGTAAGGGTACAGAAATCAACTATATTTGCTTGTTTATATATTGACTTTCTCAAATGAGCAACATGCATAATCAACTTATTTTTGCTTGTCATAGCTTCCTTCCAAAGGTATTATTCTGTCCATTGATAGTCATGTGACCAGAATTGTCCAAGCTAAAAAAAAAAATCACTTTTTAGCATATTTTCTTCATTTTGTCATAATTATTTTTCCATTCACCACAGGAGGAAGTTGTCATGGTCAACAAACATGTTAAAGTAACTGAAGGTATGTAAATAGCCAATGACTTGCATGACCTTTATTGACACCTTTTCACAAATCAAAACAAAAGGGCTGATAATTTGTGTGATTACATATTAACTAAGGGTATAAAGTTGAATCCTAACTATGCAACCATTCACACATGTTCACAGCAGTGGGCAATTTAAAGTAGCCAGTAAACCTAATTCGTATGTCTTTGGACTGTCAGAGGAAACCGGCGTACCCAGAAGAAACCTATGCAAGTACAGGGATATCATGCAGACTCTTAAGAGAAGGGTCAAATTGGTCACAGGGTTCAAAACCCATTAGCTTCTAGCTGTATGATAACAGTGAGGCTACACCACCCTGGGCAATCCTTGTGGTTAAACTATTTATATAGTACTCGATCACAAAGGCCAATACATCAATGGTTGTACAGATAGTCACATTATGAAAAATAAAGCTCATTGGCAAATAACAAAGGACATTAGCCCCAAACCACAGAAACCAACAGGGTTTGAGAATGAGGCAATGGAAAACAGGCACTTGAGTTGACTTTGGGACCTTATTTTCAGTTAATGAGTTTTTCCTTTAATTTCTACTTAATTGGATTTTATCTGTCAAAGACCTCTTCTCAAATGAAATATATGGGCATTTTATATATACATCTATCTGGTGACCCTGTAGTGCCTTTTGTTTACAATATTAATAAATGTGACCCACTGGAGGGCAATATTAAGGTGCTGGATTACCAATCCCAAGGTTGGGGCTTTAAACCCCACTTTGTCACTGATGTCCCCCAAGTGCATGCCATCTCTCTCACTGCCTGTGGTGAGCAGCTGACTTTCATCAAGAGTAAAAGAACCATCGCTGACTTTCATCAAGAGTAGCTGCACAGCTTTTTGTATGTTTCTGCCCTGCGATGGCCTGGAAAGCAGTCCAGAGTGTACTCTGCCCTTGCCTAGAGTCTCCTGAAATGGGCACCAGCCTCCCCACGACCCCAATTAGGATTAAGCTGTTCAGAAAATGAATGAATGACTGTGACCTACTGAAGTATGTGGATTTAATCACAAGGTAGTGTTTTGAGTAAAAGCCAGAGTAAGTTGAAAATGGTGTACCTGGACAAAAATGTGATGCCTCAAAAATAATACATCCTTCAAAGCAAAATATTCATTATAACCAAGTCCAAATATTCATGAACACAATCTATTCATTTTGAAATGCTTGTTTAAGAAAGGGTTAAATGTTCAAGTTTTTGTGAATTGGTGGAAATATCACATTTTATTTTTCTTTCTTCAAACCGCCTTTGGTTCATTGAGTACAGACGCTCCCCGACTTACGTTTTTAAGTGGTTCCAGAGGGCCGAACAGAAGTTGTTACAATGACGTATGACGCTGTTCTATACATCCATAAATACCTTTACCGTATCTCAAACACCCCTAAATCAATTATTATAAACATAATATTGTAAAATAATACCAACATTCATTTCAAATAAGTCACTTATTTATACGGAGTCACTTTACATGAAGCTTAAAACAGCTAATCAATGCTTACAATATGTGAGGCGCTCAAAACTGAAAGTAGTGTACTTGCTGTGGGTTATACGGACTTCCGGTTTTTCAAGTGCGCAAGGGTGCCGTTGAACTCGTTTAGAACACAGCCTGCATTGATGTGAATCGCCAGCGGAGAGTTCTCTTTTCATTAATTTTACTCTTTGCTTAACTGAGTATGCATGGTAGATTGTGCTGATCTGAGCAGATAGTTAATTCATCTGTGTATGAGACTTGCACCCATGCTAGTAGGCTTACGTTTCTGACCAACCATATTTGCTTAGGGTTGTAAAAGTCCGCAAAACGGTGTAAACACAGATCACAGAGACAATGGCTTAACACAAGGGTAACACGCTATACCTTCTTCTTTTCCTTTCGGCTGTTCCCTTCAGGAGTCGCCACAGCAAATGATCTGCCTCCATCTCTCCCTATCCTCTGCATCTTCTACTCTTACTCCAATGACGTTCATGTCCGCCTTCACCACTACATATGAAAAACGATGATATATATATATAACTGAACTGGGAAGAAGGAGGGGCACGTTCAGTCTGTCGTTTGTAAACAATGGACGTAGCGTCATGCGTCACTACGTCAGCGTACTACGTAGGGGTGTCTAAACTCAAAATTTGCCTTTTTTTTTTTGGAAAACAAAAACCCATAAAATGGATGAACGCAAGTCGGGGAGCGTCTGTATATGGATGATGGGGCGTTTCAAATGTGGACATTCAGAGACTGGTTCTGTATCTGTAATTGATAATGTCAAAAGTAACATTTCCAGATGAATGATGGTGTTGTAACTCAGACAATTTTTATGCTATAATCATGCAATATATCTCATTTTGAAGTGTGTTGAATTCTCTTTCTGAATAAGGTAAAAATTATAAGTGAACTTGCTTGATGTGAGGACTTTAAATGGTTTTAATTTCTTCTTTATGACCCTGTACCTGGTCATAATTCTTTGTGATTTTTTTTTTTCTGTGCAGAAGGCAGCTCACCAATCACTACCCACAGCAATGAGCACAGGCAGAGGAAGCGTGTCCGCAATGAAGATGAGGCAAAGATGGTGGACTCCCGGCCAGACAAAATCAACAGGTACTTAAGATTTATAAATGCAAAATAAGGGAGCTTCGTCTTCAGTTTTTTTAAATCTTTCACTATCAAGTAGGGTGCCACAGACTATAATGGCAAAAAAAAAAAAATTGAAATATTTTTCAGTTTCCAACCCCTCGTTTTGTAACCACACCATAGCTGCCAACTAGTATGTAAAAAATGTACATAGTACGTTTTCTTGGGTCTAAGTAGGGAAATCCGTTTTTGGGTTGGATAATACGTATTCGAATAATAATGCCGGTTATTTCGCAAAAAATCAACAAACCATAAACTTTCGCTATGAAGAATGTGAATAAGAAAATGTATGAGCCACTCCGAGTACCGTCCCTTGCCAAATTTAGCCACTTCACATTGTATGGGCACTGTTTATGCCGGAAGTTGGGCCATGAGCTAGCACGCATCTGTGAAGCAGTTGTGCAGCACTGTAAGAGCAATGTGCATGAAAGGGCTTTACAATCTGAATTGATGGTAGGACCTGCTCAAACTTCGTTGATTTCTTTCACTTCAAAAACAGGAAATATCAAAGCTGAATGTTTGTTTGCAGCCTTTTATGTGGAGCATAACATCCCTCTTGCTGCTGCGGACCACATGGGCAAACTGCTCAAGTTGCAGATGTAAACAAGAGCGACAGCACTACCTTCAATTCCCTCAGATTCTTTTTCGCAAAGTTTCCAGTATTGATCAAAAATTGAAGACATAGATGAAGCTATCAGCAACCTTGAGATGGAATTTAATGATTATTGCTCAACCAGTTTTAAAGAGGTACAAATGAGAATGTCAGCAGATGAGTTAGTTATGGTTCTCACTTTCCCACACTGTCAAAGGAGATGGGAAGCCCAGATTTCAAAAGTTGAGCCACTGCATATTAGGCATTTTATCAATTTCACATAGCAATGCTGAATGTGAAAGAATTTTCAGTCAGTTGAGGAAGAATAAGACAGACTTCAGGGGATCACAATCAGATGACATGCTGTCAGCCCTACTTATTCAAAAACCAAGAAGTAACACCTGTTATGAACAGACATTCACTGCCGCCTCCTTGCAGAGAGCAAAGGCTTCTACAAATGAAGCATTCAAAAAGGATCAGTTAGAAGAATGATAATAGCTTGGCTTTGGCATAACCTTCTCTGTCTGTACTAGTATACTTGTCAATCGGGGAAGTTTATTTTTAAGTGATACGATTGCTTTGTGGTGAGTAAAAATGCTTAGTACTAGTAAACTACCCTGTATTGTTTTATTGCATTTCATGTGAATCACCTTAAAACATGTTGAAGCATGTTAATTTTAAAATAAAAATATGGGGTGGAAAGGGGGGTGTTTTGTATCGATTTGATGCATTTTGATAGGCCGCTAGAGCAGAGTCTGTTTTTTGGTTTGGAAGAGTTGGCAGCTATGCCACACAAAGTTTCATAGAAGTATATGCATATTTACTTGTAGCTCAATTGGCTGGTATCTTGTCATAGAGTAACTATATGTATTCAGCAGAACCTTATTTAATGGAACCATTTCTTTCTATTACATTAATGGATTGTGTGCTTTATTTTATTGAAGTCAATATTCTTGCTTAGATCTGTTTTGTTGTTAGACATCATTTAACAAAACAACTACTGTGACAGCATAAACACATCACTGTTTAATATAGTGTTTATTCATTAGACACATGGCATACCACTGATTGAGTGGTAATAGGATAAGTGACTAAGTGTTATCTGGCCAATTAATAAAAATACGTGAAAAAGCTAGTATCTGGTTACAATGTTACAGTTAGCTAAAGTGTCTTTTTTTATTATTATTTATACAGTGGTACCTCACCTTACGAAATTAATCCGTTCCAGAGCTTTTTTCTTAACCTGGATTTTTCGTAAATCGAACCGCATTTTACATGTAAAATGTGTGATTTGTTCCAAGGCCCCCAATACTACCCCTAAACCCTTTAAAATTATAAAAGCATACCTTTTAAAACTTCCTTCTGCTTCAATATCGTACCGATGGTAGACGGGTTTGGCCATATTCCTTTGCGATATCACTCGAGCCCGTTTCTTCTTCTCACTCGCACCGGAAATCACATGCGCGTGTGTGTTGACTGTCTTCTTAGCAGAGTTATAATTTTGCAAATGTTTATGAAAGGTTAAAAGCCTGAGTCAAGAAAAGCATTATGGGAGATGCAGCTCCGTAACAGTCAACGGGAAGGAACTGCGTTATCCCTCCTAGCCAATGGGAGGCCAGCGGGGCAGGATGTTGGGAGATAGGCAATGGGAGGGAGCAGCGTCAGCCCTCCTAGTCAATGGGAGGCCAGCGGGGCAGGATGTTTGAACGTCGTTGATGGGAGAGCAGCTTGTGCATTGTTTGAATGGCGCGTTTGGCATGTTTCGTAAGGAGAACTTGTTTCGTATACAGAGACAAAAATGTTTTTCGTAACCTGAATTTTTCATTTTCTGGGACAATCGTAACGTGAGGTACCAGTGTGTGTGTGTGTGTGTGTGTATGTATGTATATGTATGTGTGTGTGTGTGTGTGTATGTGTGTGTATATATATATATATATATATATATATATATATATATATATATATATATATATATAAAATAATTAACACACACAGTGGGGCCAATAAGTATTTGGCAATGTAAAAATGTGCAAGTTTACCCATTTAAAAAGAGAAGAGAGGTTTGTAATTTTCATCATAGGTACGCATCAAACTTGAGACAGAATGTAAAAAAAAAAAAATCCAGGAAATCACATTGTATGATTTTTTTTTTTTTTTTTTTTTTTTTTTTTTTTTAAACAATTTATTTGTGAAAATGGGAGGCCAATAAGTATTGGGCAGCTAGAAAAGAAAGATTATTTCGGCCCCCACTCATTAACAGCATGAATGACACCTGTTTGAACTGATTAGATGCATAAGAGACCCCTTCAAACTCTCAGACTGCAGTCTTCACCAAGACCAGAGAGCTTTCCAAAGACACCAGAGATAAAATTGTACAACTGCACAAAGCTGGGATTAGTCAAACTGCAATTGGTAAACAACTTTGTGAGAAAAGATCAACAGTTGGAAACGTTATTAGAAAATGGAAGAAGTATAACATCACTGACAACCTCCCTAAGAGTGGCGCTCCATGCAAGATCTCACCTCGTGGGGTTCAAAGGATCCTGGGAACAGTGAGTAATCAGCCCAGAACTACACGGCAGGAACTGGTCAATGATTTGAAGACGGCAGGAACCACCGTCACAAAGATGACAATAACTAACACACTACGTCGTCATGAGATGAAATCCTGCATTGCCCGAAAGGTTCCCGTACTAAACAAAAAACATGTAAAGGCCTGTTTGAAATATGCTTAAAGGCCATCTGGAAGATCCAGAGGAGGATTGGAAGAATGTGATGTGGTAAATAAAAGCACCTTGTTGTGCACCTGTCGGCCACCATAAAGTACAACATTATTTTGAAAAGCCATGGAGCCGCACCAGAAAGGTGAAAGAGCCGCGGGTTGCCGACCCCTGGTATAGATCTACATGTAAATTTGATCTATAACTTAGAAGTTATAGCATGCAAAATATGTACATCATATTATATCATCTTTGTGATATTCAACTGTCATATAGTTGTGTGTAGTTTGGCCGTAAGCTGTGCGAGGGCACTGTGTCGCGAAGACGTAAACAGTGCAGCTTTGTTACAGCCATACAAATCAAGCAAGCGGAATTTCTTGAAAGCATGAGAATGATGGAGAATGATTCATACAGGATTAATCATGAATAAAAGTTGCCGTTATTGTGAACTTTTAAAGCGTATTTGCGACTTACATTGCATAAATATTTGTAAGAACATGATTTTGAATAAAGGATTTATATATCGCCAAAAGGTTCACTTGACAACTTTTTTTGTCGCCAGACCAAGATATTGTCCGTCATTAAACCGGCAATATGGTAAACGGGGTTTTATATAGATCAGAGGGCGGGCCCTGGTAGGCTATCTGTTAACAATTGCAACTGTTTATAATTTACCTTGTGTTAGTTGTGTACGTTGTATTTAAGGTCTCTTGCTGAAAAAGTCCTTGATATTTCCTTGCCGCTTAGACATCGTAACAAACGTGTACAGTTGTTTATAAATAAGCTTATTTTGAATCTGACATTTGTTGAAACTAAGAAATGCACATAAATGCAAATCGAGCCCAGCCTCGAAAACAAAACCGGGGGGGGGGATCTCGGTCCCAATTAACCATGGAGTGTGTGTGTGTGTGTGTGTGTGTGTGCATTTTATATGACAAGCATATGCAGACGTGCCCCAACTTACGAATGAGTTACGTTCCGGATGGCTGTTTGTTAGATGAATTTGTTCGTAAGTCATTACCGGGTGTTCTTTAGAGGGGAACATGTATTTAAACCTTGTATAAGTAACCTATACGAGTTTGTACCGTATACAATCTCTCTCTACATAGTCCTTTTATTTCATTCTATTGAATTGATCATTTATTGGTACAAGGTGCAAACCGAAATGCACCATAAGTTATCAAGCTTACTGTGACGTCAGTAACTTTCAGCCAGACCCAAAATGCAAGAGACGGAGTAGGATGAACATGGGAGAGAGTTTGTTACAGTGGAGGCACTTAAGCAAGGTGAAAATGTAGTCACTGCTAGTGACAAGGAGAAACATGGAAACTTTAGATACGGGCAACTACGGAGCGGGAACCGGTCGAGTGCGGAGCTGAACCCAGGAGCCAGAGAGATCACTGGAAAACAGGGACGTGAAGAGGAACAATCTTCTAGCACCGGGATGAGCATGCTGCTCATCTTTATAGCACAGTAGATGGGGAAACAATGTCAGGACACTTTATTAAAATTCTTTACAAAACGTAGTACACACAAACTAAAAAGATATATAAATTTTTTTTAAATTAAATTAAACCCACATAATGGGTATAATAAACATTAAAATGCTAAATATAAAACTATTCAATTCTAAAATGAACACTTGTACATTATCAATATTATGTCCCGTGTTTAAACTCCTTGTTCCTCTCAAGCACAGCACAGCTGATCTGATCAGATTTACAGATAGTTTCACTCTTATCCAGTTCATACTGGAGTCAACTTGTTTCTTCTTTGAATGTTTTGACGCGAGTTCAGAAATGAATCCTTCTGCTTGTAAAGCACGGTAGATTGGTGAGTAGGGTCAAATGTGCGCATTGAGATCCACCCGTGTGTCTGCCACGCCCCTCTGCTGGACCCTAATCGAATTTTACATGTACCTCAGGATATTTGATATATCTTTTTATAGATTTTTTTTCTACCTGTTCTTCAATTTCATTTCACTTTCATTCTTGACCTCGCACAGCCCTGTTCAGATGGCCGGATGTTTGTAAGTAAAGTCTGTGTGTGTGTGTGTGTGTGTGTATATATATATATATATATATATATATATATATATATATATATATATATATATGTGTGTGTGTATATATGTATGTATATGTATATGTGTGTGTGTATATATGTATGTATATGTATATATGTGTGTGTATATATGTATATATGTGTGTATATATGTGTATATATGTATGTATATGTATATATGTGTATATATATGTATATATATATATATATGTGTGTATATGTATATGTATATATGTGTGTGTGTGTGTGTGTGCACATGCTTCTCCACCTCTTTTCTACACCCTCCATTGCTCTGGATTGTTGAGCCTAAGTACTTAAAATCCTCCACCTTCATTATCTCTGCTCCCTGTAACCTCACCATGCCTCTTGGGTCCTTGTCATTCACACGCACATGCATTCTGTCTTCCTGAGGCTAACCTTTATTCTCCTCCTTTCCAGGGCATACCTCCACCTCTCTAGATTTTCCTGCACTTGTTCTCTGCTCTTACTACAGATCAGTGTCATCTGCAAACATCATGGTCCATGGGGAATCTTGTCTCACTTCATCTGTCAGCCTGTCCATCACCATAGCAAACAAGAAGGGGCTCAGAGCTGACCCTTGATACAATCCCACCTCAACCTCGAACTCTTCTCACACCGACAGCACACCTCACCACAGTCTTGCATCTCTCATACATGTCCTGCACCAGTCTAACATACTTCTCTGCCACTCCAGACTTCCTCATGCAATACCACAGTTCCTCTCTCAGCACCCGTCATATACTTTCTCCAGATCCACAAAGGCACAATGCAGCTCTCTGACAATCTCTGTACTTCTCTATTAACATCCTCAAAGCAAACACTGCATTGGTGGTGCTCTTTCTTGGCATGAAACTAAACTGTTGTTCACAAATACTGCCCTTAGTCTAGCTTCCGCTATGCTTTCCCATAACTTCATCGTATGGTTCATCAACTTTTTCCCCCTGTAGTTGCCACAACTCTGCGTGTCTCCCTTGTTCTTAAAAATGGGCACCAGCACACTTCTCCATTCCTCTGGCATTTGCTCACTCACGAAGACCTTGTTGAATGTTCTCATCAGAAAATCTACTGCTACCTCTCCTAGACCCTTCCAGACCTCCACTGGTATGTCATCAGGACCAACTGCCTTTCCACTCTTCATCCTCTTCAATGCCCTCCTCACTTCACCCTTACTAATCTTTGCTACTCCCTGGACCTGAACAGTCACCTCTTCTACCGTTTTGTTCGCTCTCATTTTCCTCATTCATCATCTCTTCAAAGTACTCAGTGGTGTAGTGGTAAAAAAAAAAAAAAAAAATGTGGATAAACTGTAAAAAAATGAATGAAACTGCAGAGTAGCCTAACTCGATGGCATTGGGGCGTTTGGGGGGGTCTCCCCCAGGAAAAATCTTTGAATTTTGGGCTTGTAGAAGGCATTTAGTCATTTTTAGGGTACAAAAGTGCCTTCACATACAACACATTTTGAATTTTGATCTAGAAAATTATTTGAAACTTAAATCTAGATGTAGTAAAAGCAACTACAATTTTAATGTTCAAAAGTAACAGATGTAAAATACACAGCACCTTCAAAAACATGTCACTGTATGGACTAAACTAGAAAATACAAACCTTCAAAACATGTATTTAGTAAAACTAGATTTCCTTCTTGCATATGTCACCTTATATAATGAAATTGTACATTTTAACTCTCCCATGTAATTTCAAATGGATGAAATGGAAATGTTTCATGTTATTCATATTTAACTACCAATATAAATAAATACATACAAATATTTACATACATACACATGCTTTTACGTACATGTACATGGTATACATACGTGTGTGTGAAAGTGTGATAGTATAGCCTAATATAGCATGTATAGTTTATAATCTCTGCAAAGCCGTCAGTGTGTTTGTCCCTTGCTAAAAGGGTTGTGACAGGAAGGACATCCGACGTAAAAGCCCATGCCGAATCAGATGATTTGCTGTGGCGACTCGAGAACGGGAAAAAGCCGAAAAGAAGATATATAATACAGGCCTATGTGTAAAGGCTACGTTAGACCTAAGCAACTAGCCAGTAGCCTGCACAGGCTACACCACTGCGGCAATGCTGCCACGGGCTAGTTAATTATACAGATCTAGTCACTCCACAAGCATTATGTTTCGTATTCTCTATCTATAGACATTTTATGCAAAATTATAAAATCTTTTCACTAACAGGTTAATTGCTCAACGCTATATATAATGCTGGAAAGGTCTGCAATACCATATATAAATATAATGCGGCATGCCAACATTATATTTGGCAACATTTGAATGGGTTTATATCATGTTTAGAGACAGGTAGGAGAATACTTGGTGTGTCATCTGGAAGGAGAGTAGATAAGGAGACTTGGTGGTGGAATGAGGAAGTGCAGAAGTGTGTACAAAGGAAGAGGTTAGCTAAGAAGAAGTGGGACATAGAGAGGACCGAAGAGAGTAAACAGGAGTACGGGGAGACACAGCGTAAGGCGAAGGTAGTGGTGTCAAAGGCCAAACAGAAGGCGTATGATTTGTATGCTTTGTTGGAAAGTAAAGAGGGAGAAATTTATTTGTACAGGATGGCACAGCAGAGAAGTAGAGATGGGAAGGATGTGCAGCTAGTTATAGTGATTAAGGACAGAGAGGGAAATGTGTTGACTGATGTCAGAAGTGTGCTGGGAAGGTGGAAAGAGTAATTTGAAGAGCTGATGAATCAGGAAAAAAAGAGTAGAAGAGGTGACTGTTGAGGACCAGGAAGTAGCAAAGATTAGTAAGGGTGAAGGTTGCACAGCTTAGAGGGAACATTGGTCCCTTGTCGAGTATTAAGTTGCTCAACGATTTATGAGGCAAAATTAAGTGAGTAAACTACTAGCTGCTGATTAAAAAAAAAAAAAAAAAAAATGTGGGTAAACGCAGTTTACGTGCGTATAGGCAGGACGACAGCACTGAAAGTACACTTTCCATCTTCCCAGCACACTTCTGTCATCAATCAATACATTTCCCTCTCTGTCCTTAATCACTCTAACTTGCTGCATGTCCTTCCCATCTCTATTTCTCTGCTTCCAACCTGTATAAATCATTTTTCCCCCTCTTTACTGTCCAACCTATCAAAGTCATCATGTTTGGCCTTTGACACCGCTACCTTCGCTTTACGCCGTGTCTCCCTGTACTTCTGTTTACTCTATTCGGTCCTCTCTATGTCCCACTTCTTCTTAGCAAACCCTTTCCTTTGTACACACTCCTGCACTTCCTGATTCCACCATCAAGTCTCCTTATCTACTCTCCTTCCAGAGGACACACCAAGTATTCTACCTGTCTCCCTGATCACATTAGTTGTAGTTTTCCAGTCATCTGGAAGCACTTCCTGACCACCCAAAGCCTGTTTCAACTCCTACTTGAAGACAACACGACATTTTTTCCTTTTTCAGCTTCCACCACTTTCTCTTCTGCTCTGCCTTTGCCTTCTTGACCTTCCTCACCATCAGCGTCATCCTTCACACCACCATCCTGTGCTGTTTGGCAACATTCTCACCCACTACTACTTTGCAGTCACTGACTTCCTTTAAATTACATCGCCTGTACAAGATGTAGTCTACTTGTGTGCTCCTACCTCCGCTTTTATAAGTCACTCTATGCTCCTCTCTCTTCTGGAAGAAAGTCTTCACCTTAGCCAGTTCCATCCTTTTTACAAAATCTATCAACATCTGTGTTCCTGTCCTGGATACCAAACCTGCCTATCATTTTCTCGTCCCCTCTGTTGCCTGCACCAACATGTCCATTGAAGTCTGCAGAAATTACCACTGTTTCATCTCTGGGGGTACTCTGCATCACTTCATCTAATTCACTCCAGAATCTCTCCTTCTCTTCTAGCTCACATCCTACCTGTGGGGCATAAGCAATAACAACAATGAACATTATGCCTTCAATTTCTAACTTGAAACTCATCACTCTGTCTGACACTCTTTTCACTTCTAGAACATTCCTTACCAACCCCTCCTTCAAGATGACTCCTCCTCCATTTCTCTTCTCATCCACGCCTTGATAAAACAGCTTAAAACCTGCTCGTAAGCTTCTAGCCTTGCTACCTTTCCACCTGGTCTCCTGAACACACAGTATGTCCACCTTCCTCCTCTGCATTCATGTCGGCCAGCTCTCTACCTTTTCTTTGCATAGTTCCAACATTCAAAGTCCCTACTCTCAGACCTAGACTCATGCCTTTCCTCTTCTCTCTCCGCCTCTGGACACGCCTCCCGCCTCTCCTTCGACCAACAGTAGTCCAATTTTCACCAGCACCCTGTTGGTTAACAGCACTGATGGCGGTTGTTGTTAACCCAGGCTTCAACCGATCTGGTATGGAATTCGTTTTTATCATTCGCATAACAATTTTGGCACAAGTTTTACGCCGGCTGCCCCTCCTTTTGTAATCCCCTGCATTTATCTGTGCTTTGGTGTGAGGGTGAACACTGTCTTTTGCCCCCCTTATGGCTACATTTAACCAAACTACTTGCATGAAGTGCTGAAAGTAAACAGAAAACAGTATACTGTAAATTAAAAAAAAAGACCCCTTACTTTTCCCTCCCTTTAAACATTTTCCCGGAAGTAAAATCAAGCCAATCAACACTGTCAACTTTAGCACATGGCACATTGAACCAATCAGCACGAACAAAACAAAAGCAGATAGCCAGGAACGTTTTGTAACTTTATGAAGTTAGTGAGCAGGAGAATCGGGTGAAAAATCCTCGTCATCACTTTCTGATAGGTCCATATCTGGCTCATCGCTCCATTCATTCAGAGCATACGATACTTTTGCTATAGCAGTTTCTAATGATTTATCGGTTGTTGGACATTTGCCAAGAGAAAACGTCAAAATATTTTCCTGGTTTTTTTTTTTTTTTTTTTTTTTTTTTGAGCAGAGCGAAACAAGCAAATGTATTGTTACTGATGAACATTATTAGACACTATATACATTCCCCAGTGGCAGGGGGTCGTGAAATACCATATAAACTCACTTTTACATGCACTGATCGCCTCATTTTACGGTTGCAGAGAAAGATCGAATAAAATTGCTAAGTTTGATCTACGATTGTGCGACCAATACACATGGGCGGTTATTAGACATGAGAGAAACACTGGGGCCGGTGCTGTTTACAATTTTATATATATATATATATATATATATATATATATATAAGTATAAAATCTCGATCATATTCAATGTAATAAGCGCCTTGCTCCAATAAAATGACAGAACAAAACAGTAGAAGAGGTGACTGTTGAGGACCAGGAAGTAGCAAAGATTAGTAAGGGTGAAGTGATGAGGGCATTGAAGAGGATGAAGACTGGAAAGGCAGTTGGTCTTGATGACATATCTGTGGAGGTATGGAAGTGTCTAGGAGAGGTAGCAGTAGATTTTCTGATAAGAACATTCAACAAGGTCTTCGAGAGTGAGAGGATGCTGGAGGAATGGAGAAGTGTGCTGATGCCCATTTTTAAGAACAAGTGAGACATGCAGAGTTGTGGCAACTACAGCGGGATAAAGTTGATGAGCCATACGATGAAGTTATGGGAAAGAATAGTGGAAGCTAGACTAAGGGCAGAGGTCAGCATTTGTGAACAACAGTTTAGTTTCATGCCAAGAAAGAGCACCACAGATGCAGTGTTTGCCTTGAGGATGTTCATAGAGAAGTACAGAGAAGGTTAGAGGGCGCTTCATTGTGCCTTTGTGGATCTGGAGAAAGTATATGACCGGTTGCTGAGAGAGGAACTGTGGTATTGCATGAGGAAGTCTGGAGTGGCAGAGAAGTATGTTAATGTGGTGCAGGACATGTATGAGAGATGCAAGACTGTGGTGAGGTGTGCTGTCGGTGTGACCGAAGAATTCAAGGTGGGATTGCATCAAGGGTCAGCTCTGAGCCCTTTCTTGTTTGCTATGGTAATGGACAGGCTGACAGATGAAGTGAGGCAAGATTCCCCATGGACTATGATGTTTGAAGATGACGTTGTGATCTGTAGTGAGAGCAGAGAACAAGTGGAGGAAAATCTAGCGAGGTGGAGGTATGCCCTGGAAAGAGGAATGAAAGTTAGCCTCAGAAAGACAGAATACATTTGTGTGTGAACGACAAGGACCCAAGAGGCATGGTGAGGTTACAGGGAGCAGAGATAAAGAAGGTGGAGGATTTTAAGTTCTTAGGCTCAACAATCCAGAGCAATGGACAGTGTGGAAAAGAGGTGAAGAAGCGTGTGCAGGCAGGTTGGAATGGTTGGAGAAAAGTGTCCGGTGTGATTGGGATAGGAAGGTATCGGCAAGAATAAAAGGAAAAGTGTACAAGATGGTGTTGAGGCCAGCAATGTTGTATGGTTTAGAAACAGTGGCTCTGGGAAAAAGACAGGAGGCTCAGCTGGAGGTAGCAGAGAAGAAAATGTTGATGTTTTGGAGACAAAGTCAGAGAGGCTAGATTGAGATGGTTTGGACATGTTCAGAGGAGGGATGGTGAGTGTATTGGTAGTAGGATGCTGAGGTTGGAACTACCAGACAGAGGGCTTAGAGGAAGACCAAAGAGAAGATTTATGGCTGTGGTGAAGGAGGACATGAAGGTCGTTGGTGTAAGAGAAGACGATCCAGAGGATAGGGTGAGATGGAGGCAGATGATTCACTGTGGCGATCCCTGAAGGGAACAGTTGAAAGGAAAAGAAGCTATATATAATTTTAAAAAAAAAATCTGATCATTGCTGAATTTGAAATACAGTGGTACCTCACCTTACAAAATTAATGCGTTCCAGTGCTTTTTGCCTAACCTGGATTTTTCGGAAGTTGAACCACATTTTGCATGTAAAACGTGTGATTTGTTCTAAGGCTCCCGATACTACCCCATAAACCCTTTAAAAATGATAAAAGTACACCAATTTTGTATGATGTGTGTTAAAAGTAAAAAATTATTTATTAAAACATTTTATTAACATATTCTACCATTTTACCGGTGGTTGCTGGTCCGAAGAACCCTCACCCCACCCTCCTTCACTCAGTCCTTAAATATGGCGGTTGCTTTTTCCGAATTAATCGCCTTCGTCAGTGTATCTCCCGCAATTTTTTTCCTCCTTCATCCAAAGGAGTAACAGTCTCTCTCGTCGTTCAGTGACGACATCTTTTTCGATATCACAGTGGGGCCTTTCGAAGGGGTCGTCGCTTTTAAGGCCTCCTTCTGCTTCAATATCGTTCCAGTTGTCGAGTGGTTTCAGCCATACTCCTTTGAGATTTCACTCAACCGCATCCCACTTTCATATTTTTTTTAATCATCTCCTGTTTTACTTTTATTGATAATGGAGCCCGCTTCTTCTTTTCAGTCTCTCTTGGAATCACTTTCTTGGGGCTCATGATTAATAATGAAAAACAATGATGCAAGGAGCACACTCAAAAAACCTCACAAACCAATAGTACAACTCTCCTTCACGCGTGTGACGAACAATGGGTCGAAGGCACATGGAAAGCATTATGGGTACAGTACTGTATTATGGAGATTCAGCTCCTTACTAGCCAGTGGGAGGTCAACGGGGCGGGGTGTTGGGAGACAACCAATGGGAAAGCAACTTGCGCATTGATTGAATGACACATTTGAATTTTTGAGATGGCGCTTTCGTAACGTGAACTTGTTTCGTATCCAGAGACAAAAATTTTAGGAGAATGTGTTTCGAAACTTGAATTTTTCGTTTGGTGAGACTTTCGTAAAGTGAGGTATGACTGTATAGTATTGGTCTAGTGGTACACAGTTGTTGTTTTCAGAAATGATGGCTTGTTCCTGTTGTAGTCTGCCAAAGGAGGAGTGTAGATTGGAGGAACTCTGGAAAGAACTTTCTTCAAATCAACAAGTGATTTCTGCGGGTTTCTATTTTTGATGATTTTTGCGATTGTATATTTTTGTTAAATTTAACAATAGATACCATTTCAGGTGTTTGCAGAATATTACACATAATTTTGTCACTTTGGGATGATTTGAGCTACCAGTATTTTCCGTATTTATCCATATATTTTCCGTATATTATCAGTATTACCGTATTTTCTGGACTATACGCTGCTCCGGCGTACAAGTCTCACTGGCCAAAAAAAATGCATAATAAAGAAAAACCCCACAAGTCACACCGGACTATAAGTCGCAAACTCATGGAAACTGTCTCCCTTGGTTTGGATATCTGCTGGCAGTTTTTGTGATGTTGTGTTCCTCACTCTGATAGAAAGTCGGTTGCGTTGCATGAAGTGGAAACACTACGAAAGTCCTCAAGCAGAGTAATTTATATCCGTCTCCTTGACAACTACCTGGATGTGGAGACGCAACTATACTTTTGACAAGCCTCTCCCTGCAGCACGTTGCTCAAGCCCCCATGTGCGAACTCGTTCCTCTAGCTGTGGCCATCTAGCTTTTAGCCCACGATTAGCTTTTTTTTGTTTTCTTCATTGAAGTAGTAATCTCCACTTTTCTGCCCACTTGTTGCCTTCTTGCGATGAGTGAGTGTAAAAATAAACATGTGAACAGAATTACTCGTCCTTCTCAAAAAATTAGCATATTGTGATTAAGTTCATTATTTTCTGTAATGTACTGATAAACATTAAGGGCAGTGGTGGTCTAGTGGTTAGGGCGCAGGATCGCTGATCCTAAGGTTGGGGGTTCAAGTCTCCACAAGGTTGCCACTGTCCCCCCAGTGCAGCTAACTGGGTTATCAAAGGCCGGCCATGTCTCTCACTGTCTATGGTGAGAGGTTCATGTAAAAGACCCATTGCTGACTTTCGTAAAAGAGTAGGCTGAAAAGCCGTCAGCATGTTTCTGTCCCTTGTTCAAAGGGTTGAGTCAGGAAGGGCATCCGACGTAAAACCTATGCCAAATCAAATGTGCGAATCCGATGATTCGCTGTGGAGATTCCTGAGAAAGGAAAAAAAGGGAAAAAGCCGAAAGGATAGAAGAGTACTGATAAACATTAGACTTTCATATATTTTAGATTCATTACACACAACTGAAGTAGTTCAAGCCTTTTATTGTTTTAATATTGATAATTGTGGCAAAAAAGTAAAGAAAAACCAAAAATCCCGATATCAAAAAATTTGCATATTTCATCCGACCAATAAAAAGTGTTTTTAATACAAAAAAAGTCAACCTTCAAATAATTGTTCAGTTCTGCACTCAATACTTGGTCGGAAATCCTTTTGCAGAAATGACTGCTTCAATGCGGCGTGGCATGGAGGCAATCAGCCTGTGGCACTGCTGAGGTGTTATGGAGGCCCAGGATTCTTCGATAGCGGCCTTAAGCTCATCCACAGTGTTGGGTCTGGTGTCTCTCAACTTTCTCTTCACAATATCCCACAGATTCTCTATGGGGTTCAGGTCAGGAGAATTGGCAGGCCAATTGAGCACAGTAATACCATGGTCAGTAAACCATTTAGCAGTGGTTTTGGCACTGTGAGCAGGTGCCAGGTCGTGCTGAAAAATGAAATCTTCATCTCCATAAAGCTTTTCAGCAGATGGAAGCATGAAGTGCTCCAAAATCTCCTGATAGCTAGCTGCATTGACCCTGCCCTTGATAAAACACAGTGGACCAACACCAGCAGTTTGACATGGCACCCCAGACCATCACTGACTGTGGGTACATGACACTGGACTTCAGGCATTTTGGCATTTCCTTCTCCCCAGTCTTCCTCCAGACTCTGGCACCTTGATTTCGGAATGACATGCAATTGAAATGCTTTGATCCAAAAAAAGTACTTTGGACCACTGAGCAACAGTCCAGTGCTGCTTCTCTGTAGCCCAGGTCAGGCGCTTCTGCCGCTGTTTCTGGTTCAAAAGTGGCTTGAACTGGGGAATGCGGCACCTGTAGCCCAGTCCACTGCTTCCACAGGTCCCCCAAGGTCTGGAATCGGCCCTTCTCCACAATCTTCCTCAGGGTCCGGTCACCTCTTCTGGTTGTGCAGTGTTTTCTGCCACACTTTTTCCTTTCCACAGACGTCCCACTGAGGTGGCTTGATACAGCACTCTGGGAACAGCCTATTCGCTCAGAGATTTCTTTCTGCGTCTTGCCCTTTTGCTTGAGGGTGTCAATGATGGCCTTCTGGACAGCAGTCAGGTCGGCAGTCTTACCCATGATTGCTGTTTTGAGTAACGAACCAGGCTGGGAGTTTTTAAAAGCCTCAGGAATCTTTTGCAGGTGTTTATAGTTAATTGGTTGATTCAGATGATTAGGTTAATAGCTCGTTTAGACTACCTTTTCATGATATGCTAATTTTTTGAGATAGGAATTTTGGGTTTTCATGAGCTGTATGCCAAAATCATCAGTGTCAAAACAATAAAATGAAATATTTCAGTTGGTGTGCAATGAATCTAAAATATGAGTTTTATTTTTATCAGTACATTACAGAAAATAATGAACTTTATCACAATATACAAATTCTTTGAGAAGGACTAGTTTCTGTAATAATTTCACATGCAAGTTACACCTTCAGCCAAAGTATGGAAAAAAAGTGCAACGACTTTTCAGCTTTTCCCCTTTTTTTAGGGGTTGCCACTTATTGTCTGCAAAATACGGTATAATGCATCCAAACGTTGGCACTTTTTTCTTTTCTGAACACATTTAGAGGGTGGGACAATAAAAATTAGCACCCTTTTTTGTGTGGCACCCTACTATCAAGTATTATTTAAATTGGTATTTCATTTCATATTCTGGTTAACCTGAAATAAAGGTAATGTGACTCCACCCATCCCAATGTTTGTCTGGAACAACTTGGTGCTAAGTCAGTATTTGTCTATATATTTGTTCTTGGTAAAATTTGGCCTGTCCTGCTGCTTTAAAAGTAAAACTAGTCTATCACATTGTCTCTCTCATTCACACTCATTTGCCAAATTGCTTAATCTTACTAGGGTTGTGGGGATGCTGGAGCCTATCTCAGTGGTCATAGCATGAAAACGACACACCCTGAACAGCTTTCAGGGCCAGCACACACAACCATTCACACAGTCTAAGGTCTCTGTACTGTAAATAAGAGAATTGACTAGAAATACATGTTTTTCTATATTTTCCTCACATTTTTATCAAGGGTGTTAATAATTCTAGATTAAATGAAATTGGGCATCATTGTGGCATAGGTGAGTATATCTGCAGCACAGCAAAACAAGACCTGGGGTGTGTGTGTAAGTGTAAGGATTGTGAAGGTGAGTCGAAGATGTTGATGCATGGTGAGATTTATGTGTCCGAATGGCATGTTCTCTGATCACAGGATGGAGATGACTGAAGACGAGAAGGATGTCATCCCTGCAGATGTGGTCAATGAATCAGTGTTTGACACTCCTACTGAGGCACTAGTTTCTGTAAGACACAACAGCACACACATTTTTGGAAGTTTCAGCAGGATAATTTAAAAATACGTTATGCTTCATCACATAATTTTCAGAATGTCTTGAAACACAAGCCTGATTCAAGTGTGATTCTTCGCTTCATCTGAAATCAGTAATTATTTGTTGTGACCGTATAGTTCTGTATTTGTTTACCATAGGTAACGGAGTCTCTGGTACATGCTCAGATAAAGAAGCATATTTTAATTTGATTTTGTAGTGGAGGAATGGGCAACATTTTCTGAACATCACACAGTCCGAAAGCAGTGAAAAGATGCCAGTAAACCTGTTTAACCTATAACAGAATCACACTTCAAATGAATAGGATAAAGAATTCGGTGGGAATCAGTCCTAGCGGATAGCCTCAGTTTGCTGCCCCCAACAAATTGCTCACTACTCTGTATAGTCTACTATATTTTGAGGACATGTGGTGTTATTGTAGTCGGAGTCGTACATTGTATCCCAAAGTGCATCATGAAAAGTAGTGTACAACACAGACATTTATTAGATGCCGCATTGACGATTAGGACTGTGTATGTGTGCGTATGAATGATGGGAACATTGACCTGTATCTGTATGACTATGCATGTATACTACACTGGTCAAACTGAAGAGCATCATAGGGAAAGCACAACACACAACATTTAGAGGCTGAGAAGACCTACAGCAGCAAACGGCCCCCATTAGGTTCTATTCCTATTGTTGTCATTTCACTTTGGTGCCTCCTTTAGTGATAGCTTTCTGTCAACCTCTTCTGCACCTCCTGTGGACCTGCAAAAAATAAAAATATATTTTACAATTATAGTAGCATTTTTAGAAAGCTGATTATGAAATGAGGAATGGTTTTGCTTTGTGTGCTTAAAACAATGCCTTGTTTGTGTGCATTTATTGGGGAACTCAGATGTTTAATCATTTTGGGCTTTTTTAGATGATGACCACTTGGTTTTGAACAATACTTTCTTTATGTACTAAAGCCTAAGGAAGTGAACTGCAAGCAGGCTGAAGATAAGGATGGAGCAGAAGTGGAGCAAGAGTCCGCTTTGAAGAATGGCATGGGTGATGAGGAAAAGGAAATTGAGGCTGAGGAACAGGCTAAAGAATACACAGATCTTTTTCAAAAGGTTATACATAAGTATGATCAGGAACAGTCCTCAATGTGTATCATATCAACCTTAAAGGTTGTAGAAGAGTGAAGGTTACTGAAATGTGAATAAAAATTTAGTTGACACGGTTGTCTTTGTTCTGCTGTATACTGGAATAAAATATTTAGTGTACCTTGATTATAATACATATACCTACGTACATATCCTCTCTTCTGCAGGACGTGTGTCATACTGTGGATACTCCAGAGGAACCTGCAGCAACGCAACAGGAAGTGGCATCTGTAGCTGAAGAGCACCATGACATGGAATTGGGCACTGTAGCTCATGTGCATCAAGATGATGATCCTGCAGCTGAGGGAAGGGTCGTTGAAAATGAACAGCAAGAGGTAGGCACACAAGTAGCTCCTGCAGCTGAGGAGGAATGGGAAGTAGCTCCTGCAAATGAAGTAGTAGGTCCTGCATCTGAAGATGAACAGGAAGAAGTGTCTGTCTCTGAAAAGGAAAAACCAGAAGCTCCCACAACTGAAGAAGGTGAAGCCACTGTAGCTGAGGAGAAACAGGACGTAGCTTATGGAAAGAATAAAGTAGTTCCTGCAGCTGATGAAGAATGGGAAGTAGCTTCCGAAATGGAGAAAAGTGACAGTGTTTCTGTATCTGAGAAGGAACTCGAGGTTAGAACTGAAATCGAAGATAATGAAGTTGTTCCCAAAGTTGCAAAACAGGAAGTAGATCCTTCCAGCACGGAATTGTCTGCTTCACTTGCCCCAGATGCTGAGGAAGCACAAGCACAGGAAGAGGCAATGGATGTCGGGAATGATTCTGGTGATGAAACAGATATGTCTGAACAGTCTTATAAGGAAGAAGGGAGTCAGTCTTCTGGAGACAGACCAAACACACTGGTGGTGGAGGAGGAGGAAGCTACTGAAAATGAGGATGAGATGGATGAAGAGGAAAAGAATCTGGATGAAACTTCTGATTCTTCAAAGGGTCTTCGAGGAGCCAGAACCTCAGCAGGGCCTACAACCTCCAAACGCACTTCAAAAAGACTGAGCAAGATTACCCTACAGGACGAAGAGGACGAACAAGGAGCGGAGGAAGCGGTTGAAGAGGATAAGGGAATGAGCACAGAGGAAGAAAAGGTGACAACAGAGGAGGAGGCAGAGCACAGTTCAGATGAGGAGGCGCAAGGACAGGATCCACCAGTGATTGACAAGCGGGTGTTGAGGGGGAAAACCAAAGTGATCCAGACAATGCAGCGAACCAGAACCAAGCGACGTGGCAAGATGTGAACACACTTCATACGCATGTGCACTGGATCTTGCTCTTACCCAAGCACATATTTTAATAATGCACACGGTTAATATTTCAAAAAAGTTTCAAAACATTAAAAAGTCACTAAGAGGTGTGTGTGTGTGTGTGCGCGTGTGTAAGAGCTTGCATATGTGTGTATTAATGGTCTCGATAAACACATGCATAAAGGAGCTCAAACATGACGTGGTGGGGTTTTTTAAATTCTGGATTTTTATATTGAGGTTTGTGGTAATGATGCTTCACGGTGTTCTAAGAGCTACTCAATAAGTTAACTCGGTTTTTATTACCAAACAGGAAAACAAAACCCCCTAACATTTCAGGTGTTTATATTTCCAGAAGACATGCTTTATCGAACTTGGTTATTGATTGGTTTCAATCCTGTTTGTAAACATACTGATCTACCTTCACCATTTAATCGCAATTTCAGTTTGCCCAGTCAGGACTGTATGATGAGCAGTTATTTGTTAAAGGCGAAGTGAATATTAATGAAAAGATCCTGTGATGGGAGATCTAAGCAATTATTCATAAAAATATCTTCAGTTTGCTTCTGATGTTTCAGTGTATGGTGTGTGTGTGTGTGTGTGTATATATATATATATATATATATATATACACACACACAATAAAACAATAATTCGTCTTTGAAAATATTGGTGAAACGACCCTGAGAGGAAAGATCGGAGATCTGATTTCTGACTTAACCGTACATCAATGGTTTTCACTTGGTGGTCCGTTGGTAGATTTCTGTTAACAATTTCATGTTGATCCGTTTTACTGTTGTGGGCTTTTTTTTAAATATATGCTGCTCTTGTTTCTCTGTCCACTCAATGACTCGTCTCTTCCTTCCAAACTGCATCTGTCTGGCATAGTGATCGTCTTTTGCTCTGATTAAGTTAGCAGTGTATGTTCTTGACGACCCTGCTTGCCGTGATTTCCCCCAAAAAAAAAAAAAAAAAAAAAAAAAAGAAAGGATCTTGGCACATGTTCACTTGAGCACATAAACCATTTTGCCACCGCTGGCTTCAATTTAATGAACCGTGTGATTTTCATCTGGCATGTTCTGCAATACACAGTTTACCATGTGAGGTCACTGATTTCTAAAAGTCAGTCTTTAAAGTGACACGAATTTTGTTTGGAGGAAGATCTCAAAGTTCCTTGTTTTGCAGCATGGTCGGGTTTTGTTTTTGTGGTCTTCATTGGAAATTGGTGTCTTGTGTTCTGTTTTTCAGAGGTACCAGCCTTTCCCTGTACAGTCTACTGGCTTTGTCAAATTCCTTTTTGTTAATCTTCAGCTTGTTTAAAGTACCGATTGAAGGCAGATCATCTACAGGACAGCAAGGTGCTTGGATAGAGTTCTGCTTTTCTTTAAGTTTGGTTTGAAATTTCCTTGAAACGTGTCAAATTTTTGGTCAAGTTTTGATATTTCTTGCTTTTGAAAATGCCTGGAGTATCATATAACCTGGTTTTGGTGTTACTTTGTTTTTATTGCTTCTCATTGATTGATTTGCCAGTTTGCTCTTCATTCAGAGTTTGCAAGTTGCACTTTGTCTTCGAGTTGGAGGAGGAATGTTGGTGCATATCGTTAGTAGTACGATTATCGTTCAGCTTCAATGTCCGTGACGGAAAGAAGTCTGCTCAGAAGAAAATCAAGAATTTGTCGATGGCTTTCCATCAATCAGAAATGAAACTATTTAGGATATGCTTTATTATATTCCCAACCGCTGGATATGGACAGTTGTTCTGTGATTTGCTAGGAGGTCTGCTCATGTATTGTGGGTACAGAAAAACAAAATGGCAGAACTCCAGAAAGATTCTAAAGCATGAGCCATTATACAAGTTCATTTCAGCTTTGTGGGCTACAACCCACATTGCACACAATTGGACACCACAAAGCTAAGGTCTTGTATAATTTAGAGTGTATTTCAGATGAAGTCAGTGTTACAGGTTATTACTTGAATCTGAACTAAAGAGAAAAATTAATAATTTGATTGTTACTCAAATGGGACAAATGTGTTGCAAGAATATTGTATTATCTTGTCAGTTGGGTTAATCTAATAAAATGATTGAAATGGATAAAATAGTGTATCGTGCAGCCTAAAACTATTGTAACCCTCATCAGTAAAAGTACATTTAAGTTCATATTTGATCTTTTTATTCCTTTTGTTTTGGTTTGTTTGCTTATTTCTGTACAGCTTACGCTTACCACACGAGGGCGCTCCAAGGTTAAAATAATCAAACACGCAATCCTGATCTGTTTCCCTCCCCACTCCAGTGGCAGTAATTGAACAAACGTGTGTGTGTTACATTTTAGATTGACTGTCTTTTCATAGGTTTCACTTCTGTAATCACTGCATTTCCATACTGTTTCCAAATCCACATTTCAACTCGAATACCCTTTTTACTGTGAATTTTTTTTTGTGTGACTTTTCCTTATTTTGTCTCATATTACTGCACCGTATTACTGATTTAGTTCAAGCTGTGACTTTATTTCTGTAGCAAATAAATGATAATCTTTATATTCATTAGATTTTGACATTGTTTACTTTGTACCAGGCTCCTTATTCATCTTGCCTTTGAGTTTCAGTAGTACTTGTAATTTAACGAGATTTTGATTGAGCCTGTTTCGGAAAAACAATCGTGCAGAAGTTCAATGTTCAGCATCGCAATCACTTTTATTATTGATATATATAAACGTGGAGATTGGATCAGTGTTGTCCATTTCAGCTCCATCGATTCACTTAAAAGATAATATTTAAACTCGCTCAAAGAAAACGTGATGTATGTTCAAGATAAGGTCTATAATGAAATGAATGAATGAATGAACAGTATCTCATGAAAAAGAGTCAAGTTATTCCGGATATCAGCCCAACTGGGATCAGTTATCACACGTCTCTATTTAAACCTTTCTCTATATTCAGTGTGAGCTCAAGACTATGAGTGTGATGTACAGTACATTGGCTGCTTACAAAAGAGAAGACCTGCAGTCTATTTAGTTGCACCGCCTTTATCTTTGATTACAGAATCTGATCTGCAGGATATTGTTTCATAAACGTTGGGCAGCGTGGCCTTTATTTCCTCCCCAAATCCAAACGGCCATATTAGGCTCATTGGCTGCTCCAAATTTCCCCTTGTTACTGTGGGTAGGCCCTGTGATGGCGAGCTATTCAGGGTGTACCGCCCTCTTTGCCCAGTGTTGGCTATGATGGAATTCGGCCGATTCAATTCGGTTTTATTTGTATGGCGCTTTTTTCCCCCCTCAACATTGTAAACCTTCACTGTGTAAAGCTGTTTTGTGACAAAGTACAGAAGAGTTTAAACATTTTCTACAGCCCTACACATCTCATGAGAGAGGGAGAGAAACTCCTGATGTTTTATATTGTAGAGTTTAAATTCTTCTTTTTTTCCTTTCGGCTTTTCCCTTCAGGGGTCGCCACAGCGAATGATCTGCCTCCATCTCTCCCTATCCTCTGCATCTTCTTCTCTTACACCAACGACCTTCATGTCCTCCTTCACCACATCCATGAATCGTCTCTTTGGTCTTCCTCTGGGCCTTCTGCCTGGTAGTTCCAACCTCAGCATCCTACTACCAATATACTCACTATCCCTCCTCTGTACATGTCCAAACCATCTCAATCTAGCCTCTTTGACTTTGTCTCCAAAACATCTTACATGTACTGTCCCTCTGATGTGCTCATTCCTGATCCTATCCATCCTCGTTACTCCCAGAGAGAACCTCAACATTTTCATCTCTGCAACCTCCAGCTCTGCCTCCTGTCTTTTCCCCAGGGCCACTGTTTCTAACCCATACAATATTGTAGAGTTTAAATACAATATGCAAATTAGTCTATGACGTCTCTGGTGCCTCTTTGAATGCGTTTTGGGTTCTTTCCCCTGAAAACAGTTGGGGATGTGCTCGACACTCTGTTCTCATCCCCTCCAAAGTTGTTCCTGTTTCCGTCATGCCCACATCCGCCGTTTCCCCCGCACGGGTTGAGAAGGAGCCGAGGCGGGCTTGAGATGTGAACTCGCGCGCGCTGCTCGTCGCTACTTTACGGTGAGAATTCCGATCAAGTCAAATAAACAGAAGCGCTTCGTTTACTACCGACAGTTTCGACACTGATCTATTTATTTCTATATCTTTTTGTTTTTGCGGGATGAATGAAACAAACTTCCAACTACATCGAGCTTTCGATCCCACTGCATGTGTTTAACTCATGATCTTATTAACAATGAGTTTATAATCTTAATACTGAAAGAAGAAAAAAAGAAAAAGAAACAAACAAATGTTTACACAAGTCGGAAAACTTCCGAATTCGAGTTACTCGGAAAATATTTGCTCTCGGAGTATCTGCGTCACTGAAGAGTTTAGGGACCGTGGCTAAAGTTCACGAATAGAACCAAAGTGAACAGTGTTGGCCAGCCAGCAAACGAACTAAAACACGCCAAAGTGGCTGATGCCATTGTTTAAATACTGACACATTTACATAGCTGATTTGCACGTGTGCCTCCCAGTAAGAAGGTCTTGGGTTCGAGTCTTGTCCGGTTTTGTACATACTTGTGGGCATTTCCAGGTTTTCTCCCATAATCCAAAGTATGTAGTAGTGGCTCATTGGGTAAAGGCTTCTGGGTTATTAATCTATGCTGGCCCTGTGATAGTCTGGTAAGCCTTTCAGGTTTTACCTTCACCCAGTACAGTATTGTTTGAGATGGGGTTACAGGGAAGCTGTGGACTCGGGCAGGGGAGACTGGAGTTTGTTGGAACGTTTGAGATTGAAAAAAAAAAAAAAAAAAACGCAAAAACTGCTGAGGTGAGCTGCTGCCCTCTAGGGGCGGAAAACAACACTCGGTTAGTTTCGTGAACAAGCAGCACCGAGTGTCTGGAGAAAAGCAGAAGCAGAGTCGTGCCAGTATTTGAAGTCGATTTCCCCTAAAACATCAATCTTGGCTGTATTTTGAGACAAAAACAAAGCATGTTTCAAAGTGCATTGACGCATGGTGTGCACTGCAGGGCAAGATGGATGCTCGAGGCAAGTTGAAACATGGTGACAGGACAGGGGTGTGGGAACATATTGGAGGCTTGTTGAAACACTGTCCCAGCTAAATCCAACAATCATAATCCTCCATCAAAATTATCCTTTCAATCTGTGTCTTAATTTCAGACTCGGCCACGTGGAATAATAATTGGCCAGACCCCACCTGATGTCATGGAAAGAGCAATCATAATAAATCAAAGGTCATGTTTTGGTGTAGCAATTGACTTTGCCCTACCACACGTCACACTTTTACACTATCTATCTACACTGTCATGAAGATGCGCCATGAGAAGGATCTTCTCAAGATCAAATTCGAAAACAGTAGATAAAGTCTGTTGGGTTTTTACACCTGAGCCTCACGGCTCATCAGGCCGGTGTTTATCCCAGGTTTCCATAGCATGAAGCAACTAGGAGCTCAATTCCCCCTGGATGGGACACTAGTCCATCGCCGGTTACCTTCCCAGTATATTTTTACTGGTACCCATTTATACTGCTGGCTGAACAGAGGCACACTTGTGGCTGAGGCCTTGCCCAGGGGTCTTGGCACAGTAAGGGTCTCGGTGGGATTCGAACTCACAGCCTCCCGATCATGAGCGCAGCGCCCTAACCACTACACCACTGGCTCCACAGTATGATATGCAATTTTTTTAACTAATCGCGGTGGTGGGGCTAGTTGGAACACCTACAGTAGTCTTGGTTGAATTGTATTATAACCTTCAAGGAAAGCTTTCTTCCAATGCTGCTCTGTGTTTTGATGCCTTTCCACCATAACCAACTTTAGCAGTTTGTGCTACACTAACTCTTATCAAGGCTCAGACCAGATGTCCTAGCCCTCACTCCCAATGTGTACCAGTGAGCCTTGAGCGCCTGTGACACTCATTCCAGGCTCTTTTTTTGCCAGTCCATCACCAATATAGACACACAACCACTCGCATTCACACCTCAAGGCATTGTGGGACAGCCAATTATCTACATAATGTACATATTTCTGGACTGTAGAAGGAAACCAGACCATTTTGTGGAAACCAGCATAAAGAGAACATGACCCAACAAAGAAAGGCCCTTGATGTGCACCGGGCTTTACCCCAAGACCTTCTTCCTGTGAGACAGAAGTGCTAACCACTACGCTGCCCCAAGCTTGCATTTAATGCTAGTACACCACGTTTACAGCTGGAGATTAATTTAGTATCTGGATGATGTACTTTTTTTTTTTTTTTTTTTTTAAGTGTAATGTAAAACTGTTTTATTGCTTCACTTGGCAAATGCCCGAGGGAGGAAAAAAAAAAGACTGAAGCTGTTCATTATATGAGGGGGTCATTCCATTTGGTGTAAATGATTTAATGCAAAAAAAAAAAAAAAATTTCAACTGACCTTCAAAACTCCAGGAACCTCATTAACAACTACACAGGAAGTTTTTCAAGTATGATGAATAGGCATATAAACAGCAAAAACTAGTTTAACAGGATTCCTGACCAGGTTACAGAAGTACATTTGTAATCCTAACCATGAGCTGTTCATCATATGTTTGCATACTAATGCTAAACTGAGGACTTCAGTAAGCCGAACTGTTGGTGTTGGATAATGTATGTCATGTGTACAATGTGAGTACTGTATATTGGTTTGTTTTAAATAGAACGTTTCATTTGAAATGTAAGGACTATAATTAGAAAAAATGTTAGTTTGTCAAACTGTCAAATTTACTTCTGAATGTTTTCTTCTCGGATGATCAGGCTGTAGATCAAACAAGGAGTCAATTTTAATATTTCTTCTTTTCTTTTCGGCCTCTTCCCATTCTCGAGAGTTGCCACAGCGAATCATCTTATTCGCACATTTTGATTTGGTATAGGTTTTTACGTCGGATGCACTTCCTGTCTGGATGCACTTTAGCAAGGGATAGAAACACGCTGACCGCTTTGCAGCTACTCTTTACGAAAGTCAGCAATGGTTCTTTTACATGAACCTCTCACCATAGACAGCGAGAGACATGACCCGCCTTTGATAACCCAGTTTGCTGCACTGGGTGGGACAGTGACAACCCTGTGGGAACTCGAACCCCCAACCTTAGGATCAGCGATCCTGCGCCCTATCCACTAGACCATCACTGCCCCAAAAGAGTCAATTTTAATAAGCTGCATTAATAGATTGAAATTTGGATATTCTTCTGTAACTTTTCAATGGAGACATTTTCAGTGGCTGTTCAAGTCAAGCCTCATCACGTGGTGTGGTTTTTTTTAGTTTCTGTTTTGACTTCACGAACCGCCTCCAACCTTTTTAAAAATGCGTCATCAACCATCTAGAAATTTGTATTTCATTGGAAGCATAGGCCTATTCGAAGGTGATCTCTGACTAATCTTTCAACCTTTTCTAGGTGTGCAGGGATGGGCTTCCCTGTGGATGTGCTGGAAACCAAGAGTCATGAAGAGCTCAAGTGCTCAGCTGATATCTACACAGAGAAGCTGCTTTACAGTGACCCTGACCATGCTGATTATTTCACACTGCCCAACGAAGAGAAGGTATTATTGATCATAGCCATCACTTTTGGAGCTTCATTAGGTGGAATGCTATGCTGATTAGCCTACAATATGATGTGCACCTGCCCAGGCAGTATGCAATTGATGGTATTATGCTTTTCGCCAACTTTGCTTGCTAATTAGTAAGATCTTGAAGTCTTGTCATTTTAAAAATCATGTTATTGGTGACCTCCCATGTGCTCAAGGTTTAAAAAACCTTGGCGCACATGGAACTTCATTCGAGATAAATAGCAGCATACCTCCAGATAAATAGCAACCTTAAGGACTTCAAGAGTAAGAGTATGCATTCTTGATTTAAGGTGACCCCACAGAACAAAATCACAAGGTGCGAAGTAATGGCAATGGGCTGGCCAACCAACAACATAACACACCAGGATCAGTACTTTCAATAATCTTCCAGCTGTACTGTAGCATCATCTTGGTAACTTAAACACTTTGAGCTTGAAGAACTGTGTGGTTACTCTCCAAGCTCAAGTGTTTAAGTAAGGTTTGGGCTACCAACAGTTCTTAGCACTTAGCTCCTGCCTCAGTAAGTTTCATGTGTGCAGATAATGATGAATAAAAACTCTATTGAATGAAGTTTCACATATGAAAATCATAATTATTCCTATTTCTTTGAGTTTCTAAAATGTGGGAGGTTTTTGTGGGTCACCCTGTGTAACCCCAGGGAAGACTGATTGTCCAGTGGCTAGAATGGTTGCATCTCATCACGCCAGTTCTGGGTAAGAACTGGGCGCTTGACTGTCGAGTCTCTCTGCATACACTTTCCTGTGTGGGTTTCTTTTAAGATGCAAGAAGCCCCTAGTTGTTGATGTGTTAGTAGCTGTCTGTCTCTTTGAAAGTTTGCTCATCTACTGGAGAGCTACAACAAAAACATTTAGGGCAGCACAGTGGTGTAGTAAGGTCCTGGGTTCAATTCCCAGGCTCTACGAGGGAGTTTCTATTTTAAGTTTGCATGTTGTCTCTGTCCTTTTATTTGCTTCCTTGACAGTTCATGCACATTAAACTAATTGGGTGCCTCTAGGTACAAATGTGTGTTGGCTGTGCATTGGATTGGTGAGCAGTTCAGGGTGTACCCTGCCTTTACCCAGAGTAGACAACTGCTCATCTTTTGTCCCGACCCTATTAGCATAAAGCAATTTGGCAAAGGAATAAATGTATAGCTATGCATGAGCAGGACCAAATCATAGCTACTACAATCCAATTGCTTCAGCCAATTAGTCAGTCAGGGTTTGATTTTTTTTTTTTTTTTTTTTTTTTTTTTCCCATGCAGACACGGCACAAAAGATGAGCAGTTGTTTTTAATCTATGAGGATTTCCCTCTTGAACTGTGGAAGTGTATACAGAGAGAGATTCTTGGAAGATCTTCTGGGCATATGGCCTACCTCATGTGATGGTTCAAAGCATCAAGAGCTATCAACAGTGTTTTTTTTCTGCCCTGTTGGCATCAGCCACCTTGGCAAGGGTATATCATGTCCTTACTGCTCTTCAGCCTGTTGATTGACTGAATTCCATGTCATACTAATGATGGACCTTGTCGTCTTCTCCTGAAGACCTAGATCACACCGATGTCGACCTATTTTATTGTTCTCATGAAGAGATGCAAGAAAAACATGGTGACTCTAGAAGTCTGCATTGCAGATATGTGTTAACATAAATGGTAAGAAGCTAAGCATCTATTCAAACCTTGTCAAGATCAAGAAAGAGCAGCTCCCTTATGCGGACCAGTTCACATATGTGAGAACTTATGGAAGAACCAAAAATGACAAACAAAATTTCCTCAAAAACAAGAACCCTCGGCAATGTGCCTTATTTTCCCAATGCAGTACCCACACCAAACTGAAACTCTACAAGAGCTGTCAACTCGTGTATTTGATCTAGCAAATGGCAGAGCAGTGTTTGATAAAGCTGTTTTCATTTTACCCTAAGAACCTTTTGAAGGATATTATCTCCAATGGAGATCTTGTAAGGCAGTGCAAAATGGACTCCACAGACTCAATAATTTTGTGACGACATTTGAAAAGGATTGGGCATGCCATCAGGCAAGAGCAGGAATCTCTTTTGTAGACTGGCCTTCATCGGACACCTCATGGGAAGAAAAAGATTATGGTCTAAAAACATGTGAGGGCATAGAGTGGAAGCCAAGATAACAGCCATGGGCAAGAACTGGAATGAAATATGGAAGATGACAGAAGACTGGCAGTAGTAGAGGAACCTTATTGGTGCCCCATGTGCCACAGGGCATGATGGGTAGTAAGTAATTACTGAGCCTTATGTTTCTGTTGCAGAACAAATGACTGATAATTCCCAAAAGCTAAGCCGTACTTTCTTCCTGGAAACCACTACATAATATATCTTAACCTACTTCAATAAATTAACATCTAAAATTTAAACACCATTATTATATTATATCCTCACATTAGTGCAGGATGGGCGCGTTGTTTTAATTTAACCACTCAAGGTCTAAAGAAAGAGATGGACAATACCAGTGCAGTACTGTTTACAGGGAACTATAAATCCATCTGTACTAATCATTTATTAAAGGGTAAGGGTTAGTCATGCCACAGCTTAATGTAGACTTGGTGTAGTTCTCATCACCCACTCATCTGGCAATCGTCTTCATCTTTCTTGGGTCACGGGCCACACTGGCCGAAAGTGGGTTGCATCCTGCACTGCTCGACAGACCATCTCAAGGCTAAAACACACCCAACCATTCACACTCCAATCCATATCTGTGGGCAATTTGTGGGATGTGGGAACAGTTAGTCTAATGTGCATGTCTTTGGACTGTAGGAGAAAACCTGTACAAACACAGGGAGGACATGCGCAGCACTTTTATAATAGACATTCAGAGATTATTCGGCCCTCAGTGAAAATAAGCTTGACTCCTGTAATCACCAACAAAATCATTCATTTATTTTCTGTACCGCATAATCCTTATTAGGGTCATTGGGAGGCTGGTTCTCTTCTTAGCCGACTCTGTGCGAGGGAAGAGTGCATCTTGAACAGCTCACCAGGCCGTCACAGGGCAGAAACATGCTGATGGCTATGCAGAATACTCTTGATGAAAATTAGCAGTGGTTCTTTTACACCCTCTCAATATAGACAATGAGAGATCTGGCCGACCTTTGATAACCCAGTTACTCTGGGTGAGGGCAGGATGCACCGTGGACAGCTCTCCAGGCTATCACCAAGCCTGACAAAATCATATGAACCAAATAAAATTATAGAAGAGCAACAGACAATGCAACAGCGGAAGGCTTGATGACTTTTAAATTGATTGATCAATTAGTACATAATCCACTACAGGCTGAGTGCCCTAAAAGTAATAGTTTGTGTGGTTAGAATTCTGGGTATTAAATTTGTTTATTTTATAATTGGGGTAAGATGAGCATTGGTTTACATCGTGGTTAGCATACCAACCTGAGATATGAGACAACTGGTCGTTCAGGGCATTTTTGTGATTTCCACCCACAGTCCAAAGACATGAATTAGTCATTTTCAAATTGGCCATTTCAAATTACCCCTAGGTGTAAATGTGATAGTAAATGGTTAAGTGTTATCCCTGTGATTGACAGGCAAGGTGTTTGGGGTGTACCCAGTTGCCCTTCTCTCCAACCACCTCGCAACTCTAGTCAGATGAAGAATTTCTGCAAATAAAATAATGAATTTAAAAGTTAATGCTGACTCATCCACTCACTGTAAATGTTTTTATTATTTCAGGTACAGCTCAACTCGTGCAATGTGGGCCCTATTCCTCTGTATGGAGTTAACTCCCAGCACAATGTCTTGGCTCTGTTCACCCCACAGGACCCTTACACAGGTCATAACCTGCTCAGTTCTTTTGTATTAAACCATAGTTCCCATGTAATTTCAGGTAAAAACTGAGAAAACACTTGTTTATAATTCAACAGTATACATAATTAAGCCCCAGATGTATAATTGGATTTTATTGGCTGAACATAGAGATTCAGTAATAAAGCAGATATGTTAAATTCTGATTAGACCACTTTTTTTTAAGCAGATGGAAAAATATACAGTTGTTTCATAAGTGATGCTTTAGTTGATTGTACTGTGTCATGATTTTATGATGGGTATGATGATCTCAGACAATAACTTGCTGGCAACAGTGTAAAGATGATGTCTCACATGGAGTCATTCTCGCCCATTTTGTTTATTTCACTCAATTAACATGCTGCGTCTAATTAACTAAATAGCCTACCAAACATTTATATATTGCGTCAGCCGTTACTTTTTAGTTCTGGGCAACAAACTGTAGTTTTCTGTTTTGAAATTGTATGTTGCCAATTGTATTAACAATTATTAAAAGGACACGTACTATACATTTGCAAAACAACATAATTTGTGATCTTAGTGAATGGCATATTTTTATTTGGAAGGATTCATATCTTTTTGTCTGTAGAGGGGAAAAAATGCATTGATCTATTTCGAGTAATATTTTTCAGCTATGGCTTTGCAAAAGACTTATTTAAATATGAAAGTGACCAATGGAATGGTAGTGGTGGCTCAGTGATTAAAGTTCTGGGTTATTCACCAGATCGAGAGTTCAAGTCCCAGTGCCACCAAGTTGCCATTCTTGGGCCCTTGCGCAAGGCCTTTCACCCTCAATTGCGTAGTGTATAACAATGATAAATGCAAGTTACTCTGGATAAGAGCATCTGCCAAATTCTGAAGTGTATATGTAAGAATTCGCTACATCAGGGGTTTCTCATCATGTACATGGCTAGCTAACTTCCAGAAGACTTTGGCTTCAACCCTAATCATGCCCAACCGACCATGTGATTATTGCCATAAGTTCTTGAACCAGCCAGCACGAAGCTAACTTTCCAGGAACAGGGTTGGAGACTCTGGGGCTTGGCTGTACTACAATATATAGTAAAAGGTGTTCGACACTTCAACATTGCATCCGTATTGGGACTTCCCCAGACGGTTGCCTGAAATTTCGAAGGGTGCAATTGAGTAAATCATATTTTTGTAGTGTATCATTAAAATCTATGAGGCCCAAATCTATTCCATATGCATAAATTCGGCATTACATGGTCAACTTGCAATAACGATTTTTCATCAACTCACAACAGATGACCACCAACAATTAAGTTGGTGCTAGATAGTCACCATAAAAGTTCACCATGTAATGCTGACTTAGGCATGTCGTGTAAAGGTTTGAGTGGAAGAGCTGGGGAATCCTGACAGACTTCACTGAAAGTCTTTAAGATCAACTGGAACCCCAACTGCACCCCAGGTCTCCTCACCCAACATCAGTGTCTGTCCTTACTAATGCTGTTGTGGCTGAATGGACTGACTTCAACACAGCCACTTTCTCAAATCTAGTTAAATGTCTTTTCCACTGCATATGAAAGTAATAGTTATTTGTAGACAAGCCTTTAATCATATAACGTACTATAGGTTTTAACTTTTGAATCTTGGCTTTTGAGTGTAATTTTGGGAAATTAGACATTTCATGAATTTTGACTCACTTTTCTCTTTTATCACACTATTTTTTCTTATTCTAGTTGTGGCTTTGTATTTGAACGGTCAGTGGTACACTGTGGAGGATATCCTGAAAACAGCAAAACCGGGACGAGAAGGCCTTATTGAGGTAGCAGATTGCTTGCGCTTGAATGATAATCTGAATGACTTTCTTTGGCCTCCATTCAAAGATGACTCTTTTCCCACTGTCTTTAAGCAATTAAATTGTTCTTTTGTATAAGTAAGTTCTGTTGACTTATTACATTCACTAATGGGACAGGATATGAGATTGATCATGTGATAACTCAAAACTAATACATAGATTGCCGCAAAATTTTAAACAAATTTGTGTCTTGGGCCAGCAGAGAAGGTATTAAAATTTGAGCATGATCCAAAGCTGGATCTGGACCGGGACAGTTTTGAAGGAGTTTTTTTTTTTTTTAACATTGCACGAAGCGTAAGGAGGTGATAATCAGCCAGAATGCAATGAGAGAAAAAAATACAGAGCTAAAAAAAAAAAATTGAACAGGCTACAAAGGGTCATCATAATTCTACATCATCTTCCAATCTAACATGTTTTTAACAGACATTTAACAGACAAGATAGCACTGCTTTGGTGGGGGTTTGCACTCTGAGTGCATCTCTAGTTTTATGAGATCTAAATATTTGTTAAATAACATCTTTGAAGAACTAACATGGGTTTCTGCCCACCTGATTTCGTGTCATGTGCATTAAAACAAAATTATGCACATAAATTGTATAAATAAATTTTAAAAAATGTGTGGCTGTTTAAGACCAGAGTATGTGCAAAAATTTGACTGTTTTTCTTTACCATTTCTAGGTGAGGTCTGTGGTTGAGAGGATTGTCCTGTTTATCCTAAATAGCATTATTTATCGCACTCATGACATGGGTAGTGGAGAGATGCCGTTCCTGTGCCACAGTGAAAACGACTACGCTAAAATCCTCTGGAAGAATGGCCATGCTGTAGGCTTCTATTCAGTAAAATTGAAAGGTTTGTTTATCATTTGACGAATTTTCCATGATACGAGCTTCGATCTCACCAAAAATCTGCCTCATCCAACGAGCAAAATTTTGATTTATGAGCCCTGCTGGAGAAATGGCTTTTCCAGGCCGATTGGCCTTGTATTCTTTCGCATGTATTCCTCCACGCTCCGAGAACGCCTTGTACAGCGCTTCTCAATTATTTTCTGTGATGCCCCTATAGAAAGAAACAAAAACATTTCACGCACCCGGCAGTGCCCCGCGCGCGACTATGGTGTTTACTGCACTTCATATTGTTTGCTTGGTGCGTGTTCCCTACACCATAGGGAACACAGTGAGAGCGCCATTGCCACCCCCTGTAGAGAATGTGCAATTATACTTAATCCTAGTACAGTATGGCAAAAAAGCATGTTCCCCAGGGTCATATGCGCCCCCCCTGCATTAAACCATGCTCTTCAATGGGGGCGTGCCCCACTATTTGAGAAGCACTGGCCTTGTGGGAGCTCACCATGAGCTTTTCCTTGCTGGCATTCGTAGCGTGCACATGCACAAAATTCTCTTACTCCTTCTGTTACGCACTACCTCATGCCTGCCTATGTGACATCTTTGCCGCAGTCGATGATCGGAAGGGTTAGTTGACTTATTGTTTATTCTTGTATTATTATTATTATTATTTATTCATTATTATTAATGTTAATGTACATGTATTATTACGAAATATTTGATGTTACATGTTCATCTTTAATATATTAGACCAAATATGTGTTTTTGTTTGTAAAATCTAGTAATAATTAAGTAAAAATGTAAAATTTTGTACTGTGATATTATGAATAAATAAAGCACTTAGGCTCCTTACCAGAAACTAGAGAATATGCAGGGTGTTGGAGTGGCATCATGAGGCTTAAATAATAATTTAAAACACACTAAAAAATGTATTTCACAATTCAGGCAATCACGTTGATAATTTGTGCGTAAAGGAGAAATAAAGAGGTGTGTACATAATCTGCAACCAATCAACAGGAGGGAGAAACAAAAGCTCTCAGCCATTGGCTAAATTTGAATCACGTGCCAGTTACTTCCGGGTTTGTCGCCAATTCGCGAGTATACGGGGGCACAAGCGCTGAACCGCAAATGGTCAAGGGCCTACTGTATTTCCTATGGGAATTTTTGTTTTATCTAATGAACATTTTGACATAGGAGCTTGCCCTCGGAACGGATTAATTTTGTAAGTCATGGTATCACTGTACTGTATATTGGGTTCAGTGGAGGCATTTCTGTGTTAGAGAGGAGCAATGTTCCCTCTAAGCTGCATGCTTGCGCAATCGTGCACTGCTTGCACATCCTCAGCACACAAGAAAATTTGTGCAGCGCATAAAATAAAATTCAACAAAAATGTATTAATTAAAATCCAACGTTATACCTTTTTTTCCTTTCGGCTGTTCCCTTCAGGGGTCGCCACAGCAAATGATCTGCCTCCATCTCTCCCTATCCTCTGCATCTTCTACTCTTACTCCAACGAACTTCATGTCTGCCTTCACCACATCCATAAATCTTCTCTTTGGTCTTCCTCTGGGCCTTTTGCCTGGTAGTTCCAACCTCAGCATCCTACTACCAAACCATCTCAATCTAGCCTCTCTGACTTTGTCTCCAAAACATCTTACATGTGCTGTCCCTCTGATTTACTCATTTCTGATCTTATCCATCCTCGTTACTCCCAAAGAGAACCTCAACATTTTCATCTCTGCTACCTCCAACTCTGACTCCTGTCTTTTCCCCAGGGCCACTGTCTCTAAACCATACAACATTGCTGGCCTCATCACCGTCTTGTACACTTTTCCCTTCATTCTTGCTGATAATCTCCTATCACACATCACACTTTTCTCCATCCATTCCAACCTGCCTGCACGTGCTTCTTCACCTCTTTTCCACACTCTCCATTGCTCAAGATTGTTGAGCTTAAGTACTTAAAATCCTCCACCTTCTTTATCTCTGCCCCCTGTAACCTCAAAGTTCCTCTTGGGTCCTTGTCGTTCACACACATGTATTCTGTCTTACTGAGACTAACCTTCAATCCCCTCCTTTCCAGGGCATACCTCCACCTCTCTAGATTTTCCTCCACTTGTTCTCTGCTCTCACTACAGATTACGATGTCATCTGCAAACATCATAGTCCATGGAGATTCTTGTCTAACATCGTCTGTCAGCCTGTCCATCACCATAGCAAACAAGAAGGGGCTGAGAGCTGACCCTTGATGCAGTCACACCGACAGCACACCTCACCACTGTCTTACAGCTCTCATACATGTCCTGCACCACTCTAACATACTTCTCTGTCACTCCAGACTTCCTCATACAATACCACAGTTCTTCTCTCGGCACCCTGTCATATGCTTTCTCCAGATCCACAAAGGCACAATGCAGCTCCTTCTGACCTTCTCTGTACTTCTCTATTAACATCCTCAAAGCAAACACTACATCTGTGGTGCTCTTTCTTGGCATGAAACCAAACTGTTGTTCACAAATGCTGACCTCTGCCCTTAGTCTTGCTTCCACTATTCTTTCCCATAACTTCATTGTATGGCTCATCGACTTTATCCCTCTGTCGTTGCCACAACTCTGTACATCTCCCTTGTTCTTAAAAATGGGCACAAGCACACTTCTCCTCCATTCCTCTGGCATCTGCTCACTTTCTAAGACCTTGTTGAATATTCTTGTCAGAAAATCTACTGCTACCTCCCCTAGACACTTCCATACCTCAACTGGTATGTCATCAGGGCCAACTGCCTTTCCACTCTTCATCCTCTTCAATGCCCTCCTCACTTCTCCCTTACTAATCTTTGCTACTTCCTGGTCCTCAACGGTCACCCCTTCTACTCTTTTTTCTGTCTCATTTTCCTCATTCATCAGCTCTTCAAAGTACTCTTTCCATCTTCCCAGCACACTTCTGTCATCAGTCAATACATTTCCCTCTCTGTCCTTTATCACTCTAACTTGCTGCACGTCTTTCCCATCTCTATTTCTCTGCTGTGCTAACCTGTATAAATCATTTTCTCCCTCCTTACTGTTCAACCTATCATACAAGTCATCATACGCCCTCTGTTTGGCTTTTGACACCGCTACCTTCGCCTTACGCTGTGTCTCCCTGTACTCCTGTTTACTCTCTTCGGTCCTCTCAATGTCCCACTTCTTCTTGGATAACCTCTTCTTTTGTACACACTCCTGCACTTCCTCATTCCACTACCAAGTTTCCTTATCTACTTTCCTTCCAGAGGACACACCAAGTACTCTCCTACCGGTCTCCCTGATCACATTGGCTGTGGTTCTCCAGTCATCTGGAAGCACTTCCTGACTACCCAAAGACTGTTTCAACTCCTCCTTGAAGAAAACACGACACTCTTCCTTTTTCAACTTCCACCACTTTGGCTTCTGCTCTGCCTTTGCCTTTTTCACCTTTCTCACCATCAGTGTCATCCTGCACACCACCATCCTATGCTGTTTGGCAACACTCTCACCCACTACTACTTTGCAGTCACTGACTTCCTTCAAATTACATCACCTACACAAGATGTAGTCTACCTGTGTGCTCTTACCTCCGCTTTCATAAGTCACCATATACTCCTGTTTCTTCTTGAAGAACGTATTCACCACAGCCATTTCCATCCTTTTTGCAAAATCGATCAACATCTGTCCTTCTCTGTTCCTGTCCTGGATACCAAACCTGCCCATCACTTCCTCGTCCCCTCTGTTGCCTGCACCAACATGTCCATTGAAGTCTGTTCCAATGACCACTCTTTCACCTCTGGGGGTACTCTGCATCACTTCATCTAACTCACTCCAGAATCTCTCCTTCTCTTCTAGCTTACATCCTGCCTGTG
>CM045735.1:31414748-31427248 GCA_024760905.1 Plotosus lineatus
TTATCAATATCCACTTAGCTTTTGGTTAATAATTGTTGTTTATTCAATATTTTTATTTTTTTACATTTTATTTTTGTCCTGCAATGAGAAATTTAGCCCTGCATTTAACCCATCCAAAGTAAACACACATAAACAGTGACCGTACACAGTAGGAGTAGCAGTTGGAGGTTAGTACAGGGGTGGGCAAACTTTATAGCTCAGGGGCCACACTGACTTTGAAAAATTGGACAGACCGGCCGGGTCAGCACAACGTACGATTAAGAAAAAGATGCATTTTTTCACAGTACATATTAAACATAAATTGAAAAAGGCATTAAAGTATTAACATACCTTTTAGTGGGAGCAGTGTTGTTGATGACCCATTTTTGCCAGTGCATTGAAGTCTAGTGGTAATTCTGTTGTGGTTCCCGGAACATATTTGAGGTGTTCATCACTCAGTTGGGATCTGTGGGCTGCTTTGTTGGTGTTCATCACACTAAACGTCTGTTCACACACACATGTAGAGCCAAACAACACCAGCATCCTCTTTGCCATCTTCTGGATGTTTGGAAATTTGTCTGTACTTAATGAAGTGTAAAGTTCATCCAGTTTAAGGGAGTTGAACTTCTCCTTGAACATGTCCCATATCAGATCCAACTGCAACTCCTGAGGTACCGTTTCAGGCTCTTGTGAGAAGGGACCTGACACCAGCTGAAGTGCCCTGTCAATTTTTCCAAAACCACCAAACCGACGGCAGAATTCCTCATGCAGGTCATCCAGTGGTTTCCTGGATTTTTGTCACATGTTGCTGGGCGTCTTTTAACTAGGGATGTCATTGACAATCGGAATATCGCCGATATAATTATTTCGATCGATAATGGATACCTATAAAAGGGATATCGATACTTCTAATGTTATAGCTTCCTGTGTTCATGACAGCGTCTGTAGTCAATGCCATTTTCAATGACACCCTGAGGAAATGGTACGTCCCGCCTCTCTGTATAGTAAATGGTACGTCACTGCTTCTAGTGTGCCGTCAGAGTGCGTGTTCTCAACAGCACGGAACATTTTCAGCAAGAAGAGACACTTATCACCGGATAATGCAGATATGTGCATCTTCTGAATCTATACATCTATTTTCGATTCCATGTCACTGTGACACGCAGCGGAGAGCCAATCCTTTCTGTACTCCACCTGTGTGGGTGGGCCCGATAGCTTTAAACTCCAATTTTATTGGATTATAACAACAGCCACAGACTGCGCGTGTTGTTTGAGTAAAGAGATAAATTTCGCTCGTTTTTGATGGGTTCATTTGCACAAAGTTGAGCACAGCTGGCAAGCAAACACAAAAGGACAGACATGGAAAAACTTCAACCCACAGAGCAGCTGATTGACAAAACTTGGGACGCACTTCCTGTCACATAAACACTGCAGCGTGTGAGTCCAATAAAATTAGAGTTTCAAGGTATCTGACCCACCCACACAGAAAGGATTGGGTCTCAGCTTTGCGCCACAGTGACGTGGCATTGAAAGTACTGTAGATGAATAGATTTGCTCTGAGTTAGAAAGTGAATCTGCATCATCTCCTGCTTGGCCTTTTAAGATGCTGGTGCTGCTGGCAGCGCAAACAACCGTCATACGCAACACTCGCACTGCACTACCATGAATCATGCGTCACCACTTTTGTGGTCGTAAAGTTGATCAGACGAAACTCGCATCGGTCGATTATACAAACTACTGTAATATCTTCGTCAGTTCTATTTAATGCATTTATGGAACAGTGCATAAATATTCCAATGTATCGATACATCGGAAATTTTTTTAATCAATATATCGATACCAATAATAGGTTTTCAATGACACCCCTACTTTAAACATGGCCAGTGTGGGGGAAATGAGCGAATGACTTGTTTGACATTTGCTTTTAAAATAAAACTAGCCTGGTTTTGAAGGCTCTGACGTTTATTTGGATTTCATGCACAAACTTTTTTTTCCCTCATAGTTTCACATTCAGCTCGTTCCTGTGGGTCAGTTTGTCCAGTAAAAGCGAAATCACAGCCAATCTGTGTCTTTCAGCTCAGGAACATTTCCGTGTTCTCATGGAGCTCCAAAAATGAAAGAATGTTGTGTATGAGCTCTACACTCATTGACATTCTTTCACCAAACTGAATCAGTGGACATTAGAAGGTAACGAAAGTCCCTGTGATCAGGGTCCGTTTCTTCAGGAAAATGAATAAACTGACGTTGGTGAAGTCCCGTCGCTTGAATAAACTTAACGAGTTTCATAACCGGCTTCACTATGTGGTCGAGCTGCACCGCGAATTTACCAGTGCTTCCTGCTGAATTATGCATATATCCTCGCACTTCGTTCTTGAATGGAAGTTGCTCAGATGAAGGTGTTTTGCTGAGTCTGCAAGCTTGCAACTAACCTATCAGAGGGAGCTGGACGTTCTTGTGGTGACAGGTTGTTGACGTGATTAGCATGCTTGGTGGACAAGTGGCGGCTGATGTTACAGTAACCCCCGGCCCGTTTGTGGTTCAGCGCTCGCGGCCCGGCATACTCACGGGTTAGCGGCAAACCCAGAAGTTACTGGCACATGATTCAAATTTAGCCAATGGCTGAGAGCTTTTGTTTCTCCCTCCTGCTGATTGGTTGCAGATGATGTGTACACCTTTTTTTTCTTCTTCTTCGCGCACATGTCCTCGTGATTGCTTGAATTGTGAACTCACGGGTTTTTTAGTGTGTTTTTAATTATTATTTAAGCCCCATGATGCCACTCAAACGCCCTGCATCTTCTCTAGCTTCTGGTAAGGAGACTAAGTGCTTTATTTATTCATAAATATTATCACAGTACAGAATTAAGAAGTTTTTACTTAATCGTTACTACATTTTACTGCATTATTACTGTATGAATGAGTAAGACTGGCTGTAGAATATGTTTAGGAAGTGGTACTACTTCAACTGGTAATAACTGAAAATGCCCTTTCCCCGGGGCAATAATTATGTAACAGCCAATCTGTTCTGATGTTCCTGTTTGGAAAAGAGTGAAAATAGGAAAGAAATAGTTTGCCACAACATACACATACTAATACAGTAACTATGTAAATGAGTTCAAAGTTCTTATGTCAACTCTCCAATTACTTTTTAGCCTGTGAAAATACTATATCTTTTAAAGGCTTTAAATCTTGAAAGGTGGATTTTTTTTTTTTTTTTTAATTTTTTTAAAACTTTTAATAAATCTTTTAAATTACACTTTAAATTATACACTTTAATCACATCTTGATTGTTTCATTTCAGATCCAATGCAGTGGTGTACAGAGACAAAATTGGGGAATGTGGGTGAATGACTGTCCAAATACTTATGAACTTAACTATGCCATTTGACTCTGTCATCACAGGGTGGAGACAGCAGAAGAGAAGAAGAAAGAATTTGTCTTTACTGGTGAGCCTGAGTCACTGGTACTGGAAGAACCGGTGAGGAACACGCACACCTTAAGCCGGGGTTGGCCCAAACTTTTATGGGCGAATTGGATTTCTAACATGGCTTAAGAGAAACACAACCCTTCAAGCTATCACATGGCTTATATGCCCTCTGTTGGCCACTGAGACCCTGAGCAGCTTCTTAGTTTGACTTTGTGTCAGACTGGTCCTGACTCAGGACAGAACTTTAATGTCACTGAAATATGTTTCTTGTAATTACAGTCTCTGTACTGGTGACATCCTACATGTTTTTACAGGAACTGTGCAACTCGACTTTAGCTCGCGTGCATAATATGAAAGCTTTTAATAAATCCTGCTCTTTACTGACTTTTATTCTTAAGTCCTGTGCACATCCTTTGAGTGCATAATGTGAGATGTCAGACACATAATGTAATATATGGCAGAACTTTTATTTTCAGATAAAGTACTTCTTGAGGTTGAGGGACCATCAGAACAATAATAACACACCTTCAACATAGTGTTTTCAAAAGCTTACTTACAGCCTCGGCCCATAGTAATTGTAGACTATACAAAATAAACCATACAGTTTAATGTTGTATTCTGACCTAGTCACTGTCAGTCATTCATGGCCCGTCTCTGGACTACTGTAGCGCCTTCCTGCTACATGTGCTTCCTCTGATTCTACTGTTTCCTACAAAAATAACATCAGGTGTGGATGTAGGAATATCATTGACGAATGAGTTCGTCATGTCTACAAGTTGCAACCTCTTGCAGTATGAGAGTACCGTAGACTACACATTAGTGTTCGTCCAGCGTACTATAAACTAGTTCAACCTGACACAGAAAGCAAATTCTGGAGATTATTTTTATGTATTTATCAAATTTACGTCTATTTTGGCGAAATTTGTTTGTGAAAAAAAGAAAGGGCTCGCATTGTATGCAAGGTTGAAATTTTCTTTTCTGAGGTCTCTATAGTTCTTGCTGTCACAGAGTTCTGGTGTGTTCCAGCTTACTTTCACCTCTGCATCCTGTGTGCCATTAACATAGAAACTATTTCATGCTAACAGCATTGATAAATCTGGTGGGAGGCTGTGACGGAGAAATTAAATTTGTGATTTTAGTGATTCTAGAGGTGCACTAGAAGGATTCTCTCATGGTTGGTTAGCTTTGATCTTTCCTCCTCTCTCTCGCTCGGTCGCTCTCTTGCTCTTTCAACCCAGCCCTTTTCCTTGGTCTTAGTACTTCTTAAGCTTAATGTGCACAGTATTTAAAATTGTATGTTTGCATTTTTTCAGCCCGCACTTTTCCATATGTAGGAGGCGCAGCAATGGTAGCTTATTGGTCAACACATCCTGGGCTCAGCGAGTGGAGATTACATGTTCTTGCATGGGTTTCTTTTAGGTGTTCTTCGTTCCTCCCAAAGTCCAGAGGCATGCACATTAGGCCAAATTGACTGTGTGCGTGTATGTTTTGGCCAAGTAATATATTAGCAAGCTTTTCAGGGTACCCAGTGATGGACTTTAGCCTCCTCTGACCCTAACAGTAAGATTTAGTGATCTATTGAATAATGTAGATGAATTTATGTCGGATTGTATGAAGTAATACAAGTTGCTATTCCTTATTGATTCCAATCTGATATTAAATACAAAAGCATTGTATGCCTTCTGATATAAACCTACATTATCTTTAAACAGTACATTTTATAGGTCATTGAACTTCAAAATAATGCTTAGTGCACTGATTTTAAAAGATTATGGGTTCGAGTCCCACCAGAGTTGTGATTTGGTGGCAACACCACCTAATGGATAGAGGTGCAGCTTTGGGACTAAAAGGTAGTTTGATTCCAGAAACAGCAGAAAACATTTGGCAGTGAGGGGGAGTGAGCTGCACCTTCCCTTCTTCACCTTCATGGTTAAAGTGTCTTTGAGCAACGCACCGAACCCTCAACTGCTCTTCGGGCACTGCAGTTGAAAGCCTCCAAATCTACAAAACACCAGTTGACCGATTCGGCAAACTCCCATGCTCCCTCAATTGGAGGTTCAACTATTGGTCAGATCTTCCTATCCGATACCCCTGCATAGACGTTCCCGGGTAGGCTGAGGAGTATGACTCCATGATAATTGGAACACACCCTCCATTCCTCCTTTTTGAAAAGGGGGGACTACCACCCCGGTTTGCCAATCCAGTGGAATAGCCCTATATAACCACTTGATGTTGCTGAGACATACCAACCAAGAGAGTCCTCCAACATCTAGAGCCTTGAGATATTCAGGGTGGAGCTCTTCCACCACCAGAGCCCGACCACCGAGGAGCTTTTTGACTACCTCAGTGACCTCAGCTCCAGTGATGGGCGGACCCCCACCCAAACCCCAGGGTCTTTCTCCTCCACGGAGGGTGTGTTGTTGGGATTGAGGAGGTCTTCGAAGTATTTCTTCCACTTCCTGATGACATCCCTAGTTGAGGTGAGCAGCTCCCCACTTCCACTGTATTTGGGGAGAACTGCTTCCCCCTTCTGAGGTGTTGGATGGTGGTCCAGAACCTTTTAGAGGCCAATCGATAATTGCTGTCCAGGCCCTCACCGAACTCCTCCCACTCCCACGATTTTACATTTTACATAACAATAATAATAATAAGGATGATGATGATGATAAAATATTTTATTTTGGGATGTGCCAAATGTAATGTTACTACATCAGCAGCCAGACTCCATGTTCCCGCTATGAACCTCTGTCCCAATGTCTTGCCTGGGTGTCAAATGACCTGCACACACTGTGAAAGAGGTGCACAAATAGAGGTGCTTACCACCCTGGGACATCCCATGGTCTCGCATAAGAACTGTAATATGTGAAAATATACTGAATATGCAGTGGTGGTCTAGTGGTATAGGACACTGGATCGCTGATCCTAGGGGTGGGGGTTTGAGTCCCACTCTCCACAAGGTTGTCACTGTCCCCTCAGTGCAGCTAACTGGGTTATCAAAGGTCAACCATGTCTCTCATGTAAAAGAACCATTGCTGACTTTCGTAAAGAGTAGCTGCAAAGCCGTCAGCGTGTATCTGTCTTTTGTTAAAGGGTTGTGTCAGGAAAGGCATCTGACGTAAAAACTTATGTCAATCAAACATGCGAATCATTCGCTGTGGCGACCCCTGATAAAGGGAAAAAGCTGAAAGGAAAAGAAGATACTGAATATATGTAGTTTTTGCAAACTATTTCACCAACACTTCTGTAATATATGCGTTCTTCTTTGCAGGATGACACTTACCTTGTGGAAACATCGAAAAAGAAAGCTGCAAAGCACCAGAAAGCAGCTGCTGAAGTTGAGGGTAACAAGGAAATGGAAGCAGGTTCTATAGCTCATGTGCCAAAAAAACGAGAAATTTCTCCATCTGCAGATGACAATCCTGCAGCTAAGGAACCACCGTCTCTGCTCTTCACTCCTCCTGAGGGAGAACAAGGACAGGAAGAGGTTACAGATCTAATGAAGGGAAGAGAGGCTTCTGGATTAAAAGAAAATACTCTGGAGTACGAAGATTTAAATGAGGATGAGATGGAAGAGGAGGAAGCTGAAACATTACCTGTTTCTTCAGTGGATCCAAAAAAAGGCAAAAGAAAGGCAGTGCATCCAACCTCCAAGATCACCATTAAGAAACCGAGAAGGAAGGCACTGGATAAGGAAAAGAAAGCTAGAGGAAGAAGAGTTGGAAGAAAACGTGGCAGAAGAGGACGACCAAAAGAACAGAAGGGTAAAAGAAGAGAGGGTAGAAGCAGAGCACAGAGAAGAAGAGGTGGGGAAAGGGAGGAGCCAACAGTGACTTCTGTTAGGGTTTTAAGAGGGAGAACGATAGTGATCAAGACCAAATGAGGAACTTGAATCAAAGCAACACAGCAAGATTATATACCGTGTACATTTATGATATCTAGCAGACGCACTTATCCAAAGCAATTTCCATTTATCATTTTTTGAGCAGTTAAGGGTTGATAGCCTAGCAGTGGCAAACTGTTTGAACCTCCGGCCTTTTGAATCCCGAACCTAGAGCCTTAAGTACTGAGCCACCAATTCCCTGATGCGAGACTGCCTTGATGTAGGACAGCTGTGCTCGAAATGTGGAACACTGTAAACATTTTCTGAAAAAGCCAGCACAAGATTAACTATAACCCATCAAAAGCCAATCAAATAACATTGAAAATCAAACACTAAAAAAAAAAAAAAAAAAAAACATTAAATTTTACCCTATGCCGGAAAGTTAATTTGGTCACATAACACACCCTGTATAACATCCACACCTGAGGGACTCCACTCTCCTCAAAAGTCTAATTATACTCCTCTACTGTTCTCTTTATTCTCTCCTGCCTCCATATATTCTACAACTTCCCTTGTTCCCTCTGCTCATCTCTGCTTCTACCTGGTGTTCTTTCACATACTACTTTCTTTCCTTTGCCATTGTGATCAGCATGATATTCACTTTAAAATCATTAATCTTATTAGGGTTGCAGGAAAGCTGAAGCCTCTCTCAGCCAGCACTGTGCCAAGAAGGGGTACACACTAAACAGCTCAAGACCATCACATTCACATACACACTGAGAGGGGATCTAAAACAGCAAATTATGCTTAATGTGCATATCTTTGGGTTTCCACCAAATGCTTTGGTTTCCTCCCACATTCCAAACAAGTACAGGGAGAGTAGGCAGTCTCCACACCGAAACGGTGAAGCCTGGGACTTGAACCCAGGACCATTTTCTTGAACATAGGACATGCTAACCACTACGACACAATACCACCCATCCATTTAAATAATTAATTACTCTGGATACTAGTTAAGTGGATGGGTTTTATATGAAATTTATCCTCAACACTTTGGCTATGGAAAACTTACTCGCTTTAGATTTCCACTCCACTGTTATTTAATAGAATTAACCCTTCACCTAAAATATCTGAAATAATGTACTGCCAGATGAACCTAACCATGGTTTTTACACATTATTGTCTTCCCGACACATGGTTTTCATTACTGATGTCCATTGAAATCCATCCCACATTAGGTAAACCATACTGTCCCCCTATTCAAATCACATTTTTAAGTGTGATGGTGAAGAATTTGATTAGAATAAGGCTATACAGTATTTACAATATATTATGATTTTAGTTTGCTGAAGAAACAGGTCATAATTAAATTCTAAAGAAATTAGAACTAACCAATTTATGAGAAATTTGGATCCTTATCGTGAAGGTAGTGTCAGCTCTGACTTGATATTCAGGTGGTATTTCCTTAAGGTGCTTCCTGTTTAAAGGTTCGGCTACCCTAAGCCACTACTCCGGACCACTTTGTTTTATTTATTTACTGTATGTACATATATTTGAGAAATACTTCCCTCATTAATGCAACATGCATACCAACATACATTGTATACACATACACAGGTACACTGTGTTTGTGTGTACACACACACACTCTCTCATACTGTATGTACACACACACACACACACACATGTACACACAGTATACTGCTCTCCATAATAATTATTGGTATCCCAATGTAAGATGTGTCTAGCTTTTAAAAACGTAATCATTTTGGGGTTTTTTCCTAACTAGTAATGGACCATAGTGGAAAAAATTCCATATTAAGGAATAATTCTTACATAATTATTAGCACCCCTAAGGATAATACTTAAGGACAACCCCCTTTTGCCAACAAAACAGCACCTAATCTTCTGTAATGTTTCACATGATGGGACAATACTGAAAGAGAGATCTTGGACCATTCCTTTCTACACAGTCTTTTTAAATCATCCAGTGACCTGGTCCTCTCCTCTGCACTCATCTTCAGCTCACTCTACACAAATTCAATGGAGTTGAGGTCTGGTGACTGAGATGGCCATAGGAGGAGCTTTATTCTGTGTCTGGTGAACCATTTCTGTGTAGATTTGGGCACATGTTTAGGGCCGTTATCTTGCTGAAAGACAGTGATGACCCATCTTCAGCTTTCGGGCAGAGACCACCAGAATTTGATTTAAACTGGTATTTCAAAGCATTCATGAAGCCGTGCACTCTAACAAGGTTCCCAGGGCCTCTGGAAGAGAAACGGGCCCAAGTCATCACTGATCCTCCTCCACACTTCACAGTGGGCATGAGGTGCTTTCTGCATACTTATCTTTCGTGTTCCGCTCGACCCACTTAGTGTTTGTTGCCAAAAAGTTCTATCTTGTTCTCATCTGACAAAAGCACATGGTCCAGTTGAAGTCCCAGTACCGCTTGGCGAACTCCAGACGTTTGCATTTATGGTTGTCATTCATTCAACTATTCATTTTTTTGAACCACTTAATCCTAATTAGGGGTGCATGGAGGCTGGTGCCAATCTCAGCTGACTCTGTGCGAGGGCCGAGTACACCCTAAACAGCTCGTCAGGCCATTGCAGGGCAGAAACTTGCTGACGGCTATGCAGCTACGCTTGATGAAAGTCAGCAATGGTTCTTTTACGATGCTCTCACCATAGACAGTGAGAGAATTGCCAGTCTTTGATAACCCAGTTAACTGCACTGGGGGGGGGGCAGCAGTGACAACCATTGCCAGTGGGGCTTGAACTCCCAACCTTAGGATCGGTAATCCAGCACCTCTGGGCCACGCTGCCCATTTATGAATAAGAAATGTTTTGTTTTTTCCCCCCTGCATGCCTCCCAAACAGCTTGTTGGCATGTAAATGGCATCTGATGGTTGTTTTGGAGACTTCGTGACCCTATGATGTTCTCATTTATTGCAATTGTTTAACAGTGAGCTTTGGATAAATGTTTCTGGTACTATCCTCCTCACTGTGGATGGTGGCAAAATATCCTTGTTTACCATTGTTCCAGTTGTTTTCAACTTTTTTTTTATTCCTCTGACGGTAGATATGGGCAGGTGCAGGCGAACAGCTGTTTCTTGTAGCCACTGTCTAACTGGTGACGTTTGACACTATGGGGTACCAATAATTGTGGAATAGGTGATTTCATGAAATAATTATTTCTTTGTCAGAGATTTTTTTCCCCGTAAAATTCACCGGAGTTGGAAAAAAAAATCATTTTTCTACAATTCTCAGTTTGAGAGTAGCTTCTGCAATAAAAATTGAATTTAATCTAAGGCTTTTCACAAAACCAGAGGGGGGGTGTGTGTGTGTATGTGTATGTGTAATATTCAGGTATTCTGAACCTTTCCAGACATAATTTTCCCTGTTAAACACATTCTTTTAGATCTGATACTTTATTTCTGTTGTTATAATACCTTTGTCGCATTTGCCTTCTCTTCACTTTTGTTGTGAACACTTGCCTATTCATGATTATGATCTATAAACATATTATGGCTAAACCTTTTTTGTTTGTTTGTTTGTTTTTTACTGGACAAGTTCTTTAATGTTCATTTTTGCAGTAAAGGTATATTCACTGTAAACACATACAAGATCCAGTGCCTATGACGCACACATACTAAACTTTTCCACATTTTGTGCTGTCGCGACATATACTAGTCCTTCTCAAAAAATTAGCATATTGTGATAAAGTTAATTATTTTCTGTAATGTACTGATAAAAATTAAACTTTCATATATGTTAGATTCATTGCACACCAACTGAACTATTTCAGGTCTTTTATTGTTTTAATACTGATGATTTTGGCATACAGCTCATGAAAACCCAAAATTCCTATCTCAAAAAATTAGCATATTCCATCCGACCAATTAAAAAAGGGTTTTTAATACAAAAAAAGTCAACCTTCAAATAATTATGTTCAGTTCTGCACTCAATACTTGGTCGGGAATCCTTCTGTAGAAATGACTGCTTCAATGTGGCGTGGCATGGAGGCAATCAGCCTGTGGCACTGCTGAGGTGTTATGGAGGCCCAGGATGCTTCGATAGTGGCCTTAAGCTCATCCACAGTGTTGGGTCTGGTGTCTCTCAACTTTCTCTTCACAATATCCCACAGATTCTCTATGGGCTTCAGGTCAGGAGAGTTGGCGGGCCAATTGAGCACAGTAATACCATGGTCAGTAAACCATTTAGCAGTGGTTTTGGCACTGTGAGCAGGTGCCAGGTCGTGCTGAAAAATGAAATCTTCATCTCCATAAAGCTTTTCAGCAGATGAAAGCATGAAGTGCTCCAAAATCTCCTGATAGCTCGCTGCATTGACCCTGCCCTTGATAAAACAGTGGACCAACACCAGCAGCTGTAATGGCACCCCAGACCATCACTGACTGTGGGTACTTGACACTGGACTTCAGGCATTTTGGCATTTCCTTCTCCCCAGTCTTCCTCCAGACTCTAGAACCTTGATTTCCGAATGACATGCAAAATTTGCTTTCATCCGAAAAAAGTACTTTGGACCACTGAGCAACGGTCCAGTGCTGCTTCCCTGTAGCCCAGGTCAGGTGCTTCTGCCTCTGTTTCTGGTTCAAAAGGGACTTGACCTGGGGAATGCGGCACCTGTAGCACCTGTGCAGGGCGGCTCTAGATGTTTCTACTCCAGACTCAGTCCACTGCTTCAACAGGTCCCCCAAGGTCTGGAATCGGCCCTTCTTTCACTTTTTCCTTCCCACAGACGTCCCACTGAGGTGCCTTGATACAGCACTCTGGGAACAGCCTATTCGCTCAGAGATTTCTTTCTGTCTCTTACCCTCTTGCTTGAGGGTGTCAATGATGACCTTCTGGACAGCAGTCAGGTCAGCAGTCTTACCCATGATTGCGGTTTTGAGTAATGACCCAGGGGGGAGTTTTTAAAAGCCTCAGGAATCTTTTGCAGGTGTTTATAGTTAATTGGTTGATTCAGATGATTAGGTTAATAGCTCGTTTAGAGAACCTTTTCATGATATGCTAATTTTTTGAGATAGGAATTTTGGGTTTTCATGAGCTGTATGCCAAAATCATCAGTATTAAAACAATAAAAGACCTGAAATATTTCAGTTGGTGTGCAATGAATATTAAATATATGAAAGTTTAATTTTTATCAGTACATTACAGAAAATAATGAACTTTATCACAATATGCTAATTTTTTGAGAAGGACTAGTAATGTATTAACATCATTATCTTAGGAAATCTGCAGGAAATAACCCATAATA
>CM045735.1:31432248-31484748 GCA_024760905.1 Plotosus lineatus
CGTGGCTGATTAAGCATGGCACAGGGTTTTTGTGTGTAATTAATGATGTGTCTCATGCTCTCTCCCCTGGTAAAGGCTAATAGGATTTCCCTGCCCTGGGCTATGGCACTGAGAGGAGGTACAAATGGTGAGAGGCGAGGGGGAAAAAAACACGGGAGTAGGAGAGAAGGATGTGGTGAAAGGGGGAATGATTTTGCTCCTTTGAGATGGCTGACTCTGGAATGTGACGGGGGGAAAATCTGAATGATTTACTGAGGTGGGAAAGAGGAAAATCCAGCAAAAATCAATGTACTGTACCTATATTTCAGTGACAACAACAAAAAAAAAAGACACTCCTGTTTGTGTATTTTGTGTGTGCTTTCTATAGTGTGTATGGTTGTGTTCTCTTACAATCACTCATTCATTCATTCATTTATTTTCTTCACTGCTTTATCCTAAATAGGGGTATAGGGAGGCTGGCGCCCATCTCGGCCAACTCTGGGCGAGGGCAGAGTGCACCCTGGATACCTCACCAGGTCATTGCAGGGCAGAAACTCACTATGCAGCCAACTCTTGGTGAAAATGAGTACTGTACAGTAATGGTTCTTTTACAGCCTCTCGCCACAGACTGTAAGAGACATGGTTGGCCTTTGATAACCCAGTTAGCTTCACTTTAGGGACGGTGACAACAGTGGAACTTGAGCCCCCTCAACTTTGGGACTGGTAATCTGGCACCTTACTATCGGGTCACCACTGCCCTCTTCCAATCAATGCAAAACATTGCTTAGAATTTCAGTTTTATCACTCATTTGCCAGTGACCATCCAGAACAGTTGGCTGGACCACTGCAGGGACAATATACAAATATTCACACTCATGCACACTTAGAGGGGCAATTTGGAACAGCTGATTAGCCCAATGTGCATGTCTTCAGACCAGTGCTTCTCAATTATTTTCTGTGGTGCCCCCTATAGGAAGAAAAACCATTTCGCACACCCCCACTGCCCTGCGAGCGAGTATAAATAGCATTCTTTGTCTATAAAACTACTAGTACACCGCTGCATAACATTGTATTTTTATTAACATTAAAAAGAAAGAAATATAGCTCAACTTACAATAAAGAAAGATTTCATGAACATTGTTTTTTAATCTGTACCGGAAAAGATTTAAAGTGCATCAATGTGCCTGTAATTTAAAAAATACATCATGTAAACTCATTTAACCTTTGTCTTAATATCTCCGTCTCTCTTCACCTTTCTCTTCGTTCCTGTTAGAAAATTTTTGGTGTTGTTTGTTGAGGGGTTGTTTACTGCACTTTATATCATTTGGTTGTGCGGAAAACCGCTACACCATAATGAGGCAATGAGCACACAACTGCCAATTACTGGAGTGGAGGTGCAATTACACTTAATTTTCGTACACTATTCCAGAAAAGCATGTTCCCCAGGGTCGTTCCCCAGGGTCATACCCCCCCCCACCCCATTCCCCCCACACACACACACACCCCGGCATCATGTCTTCCTTTCGGCTTTTTCCCTTTTACTCAGGAGTCGCCACAGCGAATCATCTGATTCGCATGTTTGATTTGGCAGAGGTTTTTACGTCGGATGCCCGGCATCATATAAGCACAAATAACAGTCAGGACCCATTTCCCCCCACCTGAAGGCAGCGAGAAGCTACCCTTTCATCGACCGGAGAGAACCCCAACGTTTGGGCAACAAGGGCGGCCCCATGTCTCCTTTTCGGGCTGAGCCCAGCCGGGATCTATATGCAGAAGCTTGACTACCAGGCGCTTTCCTTTGAGCACCTCCCCCCAGGTCTGGCTCCAGGGGGATGACCATGGTGACCCGTGTCCGGGCAATGGAAACTGTGTCTTTTTATTTTTCATAAAGGTCTTCTGAACTGCACTTCGTCTGGATCTTCATCAAGGACCTGTTTGCCTTGGGTGATAGTACCAGGGGCATTATGCCCCCGACAACATAGCTCCAAGGATCATAAGGTCACACAAACCCTTCCACCACGATAAGGTGGCGATTCAAGGAGGTGTGTGTGTGTGTGTGTGTGTGTGTGTACTAGTCCTTCTCAAAAAATTAGCATATTGTGATGAAGTTCATTATTTTCTGTAATGTACTGATAAAAATTTAACTTTCATATATTTTAGATTTATTTCACACCAACTGAAATATTTCAGGTCTTTTATTGTTTTAATTCTGATGATTTTGGCATACAGCTCATGAAAACCCAAAATTCCTATCTCAAAAAATTAGCATATGATGAAAAGGTAGTCTAAACGAGCTATTAACCTAATCATCTGAATCAACCAATTAACTCTAAACACCTGCAAAAGATTCCTGAGGCTTTTAAAAACTCCCAGCCTGGTTCATTACTCAAAACCGCAATCATGGGTAACACTGCCGACCTGACTGCTGTCCAGAAGGCCCTCATTGACACCCTCAAGCAAGAGGGTAAGACACAGAAAGAAATTTCTGAGTGAATAGGCTGTTCCCAGAGTGCTGTATCAAGCCACCTCAGTGGGACGTCTGTGGGAAGGAAAAAGTGTGGCAGAAAACGCTGCCCAACAAGAAGAGGTGACCGGACCCTGAGGAAGATTGTGGAGAAGGGCCGATTCCAGACCTTGGGGGACCTGTGGAAGCAGTGGACTGGGCTACAGGTGCCGCATTCCCCAGGTCAAGCCACTTTTGAACCAGGAACAGCGGCAGAAGTGCCTGACCTGGGCTACAGAGAAGCAGCACTGGACTGTTGCTCAGTGGTCCAAAGTACTTTTTTCAGAAGAAAGCAAATGTTGCATGTTTTTCGGAAATCAAGGTGCCAGAGTCTGGAGGAAGACTGGGGAGAAGGAAATGTCAAAATGCCTGAAGTCCAGTGTCAAGTACCCACAGTCAGTGATGGTCTGGGGTGCCATGTCAGCTGCTGGTGTTGGTCCACTGTGTTTTATCAAGGGCAGGGTCAATGCAGCTAGCTATCAGGAGATTTTGGAGCATGAAGTGAAGCTCACAGATTCTCTATGGGGTTATTGTGAATATAAAGTTGAGAGGCACCAGACCCAACACTGTGGATGAGCTTAAGGCCGCTATCGAAGCATCCTGGGCCTCCATAACACCTCAGCAGTGCCACAGGCTGATTGCCTCCATGCCACGCCGCATTGAAGCAGTCATTTCTGCAAAAGGATTCCCGACCAAGTATTGAGTGCATAACTGAACATAATTATTTGAAGGTTGACTTTTATTTTGTATTAAAAGCACTTTTTTTATTGGTCGGATGAAATGTGCTAATTTTTTGAGATAGGAATTTTGGGTTTTCATGAGCTGTATGCCAAAATTATCAATATTAAAACAATAAAAGACCTGAAATATTTCAGTTCAGGTGCAATGAATCTAAAATATATGAAAGTTTAATTTTTATCAGTACATTACAGAAAATCATGAACTTTATCACAATATGCTAATTTTTTGAGAAGGACTAGTGTGTATATATACTATGTCCTTTGCTTTCCAAGCAAATCAGTGAGCCTTGGGCACCCATGACGCTCTTGCCAGTTCACTGCTTACTGTTCCCTACGCCACTTCTGGTAGGTACTTACCACTGCATACCAGGAACACGAACAAGACCCGCACTTTTAAAGATGCTTTGACCCAGTTGTTAGTCAGAACTTATTTCCTCTTCAGCCCCACTTGTATTATAACATACTATTACAGTTTTCTTTCATATGTTATCTGTACCACTTATCCATCAGGGTCATCAGGGAAGCAGGAACCAAACTGACTTTGTGCAAGAGGTTGGGTACCCCCAGATCAGGTCAGGTCACCAGGCTAGTACAGTGACAAGCAACCATTTGCATACACTTTTACACCAATAGACAATTTAGATTAGCCAACTGACCTAATGTGCATGCCTTTGGACTGTGAAAGACAACTGGTGTACCTGTAGGAAGCCCATCTATGTATAGATAGAACATGAAGACTCTACGTGTAATGGCCTGAGTTGGAATTGAATCTAGAACCTCCTTCTTGTGAAGTGTCAGTGCCAATCACTACACATCTGTTCTGCAACATGGTTTCAGGAGCAAGCAGAGGAATGAAATATTTAGAAGTGGAACAAAAGGACACTGAGCTGTACAAATGAAGATGTCCAGAAAAAAATGGAAGCTTTAGGGAGTTTGATAAAAACATTAGTGTATGAGTAGCAGATATTGTGAATATACTCTGGAGTACAAGTCTGCAGCTCTAGTATAGAGGTCAGGTCAGAAGGTTGTTAGTTTTTATTAAACTAAGATTACTGTCAACCTAGGAGATGGATCACATGAAAAGAACGGGGTTAACAAAAAACAAGGGCACTCCATCACCAAAGACAATATCAAACACTTGTATTGCATATACATTTGCAAATACAACCACTTTGTATATACTGTATTTCCAAACTATCATAATTCTGTGAAAATACTCTTTTGCCAGACTGAACCCTCCATATCACAATCCACAGTGACCGGTACCAGCAATTCTTTGGCATCCATAAATATACTGTATGTGATATGGGATCAGAATTACTGACATATTGTAGAATGTTAAGATACAGTATTTCTTTTGGCTCTCATTATGTCTCTCATTCTCACTCATTCACAGTGGTTCAGTGAAGGATAGTAAAGCCTATTTCAGGCCAATACAAAAGCTTGACTTGAACACAGGACCTTCTTGCTGGCCCTGGAATGGCCTGTCAAGCTGTTCAGGGTATACCCTGCCCCTCGCCCTGTGTCGGCTGAGAATGATGCCAGCCTCCCCCAATCCTAATTATGATTAAGTGGTTCAGAAAATAAATGAATGACCTTCTTGCTGTGAGGCAGATAAAAATTATTCGAAGACGTTAATAAAGACACAGGGAGGTATTCCTCTACTCCCTCTTCACCCATGACTGTAGGCCTATGTGTGAATCCAATGCCATCATAAGGTTTGCAGAGACACCACGGTGATCAGACTCATCAGTGACGATGATGAATCTGACTACAGGGCAGAGGTAAAGCACCTAGCTGTATGGTACGCCGACAACAACCTGCTCCTGAACACCAGCAAAAACAAGGAGCTCATTGTGGACTTCAGGGAGGAAAAGGGGGACACTCACGACACTATCCATATCAATGGCATGGCTGCCAAACATGCGTCTAACTTCAAACACATCTCAGAGACCCTATCCTGGTCACTAACACCTCCAGCTTGATTAAGAAAGCCCATTAACGCCTGCTCTTCTTGAGGACACTGAAGAACCACCTGTCTGCTGACATCCTAGGTAACGTTCTACCGCTGCACAATAGAAAGCATCCTGACCAACTGCATTACATTGTCGAATGGCAATTGCTCTGTCATAGAACTCAAGGCACTGCAGCAGATGGTGAAAACTGCCTAATGCATCACAGAAACCTTACTTCCTGCTATTGCAATTGTCCACAAGAAAAGATGTCTTCTAATCTAATCTAATTTAATCTAATGTGAGCTCTTAAGGACACAGTGGAAGTAAAGTACAGGGTTGGGATATCAGATAGAAGAACTATTAAGGGACTATAGTGTATAGACTGGACAACTTAATAGATGCATATACAGTGGTACCTCACCTTATGAAAGAACCAACAATTGAAAAATCCGGGTTACGAAACGCATTTACCTAAAATTTCTGTCTCTGGATACGAAACAAATTCACGTTACGAAACGCGCCATCTCAAAAATTCAAACAATGCACAAGTTGCTCTCCCATTGGCTATCTCCCAACATCCCACCCCACTGGCCTCCCATTGGCTATCTCCCAACATCCCACCCCGCTGGCCTCCCATTGGCTAGGAGGGAGCTGCATCTCCATAATACCCATAATGTTTTTCGTGTGCCTTCGACCCTTTGTTCATCACGGAGTTCTAACATGCGTAAAGGACAGAGTTACGGTTTCGTGAGTTTTTTGAGTATGCTCATTGCAACTTTGTTTATTGGCTCAGGCTTTCAACCTTGCATAAACATTTGTAAGATTATAACTCTGCTAAGAAGACATGGTCAACACACACGCACACACACACACGCGCACACACGTGCACGCGTGTGATTCCTGGTGAAAGTGATTCCTGGTGCAAGTGAAAAGAAGAAGTGGGCTCGTGGCATGCAGTTGAGTGATATCGCAAAGAAATATGGCCAAACCCGTCTACCATCGGTACGATATTGAAGCAGAAGGAGGCCTTAAAAGGTATACTTTTATAATTTTTAAAGGTTTTAGGGCAGGGGTGGGCAATCTTATCTGCAAAGGGCCGGTGTGCGTGCAGGTTTTCAACCAAACAATAGCCACACCTTCCACCTGTTTCCACCAATCACTGATCATTAAAAGAAAAGAAAAAAAACTTAGATTGGACATTACTGTTTCAATTCTGAAGTGGAGGCATCTTGGTGAGATCACCTTGCTTTAAGTCTTAAACAGTAATGTGATCTCATCAAGATGGCCACACTTCAGAATTGAAAGAGTAATGTCCAATCTATTTTTTTTTTATTTTTTTTTTTGATGATTAGTGATTAATGGAAACAGGTGGAAGGTGTGACTATTGTTTGGTTGAATTGAAAACCTGCACCCACACCGGCCCTTTGCAGATAAGATTGCCCACCCCTGGTTTAGGGGGGTAGTATTGGGGGCCTTGGAACGAATCAGGCCGTTTACATGTAAAATGCAGCTCAACTTAATTTCGTAAGGTGAGGTACCACTGTATTAGAAAAAAATGAAAGGCTTTAAGGACACTGTGGAGATGTTTGGTTATTAGACGAAGGCAACATCAACAGTATAAATGTTTGTGAATAGAATAGATCTAGGAGACATTAAGATGATGTAAGGATATATAATGTATTAATCGTAAAATGGGTGCTCATGTCATGGACTAGGAAGACATTATGGAGACATTGTGGAGGGGATATACGAGGAACGGTCTAGGGGACATCATTGTAAATTTAGGGTGTACAATAAAAAAATAATACAGGGCAAAAGAACAGGATCAGAAATCTGTGGTACATTATGGAAATATCAGGCCATATAGTATCATTTCTTTGAATTAGTGGCAATGTTAATGTAGACCGTGTTGCAGTATATGATCATTAGTCCACTGGAGACTATACAATGAAGGTGATACAGTAAAGAATGAATAGTCTGACAGACAGGAAAGAGAAGTTGGGGTATCCACTTGAGGGTTTTGGAAAATAAAGTCGTTAAGGATGTTGGGATGGGGTTTGGAGGCTACTATGATTCTAAGGAGCTGATAGTGTGAAAGCACAAATGGTGTAAGGGAGAGAACAAGGGTGTGATTTATAGCAGTGGACTTTCTCACTGAAGCACAACAGGGAAATCCATTCCAAAATGCTATCAGTGATGATGGCCTTTAGGCTACGTGTGTGTGTGTGTGTGTGTGTGCATGCACACCATGAACACAAAACATATATTAGAGTAATAAAACGATGAGCACTTGCAAAGTTCTATAGCTGCCAATAGCCCCATGACCATAGAATGACTTCTGTTTCTCTCTCTCTCTCTCTGTGTGTGTGTGTGTGTGTGTGTGTGTACATGTACATTCATACTCATCACAGCATTAGCAATACAGCCTGTCTTCTCTTTCTGTCTGCTTTCCAATAAAGTCATCTGCCTCTTCTCAGACCGGACCCCAGGGACCAAACAGAGGGAAGGAAGATGGGTAAATAAACGGAGGCGGTAATGGTGCAGCGGCACCAACGAGCACGTCTGACTCCGCATGTGTGTGGAGGCCCTCGGCACCCCTCTTACTTTACCCCTTATGTTAAAGGCAGTCATGGGGAAAATTGGAGGCGGCTCAGCTCCCTGCAAGCACACCTGAGACTGGAAAAGGAGGGATGGAGGGGGAGGAAAGATAGGAGAATAAAAGAGATAAGGGAAAACAGAGCTGGTGATGAAACAATAAGACTTGGTAATATTAAGGAGAGTGGAGATGGAGATCAGATGGAGCGGGGTGTTAAGATGGCGGAGGAGAAGATAAAGGTATAACAGAGAAATGGATGAAAGATGAAAGAAACTGAAGAAGAGATTGAATAAAAAGAGGCAGCGGGAAGGAGATAGGAGTTGGAGGAAGTAGAAATTGGGTGGCATGAGGGTGTAGTATGGTTAGCATATCTACCTCACAGAAAGAAGGTGCTGTGCTTGGCTTGGGCATTTCTCTTTGAAGTTTGCATGCTCTCACTGTACTTGTGTGGGTTTTCCTCAGGGTACTCTGGTTTCCTCCCTCAGTTCAAAGACATGCTTTTTAGTCTAATTGCCCTGAGGTGTTCATGTATGTGTGAATGGCTTTATGTGTTGGACCGACAAACTGTCCAGGGTGTACGCAGCCTTTGCCAAGACTTGACTAAGATAGGCTCCAGCCTTTCTGTAACCCAAATAGGATTAAAGCCTAACCCAGCTGACTCCCTATGACGATGCGGTTAACAACTTTGAACAGTCAGAGGAACCCGGAGCACCCAGAGAAAACCCACACAAACACAAGGAGAACATGCAAACTCCACACAGATTTGCCCTTACTCTGAGTTTCTGCCCTGGAATGACCTGGTGACCTGTCCAGGGTGTACTCTACCCTCGCCCAAAATCGACTGAGATCTGTGCCAGACTTCCTAATTAGAATGAAGGAATTAAGAAAATGAATGAATGAGTGATATGGGAATATAGAGTACAGTGTCAGTGCCGGTAGCTTAGATACAGCTGCATGGGTAATCAAAAAAAGTGGCAGAACCGATCAGTAAATGAAACAATCTGCTCGATGATCAATGAGTCAAGTTTAATCATCATTTAGTCATAAAAATTATTTAACTGAAGGCAAGTCATCAGACCAGACACAAGCAACAGGGTCATCGGGTCAAAAAATAAAGACTTTTTTATTGATTTTATTTGTCTTTTATGCTGTGGAATGAAAGTCAAAATCAATGTTGTTTGCACTAAAAAAGGAAGTACAGTAATGAACAGAATGCTCTGTAGGCTACAACTCATAAAAAAAATTTCTATGCTGCGCAAAAACTGACCTCACAGATAGACAAAACTAGAAAGTATTGGAAATTAACATTTACTGTCATCAGTAATGTGCATCAACGTACATAGTTTTGTAATAACAGGAACTAAAGCCGTTCAGTTCATTTTCTGTAACCGCTTCATCCTAATTAGGGTCGCGGGAAGGCTGGTGCCCATCCCAGCCAACTCAATGTGAGGGCAGAGTACACCCTGGACAGCTCGCCAGGCCATCGCAGGGTGGAAACACGCTGACGGCTTTGCAGTCTACTCTTGTCGAAAGTCAGCAATGGTTCTTTTACATGCCTCACACCATAGACAGTGAGAGACATGGCCGGCCTTTGATAACCCAGTTAGCTGCACTGGGGGGACAGTGACAACCTTGTGGAGAGTGGGACTCAAACCCCCAACCTTTGGATCAGTGATCCGGCGCCTTATACCACTAGACCACCACTGCCCCACGGAACTAAAGCCGTGCTACATTTTATTCACTGATCCACTCATTTGCCGAACTGATTCTTTTTATTAGCCTCACTCTGCCTCACTGGAGCCTATCTGATCGACACTGGTGGAGAACACCCTGAACAGGGGCCATTTGCAAACTCCAGAGAGAAATACCCTTACCGAGCAAAGGGCTAAAACCCGGGACCTTTCTGTGAGGCAGATATGCTATGCATCTGTACCATCTGTAAGCAAGAAGATGAGTAAAAATCGAATTGTTTTAAAATGAACAAGTTTATACACTTGCAAATCTCAGGAGTCAGCAAAGTAACATCATTATTCTCACTCATCTTCTGAACCACTTACTCATACTAAGGTCTCGGAAAAGCCTATCGTAACCAACCCTGGACTTCACCCTGAACAGCTCACTAGACCATTGCAAGGCAACACACACAACCGTTCAGGCATGATCGTACACCGAGGGGCAATCTGGAATAGCCAATTAGCCTAATGTACATGTCTTTGGGATGTGGGAGAAAACTGGAGTACCTGGAGAAAACCCGTGCAAGCATGGGAAGAATGATCAAACTTCACACAGCCCGAGCTTGGGACTCAAACCCAGTGCCTTCTTGCTGTCAGGAGAATGTGCTAATCACTACCCCAGTGTTCCGTCCAACAAGCAAACGTATTCTTTTAAATCATTTCATAAACAGGTGCCGTTCTAAAACTGAGGATATAATGTATTGTTTATGATGTTATTCATTATTTAATATAAATAAAACTTGTGTAAAATTTAGACCTTACATGAACATGGGTAATTCGTAAAGGAAGAACTTCCAAAAAAGTATCAGCGGTCATAATTTTGCATTCAGTAAACAATTAGGTTTTATTTAGCACTTTGAAATAAAAGAAAAAAATAGGCCGTCTGTCTCAAGGCAAGAAAGTCTCAGGTTCGATTCCCAGGGTTGGGCATCTCTCTATGGAGTTTGCATGCTCTCCTTATGCTTATGTGGGTTTTCCTTTGGGCACTCCGGTTTCCTCCCACAGTCCAAAGATGTGCATTAGACTATGTCTGGCAAGCTGTTCAGGGTGTACTCTGTCTTCGCCAGTGTCAGCTGAGATAGGTGCCAGAATCTCTGCGACCATGATAGGATGTAAATATAATAAAACATACACTATATATATATATATATATATATATATATATATATATATATATATATATATATATATATATATATATATACATATATATACATATAAAAGGAGCTGGATATCACAGTCGGCCAGACAGTTTTTTTTTTGTTTTTTTTTTTTTGCATAGGCTACCATGTGTAGACATAACACCATACCACTTTGATTACTATCCATTTAGCCTTGACTCCAGCTAGATTGCTATAGTGACAGATTCATGTGAGTTTTAATCATCAACATTATATGAGTGAGCTTCATAGCTCTAGTGGTATAAGGCGCCGGATCACTGATCCAAAGGTTGGGGGTTTGAGTCCCACTCTCCACAAGGTTGTCACTGTTCCCCCAGTGGAGCTAACTGGGTTATCAAAGGCCGGCCATGTCTCATAGAGGCATCTGAAGCTGCTGGTGAGATGGAGAGTTTGTCGTAAGGTACACGTCGTTGGTGTTAGACTCTGAGATATATAATCTGAGGAATGACAGAATGTTAAAAAGATACTTTAATATCTTGATGTGATCTGTGAGGCTTACATGAACAAGCATGCTCATCACAATTTCCACAAGTAAGTAACCAAAATTCTATTAACTGTAATATTAAAAAATATACAATTTATTGTTTTTGTAAAACAAAGGTAATTGAAAAATAAATTAGGAAACACATTTATAATTATGGGTAAGATTTACATCAAATTGTTGTACTAAAGTCACAAATAAATGAAAAAAATCACAGTGCGCTATAGTCACAATGGTCACTGGTTACTGAGGTTTAGCTATAATTTTAATCCCATGTTCATATTAATATTCTCATTTAATTTATTATTGTTTTTATAGTAACTCGTAGAACTGCATAACAAACCTTCTTTAACCACTTAATCCTACTAGGGTCACGGGAGTTGGTGTCTATTTCAGCCGACACTGGCTGAAGGTGGAGTATACCCTGAACAGCTCGCCAGTCTATCGCAGCACCAACACGAAATCATCATTGACCATACGTGTGTATGGAGTATGCGCTATACAAGCATCCATAATAATAATAATAATAATAAAAATAATCATCATCATCATCATCATCATCACTTACACTCACACTTCAGGTCAATTTGGAACAGCCTAATGTGCATGAGTTTGGACTGTAGGATAAAACCAGAGAACTTCTAGGAAACCCATACACACATGAGGAGAACATCTTGCTGTGAGGAGGACTTGTTAAGAAGCTCAATAAATTATCATTTTTCATTTATAATAATAATAAAAAAATAGCATTTATACTTTATTTTCCACCAACGGGTCAAAACCATGCAGTTCCAATCACTGTTAGGTGTGAAAATGAGTATTAATGGTTGCACGTAATGCAATGATCTGATACGCTGTTCAGGTTGTACGCCTTCGCCCAGTGTCAGCTGAGTTGGGTGCCAACCTTCCCCTAAAACCCTATTTAGGATTAATTAGCTTAGATATCAAATTAATAAATGAATAATCAACAATTGGTGATTTGATGGTTTCTTATTATATTTAAAATAAGGCTTGTACATCTGGTCAGAATTCCTTATGAATCAATTGGGAAGAGATTCTGGGGTAAACTTCGAGCACGCTGGAGGGGCCATGTCTCTCGGCTGGTCTGGAAACACATCTGTGTCTCCATGGAAGAGGTGGAGGAAGTGGCTGGGGAGAGGGACGTCTGAGCATCACTGCTTAGGGTGCTGCCCCATGACACAACCCCGGATCAAAGGAAACATTATGATGATGATGATGATGATGATGATGATGATGATGATGATGATGAAGAAAAAGAAATAGTGGCATTCATAAAAATCTGTAATATTATTGTGTGCTGTGAAATAAAATAATAAAACACCATGTCACATCACCAATGAGTGATTAGTTTCCAATAATATAAAACACTTTTTTTTGTATTTTTTATTCTATTCTACTGAGAATTCATCTGTGTGTGTGTGTGTGTGTGTGTGTGTGTGTGTGTGTGTGTGTGTGTGTGTGTTTCTGCTCCTGACCTCCAGGAGGTGCTATTTTATGACCAGTCTGAAGCACAGATGCTGCATGCACCTTCCCTTTGTTTCTCTTCCTTTCACAGTAAAGAGAGACCTCAGCTGTTTGAGGAGATTCTCCATTATGGCCTCAGTGTTCTTTTGTAAATCAGTTCCATTAAAAGCAAGGTAATGAAACAAAGGTAAAATGGAGTTGAGCAGCACTGTGCTTCTGTAATGGCTCATGGTGACGGATGACTATGTTGGGGCTGGTCATTCAATCACGTCAAGATGTGTGTAGTAGAAATAAAGCCCAGTATATGGCTGTGAGTTGGAAGGGAGGGTGTTCAAATGTTATATATCAGTCATGTTGGATTCCCCTTCACAAGGTAATGTGTTTTCAGGAACCAATCAGTGATGTAGCCTGTCACAGAACCACAGAATCGGAGCTAAAGAGAAAAAGTTTATTTAATAATACATAAAAGCAGCAGTCACTACTATGTTAGTAGGAAAAAAATAAAGGCAACAAATAGTGTGAGGTCTCGTCCCAAAGAATGGTAGAATGATGGGAAATGTAGTATAATGTATCTGAAAATTTTGTTTTGTCATGAGTGTTAAAGGTGACACCAAGAAAATAATTAGAAGTCCAAAATAGGGCTTATAAATGGAAATAAATACCTTTTTACATTCATTCAATCATTCATTTTCTAAGCCTCTTAATCTTAATTAGGGTCGTGGGGAGGCTGGTGCCCATCTCTGCAGAATCTGGGTGAGGGCAAAGTCCACCCTGGGCAGCTTGACAAGCCATCACAGGACTGTTTACACTCAGCAAAATCAATCCACATATCAGTCTGTTGTAATAAAATAAGGAATTTGGAATATTGATAGATTTGTTCTAAAAAGCATGTCAACATGAATGCATGCACATAGTGACAATAATGCCCAGTGCTTGTTTTTGTGGCAATTATACAGTTCAAAAAAAAAAGTTTCTGTTTTCATAAAAATGTATAAAAATAAGTTGCACTGAAACACCATAGATTTAGAAAATTCCATATAGAATAGTGATCAGACATTCCAGTCGGTTAAATCCTCATCACTTGTCTACCTCATCGCTCGCAAATTATGTTTTTTATTTTCTTAATACTTATTTTAAGTATCGTACTATGTCTTGCAATGGACTGGGGAGCACCTTTGCCTAGAGTAGGCTGAGACATACTTCTGCCTTCCTGCACCCAGTTCAGCAAATGAATATACACTAATATTTTCATTGAGAGCCTTTATCCTTGATCACAATATGTAATCATGTGGGGCCGGTGGTGTAGTGGTTAGGGTGCAGGACTCATGACTGGGAGGTTGTGTGTTCAAATCCCAGTTAGACCCGATTGTGCTAAGACCCCTGGGCAAGGTCTTAACCACAAGTGTGCCTCTGTTCACCCAGCAGTATAAATGGGTACCAGTAAAAATATACTGGGAAGGTAACCTGTGATGGACTAGTGTCCCATCCAGGAGGAGTTGAACTCCTGGTCGCTTCACGCTATGGAAACTGGGGATGAGCCACTATGATGTAAAAAGCCCAACGGACTTTACTTACTTATAATATGTAACCACCATGCCATTGTTGCTTCTGTTAGTCCAGTTGAGGCTCAGCAACATTAATGTGGCAATGAAACAAAGTCAGCTGATGACCTGAATGTCCTGAATGAGAGGGTTACACTATATCAAAGGACTTTTTCTTATTTGAAACCAAGAATCAAACAATGGCGACTCAAATAATGAAAGAGTGGTTTAGGGCAGTGGTCCCCAACCCCTGGGACGCGGACCGGTACCAGTCCGTGGATCAATTGGTACTGGGCCGCACAAGAAATAACTATTTATTTCTGTTTTATTTATTATCTGAGTCTGAACGATCTTTTATTTTTGAAAAACTTTTCTTTTGAAAAATGACTGGATTCTCTCTGTTACATGTCGGTCATTTGAGCGCTAAAATGTAACCCACAAGTGGATGGCACATGAACAGAGGCGAGATAGACATGTTTCAAACAATAGTGGGGATTTCGGGTGAGACTGAGCATGAGCCTTCATTCTCCCAGCTGGTGCACCATCACCTGTGTTTTTTTTTTATTTATTTATTTTTATTATTATTATTAATATTTTTTTAATAAGAGTTTGAGCTCGATTAAAAATGTGACGCTTAATCCTGATTAGGGAGGCTGGCGCACATCTCAGCCGACTCTGGGCAAGGGCGGGGTATTATATTTACAATATAAACAAGCTACTCCCCTCCCCCCACTGGGGGCCACAGTAAAATTGTCTGGTCTGGTCTGCGGTGATAAAAAGGTTGGAGACCACTGCTTTAGGGAGCACGGGGAATTATTTTCACAATGTATTGGCACCCCAGAGTCCTGACCGAAACTCTATCGAAAGTTTTTAGAATGTGCTGGAGAAGACTTTATGGAGTGGTTCAGTTTTTCCCTCATCAAGTCAAGAAGTCGCTGAGAAATTAACCCAACACTGGGTGTAAATAATTCTGATGTTGTTTAAGTTTGTTTAGACAATTCCACAGAGCTTATGAGCGAAATGAGGGCTAAAGGCTTTCAAGGAAAATATTACAGTGTGCAATGTTTTTTTTGTTGTTGTTGTTGTTGTTGTTGTCGTTGTTGTTGGGGAGTGTAATACTAAAACAAATGGGACTGGTGATCTTTCTACTGCCCAGCCAAAAAAGGTGGGTTCTAACACATCTATCCTAGTTTATAATGCATAATTAGCAGCAAACCTTTGACAAACTTAAGCATCACTACAACAGTTTTCGGAGAGTTGGGTTAAATTCGCACTGACATCTTGAATTCATAAGGGGAAAATCACCCACTCCTTAAAGTCTTCTCAAGCACATCCCAGTGATTTTTCAATAGAGTTAAGGCCAGAACTCTGTGGTGCAAGGCAATGTGTCCAAATGATTCCTCAGCCTCCCTGAACCACTCTTTCACTGTTTTGAGTCACAATTTCATATTCTTACCATTAGGGTAGAAATATTCAGATCATCAGCTGACTTTATTTTATTGCCACATGATTTTCGGTGAGCCTCAACCTAACCAACTTCTAAGCAACAATCCCATGACAATTATGTGCTGCAATCAAGTCTATAGGTGATCCAACAAGATATTATAGAGACAATTATCAAATTTTTTGGTTCAACATAATGTGGAGTGATGTGAGGTACTGCATGTATAATTTAACTTGTTTCTTTATCTCTTATCCAGAACAAATACAGCACAATATGCAAAACAAGCACTCGGAGAGTGTAAACCTCTACCAAGCATAGCACTCCTAATTCATCAAAAATCCTACCAACTCACAATTTTACAAAATCTTTTACAAATTTCTGGTGTCCCAAATTTTATCTGGAGCCTCTCCATAATCTAGTAGATTCTTCCTTGTCCAAAGCTCTGTTTCTGGTTTCATAAAATTTCATAACTTTTTGTGTTATCCTGCTAACAAACACAAACCATTGGTACAACTATCCTCGATCGCAGAGCGATGCATGTGACTTTAATGAAAATACTACATTTGGAAGTTGGGAGGTAAAACAGTGTAATCAACCTGTGGAGTGAACTGGAAAATTTACTTTATTAATCAGCAACGAAGATCTAAAAGTAATCTTTTTGTTTCAGAATGATTTTTAGTTGATTTTGTAAAACTGTCTCGCCAGAAGTTTCAATTTTTATTTTCAATCGAATTCCAAAACAATATTGGCCTTCCATGTATAATCATTTCAGGCTAATTTGTAGCTCCCATATTTTTGGAACCATTGCACATGTGTTTATGAGCAGATATGATATTTAGATTATGATATTAATTCATATTCATTAACCAATTCCTATTTTTCTAGCCATGGTTATGGATAATGGGGTTTGGAAGGAAGGAAAACACCATAAACAAGATCAGGACTGAACCAAAGATCTTGGAACTGTGAGGTAGTCCTGTTACCTACTGTACCGCTATGTTGTACATTTTATTTATCTTGGCAATGACAATAAGTGGTTACAATAGGTAGCTGCATGGCGGGGTAGTGGTGAGCACATCCACCTCACAGCATGAGGATCCTGGGTTTGAGTCCCAGTCATGAGGGTTTCTGTGTGGAGTTTATATGTTCTCCCATAGTTGATAGTGTAGAGTTCGTCTGTGTACTCTGCTTTCCTCCCACATGTAAGAAGTTTTGGAGACAAAGTCAGAGAGGTTAGATTGAGATGGTTTGGACATGTACAGAGGCTGGATAGTGAGTATATTGGTAGTAGGATGCTGAGGTTGGAACTACCAGGCAGAAGGCCTAGAGGAAGACCAAAGAGAAAATTTATGGATGTGGTGAAGGAGGACATGAAGGCAGTTGTTGTAAGAGAAGAAGATGCAGAGGACAGGGTGAGATGGAGGCAGATGATTCGCTGTGGCGACCCCTGAAGGGAACAGCTGAAAGGAAAAGAAGACTCTGGTTTCCTCCCACAGTCTGAAGTCATGTGCATTAAGCCAACGAGCTGTTTAAAATTGATGGTAGGTGTAAGCGTGAATGGTTGTGTGTTGGCTGTGCATTGGTCTGGCGAGCTGTTCATTATGTACCCTGCCTTCACCCAATGTCAGCTGACATAGGCACCAACCTCCTTGCAATCCTAACAGGTGGCTGATCCTTAATAGATATACTGATGGAGATGACTAATCCTTTTTGTGTCTAAATAGGTTCGCCAAAATAAAGAGACAAAATGTGAAACACCATTGCAAAGAATTGCTTTTTAGTAAACACGCTGCATGATTAACTCTTGAAACCACAGTTGGATTGATAGCAAACTGTGCTCATCAAACGGTTTATTGTTTTTCAATGAATGAAAACAGATCAGAGTTTGAGGACATGGAGAAAAACAGTTGGAAGGGATGGTCTTGAATAAAGAAATAAATCGAAATCAAATCGAATGGGCTCAGGTTGAAAGTTCTCTACCCAATTCCCAGTTCACTCTCAACTGAACAAATCCATTGACTGGTTTCTAGGCATTTGCACAGACCACACGCTTTGCTAGTCTGTAAATAATAGCAAAACCAAAACTGGACAAAGCTAACAGGTATGACCACTCATATGTATGAGGCCATACCGTTAAACTAAGTCCATGCAAAAACCATTGACGATGGAAAGAAATCCAGTACTTGGAAATGGTCTGTTGAGCTGTAGAATATGAATGATTGTGAGCAAAGAAAGACATGGTGCTCTTGCCCTGTTTGAGCAACATGACAATTTCATTTCCTGTATGTCATGACATTGAAGCTTATTTTCATCCTGCTCTGAAGAATGCCTCTAGAAACTGGAGCAAATACAACCACTGGGGGGAGGGGGGTGTTCGTGGGATTTCTTAAGGGATTGGGTGAGTTTCCAGTCTTGTGTCCTTCACCAAATCCCAGTTTTCCCCTATTTAATCTGTCCAGAAACCCCAACCACCCCTACCATACAGTATTTTCACTCATTTCTTGCCCATTGTAGTTGCCACTGTTGGCCAGTGGGTATGGTGGACTGGGTCCTGTCCCAAATCCGCCATCACCTTGTACGTGTGGGTGCAAATCTGGGCTTGGTGTGTCATCATGTGACATGACATCTGTGAAGCGCTGGTCATCTCCGGAGCCTGAGCTGAGCAGGAATGGGGCCTCGGCAGGAGACTGGGCCTGAGATGAGGGTGGACCATGTGGGAAGAAGTCATAGTTGACGCCTGTGCCGTAGTAATCACCCTGGTACTCTGGAAAGCAAAAATGGCTTCTGATTAGAAATGCTTCAGTTTTATTTTCCATTGTGATTTTTAAAAAATAATATGTAGAATCATTTGGCTTGTCATCGATCATACATAATAGTATTATTATATATATATATGTATGTATATGTATATTATAATATATTATATTTGTTCCATTACATTATTTTCATCCCCATGTACACTGCCTGGCGAAAACAAACAATCAAACAAACAAAAAAGTCACACAGTGTAATATTTTCATGTAGTGAATTTATCCTTGATTACAGCATGCAGTCTCCAGGGTATGGTTGCATTTTCACATAGGATTCTGGGGTGCCAATACATAACTGTAACCATATTAACAGTTTTCAGGATGTGCTGGAGAAGACTTTATATTGTGGTTCAGTTTTTCCTTCATCAAGTCAAGACATTGATGAGAAATAAACAAAACACTGGACGGAAATCCAATCCAATTCAATTCAAATTCAGTTTTATTTGTAAAGTGCTTTTTACAAATTACATTGTCACAAAGCAGTTTTACACAGTAAAACAGTGAAAGTAGGGTCTTACAAAGTATAAAGGAATTTAAACATTTCCTATTACCCTTACATATCCCGAATAAGCAAGCCGGTGGCGATGGTAGCAAAGAAAAACTCCCTCGGTAGATGCGAGGAAGAAACCTTGAGAGGAACCAGACTCAAAAGGGAAACCCATCCTCATTTGGGTGAAACAATAAAAATAAATGTTATGCTACTTAAGTGTGTTCAAACAGTGACATGACAATTATGTGCTGTAAGTAAGATTAAATGTAATAACATATTTATGTGTGTGACTTCTTTTGGGCTGCACAGTATCAATGCATCAATAAACTCTGAATCAAAATCAGAATACTTTATTGACTCCGGAGGAAATTGTGATCTACTGTCCCAAAGCAATCGAACAATAATCCATATTAAATACATTTATTTGGACAGTTATGTCAAATTTACAAATTCTTATAAATTTTTTCAGCAGCACACATACTGACTAATACACCAATCAACCATAACATCAGCACCACTTGACTGATCTTAAGCTAGGAAGCTCCATACAGCATTGCGAAGGGATACCAGGTCGATACACACCTCTGAAATTACAAATTTGCTCAATTTACCTTTAATTGTATGCTATTATTAATAATTAATGACATTCATCTATGTGAAGATGATTTGATTTTAAAATATATTCAAAAAAATTAGATGCAGTTCAATAGAGAGTGGCGCTATGGAGCCGCGGGCCTGTCCTAAAAATAGCAGTGAACAGGTCCGTGGGCAACTTATATTGTCCTTGCGGGCTACCGGGAGCCCACGGGCACCACATTGGTGATCCCTGGTTTAGACTTTCTATCATAGCCAGCATTAACAGTTTCAGTATAGTATGGCTTATTTGTGAGCCAATCCCAGCTTGCTTTATGAGAGAAGCGGGTTATACCCTGCACAGATAACCAGTTTATCGGAGGGCTAACATGGACACAGCTAACACAACCATTCAGACTCCGATTCACACTTATGTGCAATTTAGAGTAGCTCACCAAATGTCAATGTCTTTGAACTGTTGCAAATGCAAGCAGAACAGAAACGCAAAATTGGGGCCCAGAACCATCTTGCATTTTGAGTACTGAAGCCACGTAATCCTACTGGGGTCACAGGGAGGCTAGTGTATATATCAGCAGAAACTGTTTCAAAGAATGGTACACTGTGACCAACTCATCAGTCCATTGCAGGTCACACTCGCACCTAGGATCAATTTGGAACAGTTAATTGGGGAGTAAACCAGAGTGCCCGGCTATACCATCCATTACACCACCGTGCCATCCCAGTATACGTACATGCATTACCAAACATCACTAGATCTTCTTGGAGACAAAAATGTACACAGGGGAACACTGTGGCATCGTAGTTAGCATGTCCATCTAACAGCATGAAGTTCCTGGGTTTGAATCCCAGGTCTTTGTGTTTCTATGTGGAGTTTGCATGTGCGCCAAGTGCCTGCATAGGTTCCTCCAGATACACAGGTTTCCACCCACAGTCCAAAGACATGCAAACTGGGTTAACTGGCTGTTCCAAATTGCGCCTAAGTGTGAGTGTAGATGTGAGTGTTTGAGTGTGTGTTGCCCTGCAATGGGATGGAAAGCTGTTCAGGGTGTACCCAGCTTTGCTCAGTGTTGGCTGAGATGGGCACCAGTCTCCCTGGTCAGGATTAAATAGTTTGGGAAATGACTGAGTAAAGAGAGAGTAATTTATTAAGGGTCCACCATGCAGTTCATGGAACAGTCACTGTGACAGTTATTACTGGTGGATTTGACAGCTGCATTATCTGCATCGCAGATCCTCACATTTCTCAGGCAAGCGCATATTTCATCCCCACAATTTTTTTTTTTTTTTTTTTTTTTTGCGTGAGACTGCCTCCAAAATCTGCCAGCATGTTCACTGAATGTCTGCAGTAATCCCAGCCACCACGCTCATGTGTCAACTAGCTATGTGAGACCTATGCTTTAGGTATTCATTTTTTGGTTCTGAATATCACCTACACACAGAGGAGGAAAAGCTTATGTAAGCAGGGGCAGTGGTGGCCTGGTGGTGAAAGGTGCTGGATCACTGATCGTAATGTTCGGGTTTCAAGCCCCACTATCAACGGGTTGTCACTGTTCCCCCACCGCAGGCCGGCCATGTCTCTCATTGTCTATGATTAAAAGCACGTAAAAGAACCATTGCTGACTTTCGACCAATGTAAGCTACATAGCCATCAGCGTGTTTCTACCCTGCGATGGCCTGGCGAGCTATCCAGACTGTACTCAGCCCTCGCCCGGAGTCGGCTGGGATGGGTGCCAGCCTCCCCGTGACCATAATTAGGATTAAGCAGTTACACTGAATGAATGAATGATTATTTTATGGAAGCTAAATAATGAGATTGCTTTTTCTGATGATGCGTTTTCACTGGCTTAAAAACGAAATGAAAATATGGAGAATTCTGCTCCTGAAATATGCAGTGAGTAAACCTCGATCGAGGTGATAACAGCCTTTAAGAAGGTGCTAGAGTTCAACCGGAGGACAACGGAGAGTCCAAGTTAATGAATGTTTATTAAAGACAGTAATGAAATGAAGGTCTGCTCTCATTAGCACATTGGTGTAGCATTTAGATGTTCATCTGGCTTTGATACAGAGAAAAAAAACAAGTGAGGGAGGAAAAACATGACAAGAAAATCAAATGAAACAGTATTAATGAACGAAGGAGTAAACATGACTGTGAAGTCGAATAGAAAAGACCCTGAGAAAAAAATCTGTTTTTCTCTCCGGGTTGCACAAAAACACAATTACTCCTATATTTACCATTCCATGAATGTCTCCCTGAATACCAAAGTATCTGCTGCACAACAGCAAATAGAAAGCAAAACTGGAGTAATGCATAATTCTCGTCCTCGTTGCCTCCAGCTTTGCACCGTGAATTCACTCTAATGTGGCTTATTTACTGTACAAGCACAAATAGTCAATAACTGGCGACGCTGAGAATGCTACGCCTTTAGATTACATGCCCTTTTGGTTTGACAAATTAACATTAGATTCTGCTACAGAGAAGCATGCCTCTACATAAACCATAACAACAACAACAACAACAACAACCATTCCTGGAAGATTTTAACAGATAATGCATTTGTTCTGATTTTAGAGGTCATGTGAGCGTTGAGTCCTAGCTCGAATGCTGTACCGAAGGGTCATAGCAGACTTTGTCCCAGCAGGCATTGCTCGATTCTTCTCGATTTACTATGTATAGAATGAATAAACCTGCCATGTCTCAGCTTGAGTACTTCATACTGCTACTACACGCCCGTGTACCAGACGAGGTCCTCACAGGTGAGACTATTTTGTGACATAAACAGTTACCAAATCTAATCAAGTTTCTGAGTAGATCCACTGCGCTTAAAAACAGATTGTGACTGCGTGCCTAAAACCCTGATTAGTGATGTGGCTTTGAAAATGGTTGTGTTTTTAGATTTCAGCAGGTTGAACAGTCCCTGTAGTGCTGATTCTTAATAGGAAAGAATGAGAGACCGAACGAAGAGGTGGGCGGGTAGGTGGGTGATGGGGTGGTGAAATAAGAAAGCAAGGGCGATGGAGAAAACAGAGAGTAAAGAGATGGAAAATCTTTTATTATTTCAAGGTGAAACAAAGGGTCTTTGGTTTGAGTGTTGCCTGAAAAACATGCTTTTGTGCTGCATATGAAGGACAATCTTTTGTGAGTATTAAAATGGGGAAGAAAAATGAATAGAAGCAGTTTATTTTTTTCTCTTATACCTCCATAGTAGCTATATCCTCCAGGGCCGAGGAGATCAGGCTCATCCAGTCTGCTGCCCAGTGGCCTCATCCTTCTTGGTCCTCTGAAAAAAGGATGACGCCGGGCACCGAGGGCACTGAGCTGCTTCATCCTACGTTCCTTCGACCTTCTGTTCTGAAACCACACCTGAAAGAAAAGAGATATGGGTGGAGAGACAAGTACAGGTGACCGTGATAAAGGCTTCAGGACAGACTGTAGATCAAGCGATGTCCAGAGTGCATACCTGACAATTTTATATATGTTTTATAGCGACACAGTAGTGCAGGGGTTAACCCATTAGTCTCACAGCAAGAAGGTCCCAGGTTTGGTTCGATTTGCATTCTCCCCCTGTGCTTACGTGGGTTTCCTCCGGGTACTCTGGTTTCCTCCCAGAGTCCAAGAACATGCACAGTCGGCTGATTCTTGGTTCCAAATTTCTCCAAGGTGTCAGAGTGAGTGTGAATGGTTATATGTGTGTGCTGGCTTGGCAAGCTGTTCAATTTGTACCCAGCCTTGGCCCAGAGTCGGCTGACATGTCCGTCAGTCTTCCCGTGATCCTAATTAGGAATAAGAGGCTGAGAAGACGAATGAATGGAGGATCAATCGTTGTGTAGTTAGATTCCATTCATAAATATACACAACAGAAGTTTTCTTTTAGCTTTGGTTTGTTTGTTTGTTTGTTTGTTTGTTTGTTTGTGCATTACCAGATTCTCAGATTTGAGATTTACTCTAAATTTCTACCAGAGGTGGGGGTTTCGAACAAAGAAGACGCCACTACATTCTGGATGAGGGAATTTTCAAAATGATGCTTTCACACTGTGAGATGGCATGATTTTTTGAAAGTGTGGTTCTACTATCAGACATAGTCTGACTGTGTAACCAAAACATAGCTATAATATCTGTACGCTCACTCCATAAGTGAATTCAAAGGTTTCTAACTCCTCGCTCACTCATTTACTGAACAGATTAATCCTTGAGTTGTGGAGAGGCTGGAGCCTATCTCAGTCAACAGAGTGATGGCAAGGCAGCTAGGCCAATGCACAATCACACACACACACACACACACACACACACACACACACACACACACACACACACACACACACACACACACACACGCATGCACACACGTGCACACACATCTCACACACACACACACACACACAGACACACGCACACACACACACATGCACACGCACACGCGCGCACACACACACACACACACACACACACACACACACACACACACACATCCAGGGTCAATTTGGAACAGACGATTAGCCTAATGTGCATGACTTTGGACTGTGGGAGGAAACCAGAGTATGTGGAGAAAATCCATGCATGCAACATGCAAACTCCACACAGAAACGTACTAGCTCAGGAGTCCAACCAGGAGCTTCTTGCTGTGAGGCAGACATGCTGACCACTATGCCACCATGCGGCCCAGGTATCTAACTGTGCTTCCACGAATACAACCCAGTTCTTTTAAACTAATAGTAAGAGTCAATACAAATATGTGTACTCTATTTACCATATTAATATGATAATAAATAGGAATATAAGGCAAACACCAAAATGTATTTAACTTTTTTATTGTTATTTAAAAAAAAGACACTTTATTTAAATTTAAAATACCAATAAGACACAGATAATAAGAACACCTGTTTTTCTACTTTTTCAGACAACTATCCAATCAGTCAGCTATGTAGGAGCAGAACAATGCTTCAAATCATGCACATATGCAGCTAATGTTCACAAAAAATATTGTGTGGATGAAATCAGAGTGATCTCAGTAACTTCGACTGGTGGTTGGTTCCAGAGTTACTGGTTTGTTGAATATTTAAGAAAACCTGCTGAATGTAATTTTCAGGCATAACAGTCTCGAGCATTTACACTTAAATGTGTATAAACAAACAAATAAACAAATCCAGTGAGTGTGAGTTCTAAAGGCAGTAAATATCTTTTTGACATAAGGACTCAGAGCAACTGGTTTGAACTGGCAGGAAGTCTATGGTAACATAAATGAACATCTTTTTTACACTGTTATGCAGATTTTGTTTTACACTGTTATGCTGTTAAAACGCAGCAAATCATATCCGAACTTTCAGAGTATCTACCCTCATGCGGATGGACTCAATCAGCAAAAGACCTCCTGTCAGCCTCAAGTTTGAAGCTCCATTGAGTACCCATCCCAGCTGACTCTGGGCTAAAGCTACTATCATAATGTGCATGTTTTGGGACTGTAGGAGGAAACCAGGAAGCACAGAGGAAACCCATACAAGTACAGGGAGAACATACAACCTTCACACAAAAAGGAAATAACTGGAGCCTGGGAATCAAACCCATGACCTTCTTGCTGTGCCAATCACTACAGCACCATGCTGCTGTGAAATATGACATTTAAAAATGTCCTAAAAATGTCACCTAGGATTTTTTGGCCAGTATCCAAATATTGAGTTTTGTTGGGGGATGATATGGTGGGATAGTGGTTAGCACATCTGCCTCACAGCATGAAGAGCCTGCGTTCCAGTGTGAGTTGTGTGGGTTTTCTTTGGGTATTCTTGGAAAGAGACAACACTTTGTCTTAATTTGTATCATCTTAAGGTTTTATCAACATTTTGCTTAACAATATTAGTCATTTAGGAAGAATCTTTTAGATATCAGCTAATAATTAACTGTGATTAATACACGTGCTAATGATCACATATAATTTTCATAACCATGTTTAATTTTAAACCAGCATGCTGGAAGAAATACCCACACTAAGACTAAAGGGAGAAAAGAAAGAATTTATTAATTGAATTAGAAATTGCATAACAGTCAGCCTGTCTGAGGGAATGATAGACACCATGTCAGTGGAGAAAGAAGGAGGTTCAAACTCTACAGTGGAAGTTGACGAATAATCGGTGGGGGAATCAGGCTGTGGTGAAGGCTCTGGAGAAGAGTAGTCAGTGGAAGCCAAAGAAATCTAAGGGGAACCCATAGCAGAAGAAGACGCAGTGGAATAGCCATCAGAAGTAAGACCATTAGTCTGGATGGACTGATCACAAGTCTCTGGTCAAGGCTGAATGGGTAGCAACAGGTACAGAATGGAATTGGGTTGCAACTAGAAATCTCAGGAAATCAAGGAAGTCAGCAGATAGTACAGATATTGGAGATGGGTGACAATGTTGTATGACTCTTCATAAAAATGGCACGGCAGGCCGACTGAGCTAAAAGAGAGTGAAAATAAGAAAATGAATTGATAAAGTGCACATTCTGTGATTATATAACAACTATAATCTTGGACACAAGCAAAACAAAATATAATGGAACACATTGAAGACTTGAAACCCAGGATATGCAAAAAAAACGAGGATGAAGGGTCACCATGACTCAAGCAGAAAGTCGCTAGTAAGACACAGCTGTGGATCATCAGAAAACTATGGCAAAGTCTGTGACAATCAATATTACTGACACGTTATTAAATTGCAAAAAAAGACCACGTACCAGTATAACAATAGAAATACTTATACATTCATTCATTCATTTTCTGAATGGTTTTATCCTACTTATGGTCACAGGGAGGCTGATGCCCATCTCAGTCAATTCTAGGTGAGGGAAGAATACACCACGGACAGCTCGCCGGGCCATCGCAGTTCAGAATCATGCTGATGACTATGCAACTACTCTTGACGAAAATCAGCAATGGTTCTTTTACAGTAATCTCTCACCATAGACAGTGAGAGACATGGTCGGGCTTTGGGAACCCAGTTAGCTGCACTGAGAGGACAGTAGTGATGACTGTTGACACCCTCAGCATTGGGATTGGTAATCCAGCACCTTACCACCTGGCCACCACCTCCCAGGCTTACTCATAAAGAAGGAAAATTACAAGAATAAAACATGTCCTAAAATGGAGAAGAAAGTAGGATACTTACACATAGTTATGGGCTGTAAAAAGAGGCATGAGCCAAATAAGGTTGATGAGGAAATTTTCTTTTATAAATGATGCACCAATTTCATTAAACCTCCCAAATTAGGAAAAAACAAAAACAAAAAAAACGAAAAAAGTTCAAAAGGAAAGAATGTCTCCAGAGGATGGGCGACATCAGATCAGAAGTGGTACAAGGGACAACCAAAACATAATGGGAAAAGGGGAAAGTATGTAAATTAAGGCAGGAGGGACCAGGATGGAAAAAAATGCAAGTATAAAGTGAAATTGATTTGGAATAACGAAGCTGACTCAACACAATAAAGAATATAAGTACAGGGTTTTCTCTCGGGTGATTTTCAGACTATAGGCTGCTTGACTGATTGCTGTTTACTGACTTCTTTTTCTGATTAATGGTTTGAAGGAAATAAAGGATATCTGCACCTTCTCCTCTGTTGTGATAAGTTTCTTTAATTTTTATCAAGTTTAAGAGCAAAAGGGGAGAGGGTGAGTATCTTCTTTGTTTCTCTTCACATGTTAAAATAGCATACACACACACACACACACACACACACACACACACACACACACACACACACACACACACACACACACACATATGGCAAAAAAGGCCCAAATACAGAAGTGTAAGTAAAAATAGACTAGAGAGACAAAGTGAAATCAAAAGAAGAATTATAATAATTAAATAAATAAAATTATAGAGAACAAAATGAGATGATCCAGTGGATGATTCAGGAAGAACTGGGTATTTTAGTGGAGAAGAGAGGGGTACGGACACATTTTTGGAATGAGAGATATTATATATAGCAATGGAGTAGAAAGACCACAAACAGCAAGAGAGATTAGGTATAAATTGTGGGCGTTAATCCGGTGGGACAGACTAGACAATTTAAAGTATCAGTTTCCTGGGAGATATTTGGAGAGGAAAGTAAGAGTTGATCTGGATGCCAAGAAGCCCATACAAACCTCCCTATTGTCCCAAGGTAATTTTGTTTCTTTTTCAGTGTTCGATATTGTCAATGATCCATTTGATGAAGAAGATGAACATTTGGAAGAATTATTCAGGGATAGAATACCATGGGACAATTATTGTCACCGATTGACGGTCACTATTTCAATTAAACCCAGGTGGGCAGTGTGAGATAAAGGACTAACTATGTCCATAGTAATAAACAGGATGAATTCATTAACACAAAGTGTTGGGCATTCAAAATTACAAGGTAAAACTGTACAGAGAATTGACACTTGGTTAATGTGGACAGTTTCGAATCCAGAACACATAAATAGTGTCCATAGGGCTGGATAAGGGTGTGTCACGAGCAGGGAAGAACCTTCAACCACACCCGTGGGGATGATTAAACCAAAGCACAAATAAGCAAAACAGAAAATTGAAAAATATACAAGAATGTGGAGGCAGCACAGTGGCATAGTGACTAGCATATCTGCCTTACAGCAAGAAGATCCTGGGTTCGATTGTCAGCTTGCGCATTTCGGTGTGGAGATTGTATGTTCTCCCTTTGCTTGAGTGAGTTTCCTCTGGGTACTCCAGTTTCCTCCCACAGTCTTAAAACATGCACAGTATTTGAAACAGCTATTCAAATCTCCCTAGTTGTGAATGAGAGTACGAATGGTTGTGTGAGTGTTGGCCCTACGATGGCCTGTGAGCTGTCTAGGGTGTACCCTGCCCTCACCCAGAATCTACTCAGGTAGGCACCGTGACCCTAATTAGGATTAAGTAGTTCAGAAAATGTATGAATGAGAACATATGGTGAGCTGAAGTGGCCAATACTGTAGTAGGTACATTTAATGATGAAAGACATGAATAAATTAGAAAGCTGAGGAGAAATGAATAAGGAAAAAGGTGAAAAGACAGTTAGGAAGAAGATACTGTAGTCGGGCGGTTTCAGGATGAGGGGAAAATACAAAGAAAACTTAAGGAGAAAGGGGAAAAGAAACTCACTGCCCCAGCAGAGCACCTGAGGGAGCAGGAGAAAACACCTCCATATAGAAAAAGGAACACTATGTGTCCAGCGGGAATTTATCTCAACTCGGCAGAAGAGACAGAAGTTGTGAAGATGGAAATAATAAGATGATTATTTAAATTTGAAGTAGTGTACAGAAAACATGAAGGGAAAGATCAATACCCTGAACAGACACACGCCATGATCCACCCAAAACTAAACAGGCGTGCGAGCCTGGAATGGGAATCAGAGAATTGCGGTGGAATAAGGGAAGAGGATGAGCTCTATAAAGGCCTCCAAGGTAGTCTGAGGAAGGACTATGCAGGAAGAATGACGCTGCAAGGGCCAAGGACCTTTACGAGCACCCCCAGGGACAAGGAAAAAAAAAAAAAAGCAAAAAGGGGCCAAGGCGGAATCAGGTGAGGAAGGTCAGGAGAACAATGAGACTGAACATAAAGAGAATGAAAACAGCGAAAGTGTGCATTGCAGACATAAAATACAGAAAGTATGTAGTGAGGGAAGGAATGAAAGTGCAACAGAGGCAGAAAGTAACAATGAGTATTACTACTTCTTCTTCTTCTTTTCCTTTCGGCTTTTTCCCTTTTTCAGGGGTCGTCATAGCGAATAATCTGATTCGCACGTTTGATTTGGCATAGGTTTTTACAGTCGGATGCCCTTCCTGACACAACCATTTAGCAAGGGACAGAAACACGCTGACGGCTTTGCAGCTAACTCTCCTAAGCAGGAATAATTGGTTCAGAAAATGAATCTTCTTCTTTTCCTTTCGGCTGTTCCCTTCAGGGGTCGCCACAGCAACACATCCGCTTCCATCTCACCCTGTCCTCTGCATCTTCTTCTCTTACTCCAATGACCTTCATGTCCTCCTTCACCATGTCCATAAATCTCTTCTTTGGTCTTCCTCGAGGCCTTCTGCCTGGTAGTTCCAACCTCAGCATCCACCTGCCAATATACTCACTATCCCTCCTCTTTACATGTCCAAACCATCTCAATCTCGCCTCTCTGACTTCGTCTCCAAAACATCTTACTTGGGCTGTCCCTCTGATATACTCATTTCTGATCCTATCCATCCTCGTTACTCCCAGAGAGAACCTCAACATTTTCATCTCCGCTACCTCCAGCTCTGCCTCCTGCTTTTTCCTCAGCGCCACTGCTGGAGCCGATGGTGTAGTGGTTAGAGTGTTGGGCTCGTGATCGCGAAGTTGTGAGTTCAAATCCCACTGAGACCCTCACTGTGCTAAGACCTCTGGGCAAGGTCTCAACCACAAGTGTGCCTCTGTTCACCCAGCAGTATAAATGGGTACCAGTAAAAATCCAGAATTTGTTCTCCAACCATTCCAGCCTGCCTGCACACGCTTCTTCACCTCTTTTCCACACTCTCCATTGCTCTGGATTGTTCAGCCTAAGTACTTAAAATCCTCCACCTTCGTTATCTCTGCTCCCTGTAATGATTTTTTTTGTTTTTAGTGTGTGTACCAAACTCACTCATTTTTCATTTTCTGTAAACACTTAATCCTAATTAGGGTCACGAGGAGGCTGGCACCCATCTCGGCCGACTCGGAGTGAGGGCAGAGTACACCTTGGTCAGCTAGCCAGGCCATCGCAGAGCGGAAACACGCTGATGGCTTTGCAGTCTACTCTTGTCGAAAGTCAGCAATGGTTCTTTTACATGCCTCTCACCATAGACAGTGAGAGACATGGCCGGCCTTTGATAACCCACTTAGATGCACTGGGGGAACAGTGACAACCTTGTGGAGAGTGGAACTCGAACCCCCAACACTAGCATCAGTGATCCAGCGCCCTATACCACCAGGCCACCACTGCCCAAGAAGCAATATTTAAGTCCTATACAAAAACATTTGTTATTTGTTATTGTTCAGCTTTTGTAGATGCTCTTGGAAAGTTTTCTGGACCGCTTAATCCTAATTTGGGTCACAGGGAGGCTGGCGCCCATCTCAGCCGACTCGGGGCGAGGGCAGGGTACACCCTAGATAGCTTGCCTGTACTACATAGCCTGGAAAGTAAAAAATGGTAACCGTAACCAAGACAAGAACTGAGAGCAAGCTCCAGAACTTGAGTTAATGAGTAGCAAAGACAGAAAGAGAAGCAAAAGACGACATCCTTATGGTCACAGAAATGAGAGATATGATGAAAGAACAAAATGAATAATGAGACAAGGAGGAAAAAAGACGAAATACCACTAAGAACTCTATGTGGGGAAGACAGGCATAACCAAATACTTCATACGATGAATGATCAAAACTGAACCCAGGCCACACTGGTAAGGGTAAAACAGCAAAAAAAAAGTCCCTTACCGAGGTTGAATGGCAGCAGATTTGAGAGGACCTGGTGAAAGCATGAGAAATGTTCCAGCAAAAGATAAATGAGGCTGAGTGGACAATAGGATGGACATAGGGTATGGAAGTGATAGAGGAAAAGATAAATATTACGAAAGCAGTAAGGCTCCTGAGTATGAACTTAATGTTGTGTCTGAGCAAACGAGAGGAGAGGCATGACGGGATGTGCCCTGGAGGCAGAGTGATGAAAAGAGGTTCCAGATGCCAGTAATAGTGAAGGGTCACATAGCAATTTATGTCCCTTGGTCATTCATGGACCTGACAGGGCTGATTGGCAAACTGCCCAGCATCTGTGAATGAGTAGATAAATGGATTGCATAGGGTGAGGACAAGATGATGGGGACAGGTGCTGGCAGTAGGGGTTATACAAGCTATATAGTAACAGACACTAGGAAAAGCAAAAATGACTGAGATATTCGATGGAGCAGGCCTAAAACTGCTGGCTGAGAACCAGAGACATGACTCAGCCTCATTCGGAAATCACTGCAATAAACTTTGGAAGTCACTGAGAAAAGCCTCCCCTATGTGGGCAATTTTAGGAAGAGTGGAAAAGATAAAATTAGAGCAGAAATTAAAGTGTAGCCAAGTTCATACTGAAGCTCCAAAAGGCATGGCATGAAGAGATGGGAGGGGCCTAGGATGAAACTCCAACCAGTCAAACCCTGTTCTGCGTGAAAGGCCAACCCAACAGACCAACTAGAAACAGTGGTGAGCACAACGACCTGGCCTATCTTCAAAGAGAATATGATATGTAATGTGGAGCTACAACGATGATGAGAGAAGGAGGCAAAGAAGACCGCAGTGTTGGTTCAGATCCAGAAATCTCAGCTAAGTCAGCTAGCCCAAAATAAACAAGAAAACATGAAAACAAATAAGGAAGAGAATGCAGCAAAGCAAGCAGCAGTGATGCTGGTGCAACTAGCTGTGCCCCCAGTAGCTCAACCTGCACCCCAGTGCCCAGCCAGTAGATATGCCTATAGCTCCACTACCACAAATACAACCTACATACTATGCACCTTCCCCAATGTATCCTCCACATCAACAATACCTACCTCAGAACCGAGGATGGTGTCAAAGTAGAGGATGTGGCTGTGGAGGAAGATGGCAAAAATCCCGAAAAGGAAGAGCTCCCATAAACCAAGGAGGACTAGGAGGAGGATACTGAATATGCCAAGATCCAAATCATTTGAAACGAGACCGCCCATGTGCTCATCAACAAGGAGGGCAGATGGCACCACAACAAGGTAACTCCCAGCAAAATCAACCATGGCAAGGTCAGGGCAATTGGGTGGGACCCTGGATGGGCACAACCAACTGCTCTAAGGACCAGTAAGCCAAGGAGCAGGCCCTATGGGGCCACCCTCAGGGAGCATGTGAAGATGCCCAGAGAAGCTGTTAGGGGAACTGGTGCAGTATGCCATCTCACTGCACCACACACAAGAACCCACTGTTCCACTATTAGTGAGAACACAGATTCACTCATCATTCCTAATTGACACTTGTGCGATGTATATGAATATAGAAAGAGAAGGCTCCAAACACCCCCCTCTACAGTAAAGTAGTAAAGACAATAGGCTTCTTGGGGAAAATACAGACTTTAAGATTTACTGAGCCTCAAGAGCTCAAGGATGCAAGGAGTGACAGACAAGCACCGCTATTATTCTCACCAGATACTTCAGCTAAGCTATTGGGTACAGATGTGCTCTGTAAAAATGAGAACTAAGATCCACTGTAGAAAAAGAGAATCATGGGTGGAGCTCCAAAAACATTTAACTCAACAACGCCTTATGATAGAACGTAAATTGAAGAAATGTGTGATTTACAAAGTATTCTAATATTCATGTGAGGTTACATGGAGGGGATCACAACTGGTATTCCCAAGGGACCCAGTTTTTGGTCCACTTCTTTTCTCTCTTTATGCTAAGTCCCTTGGTGATGTCACATCCTCACATGGGTTCTCGTACTACTTCTATGCAGATGACACTGAACTTGTTCTCTCTTTTCCTTCCTCAGACCCTGATAGTTCTGCCCGGATCTCCATGGGCAACTATCTCCTTGTGGTTGGCAGCTCACCAGCAGAAGCTTAATCCCAGCAAGACTGAATTGCTCTTCTTCCCAGCTAACTCATCACCACATCAAGATCTTACAATCTCCTTGAACAATGCTGTGAGCTCTCCTTCAGGCAGTGCATGAAGCCTTGGAGTATCCATGGACAATTGTCTCTCTTTCTCTTCTCATATTACTAATTTTTCTCTATCATGTCAATTTCTTCTCTTCAACATATGAAGGATTTCTCCATTTGTTTCCAGTAAGGCCATTCAGATACTTTTTCAATCCCTGGTCATCTCAAGACTAGCTTACTGCAACTCACTCCCAGCATGTCAAGATTTGAGTGCTATTCGACCTCTGCAAATAATCCAGAATGCAGATGCACCGTTTGTTTTCAGCCTTCCCAAATTTTCCCACACCACACACTGCAATGATCTCTCCACTGGCTTCCTGTAGCTGTTTGCATTTGATTTGAAACACTAATGCTTTTCTACAAAGTCAAAAATGGACCTCCTCCTTCCTGCCTCAAAGCACATATCACACCTCATACTGCACCACGTTCTCTCAGATCCTCTAGCACTGCAAGACTGATCCCTCCACCATGGGAAAGGGGAAAAATGCCTCTAACTGTTCTGGCTCCAAGGTGATGGAATGAACTTCTTCTAGACATTTAGACAGTTGAGTCACTAGGTATCTTCAAATGACGGCTGACAACTTGCCTTTTTCAGCAGCACTATGCTGCATACAAACACAAACCCCACACACACAACACCTGCCTGAGTGTCTGATCGATGATATACTTAGTCTGTGTTCTAACAAACTAGCATAAAAATATATTCACTGGTTTCACTTTATATTCACTTTAAAGCACTTCTATAACTCGCTCTGGATAAGAGCATCTGCTAAATCCTACGAATATAAATGTAAATGTATTGTGGCTAGGGCTAAAAGACCCACTGAGTGGAATAAGAAACTTCTATGTACAATGGAATCCTTGGCTGATGAAGATGCATCCTGACTGTCAACCAAGCAGAGAACCATTACATTGCACAATGAAGTACAATGAGGATAGTAGAAGGAGGAGTATGAAACCATGTGGGATGAGCAAGTGGCCACGTTACATTATACTCTGAAGGCATGTTGTAGGACACAAGAAGTTGCAGTTGCAATTGAACTTCGGCTCCAGCTTGAACAATGGTACCAGATCCCTGATGTTGCTCCTCAGGGATAGACAAGCAAAAGCTATTGCAATTCTTCATGGTGTCAACCATTCAGAACAGTTGAGACAGCAGACTTGATGACACTGAATTTAGGGGACCCCTCTCAGACATTTGGGATGATTCATTGATTCATTCATTTACTAAATCCCTTAATCCTATTTAGGGTCACAGGAAGGCTGGAGCCCACTTCAGCTGACTCTGGGTAGGGCAGGGCACACCCTGGACAACTTGCCATGCCATCACTCATACAACCATCCACACTCACACTCACACCCCTAGGAGTGATTTGGAACAGCCAATTAACCTACTGTGCATGTTTTCGGACTGTGGGAGGAAACCAGAGTACCTGAAGGAAACCCATGCAAGCAGAGGGAGAACATGCAAACTCCACACAGGAAACACCCAAGCTGGAAATCGAACCTATGACCATCTTGCTGTGAGGTGGACATGCAAACCTCTATCCCACCATACCACCTGCCAAAGACACCAAGGGTGAATCATAAACCCTCACGAAAACCTTGGTACTATAGCCTAGTGATTGTACTTGGTATTGTTATAGTATATGTACTAACAATGGTGGCAATTGCGCATGTTCTTGAAATGATTCAGGTCACACAACAGGCAAACAACCATTCTGGCATATCCTGTATCATAAAGAATCTTGGTCAGTCGACGATGAACAAAGGTTTGGGAGGTAAAGGCAAAGGTAATGAGCCAGGTGTATGGGCTTGAATAGCTTGAGACAACACCCCTCATTACATTGTATCAGACCAGAAATTACAAATCAAAGGGACACTTCTCTGATCAAGGCTCAGTGTAGCTCTTGACGGTAGCTGGGTAGAGTCAGAAGGAAGCTGAGAAGCAAAACAAGGATGCACTAAGATACTTCTATGACTCATAGATCAAATTTGTAAATAAACTCAAAGGTCAGCCATGGAGATGAGGCAAGAACGCAGAGTGGTTTTACCTAAGAAAGACCTGGACTGTGACATGCATTGTTGGGAGAACTCATTCAAGAACATTTTTGTGTATATACTCTGTGGACTTCACATCCTAAAGGCGAGTCTTCATGGGTAACTGGCCTGCAAGTACTGCCTCAATGGTAGCACAAGACTAAGGCATCAGGTTCCACGTTTAGGGATGTGTGAAATGAGTTGTGGCTGTGCTGGTGGATTTTGCTTCCCCTGCCACATTGGATTCATGACCTCTACAAGACCCACTTTTGGTGATGGCATTCAGTTTTTGGAGACGCATGTATATTGATTTATATTGTTGCTGATATTACATGTTTGTACACATATGTATTGCTGGTGACCCTGGCACAACAGTCTCACAAAAACGGTGGCAGGGTGGGAATTTTCTCTCAAACATTTGCAAACAAAGTTTTCTGCCCACTGTTTGTTCCACTTAGAAGAAGCTTAGAGATGAGAGTGATGTGATGAATTTTACTGGTGATTAGGTTGGACATTTGTATAAATGTAGGTGTATTGTAATGATAAGGAAGGAAAATGAAAAATAAACTATGGCGATAGGCAGGCAAGAAGTGTAACATAACATTAGGACACTATATTGTATTAAAACACAGATAAAGCATTAACTGTAAGAGGTATTAACTTAAGATTTTCAGGGCCATACTTTTGAAGTCATAAAAGGCACATGGAAATAAGAACTTTCTTGGGGAAAGGCATAACATGTATAGACTTTGCCTTAAATGTTATAAATTAAGAGTTTATCTCAAGGCAGTGCTTCTCAATTATTTTATGTGCGCCCCCCCCAAAGTATTATTTGTCTATAAAATTGTAATTAGTACACCTCTGCATAACATTGTATATTTATTAAAATTAAAAACATAAAAAGAAAGAAATATAGCTCAACTTACAACAAAAAACTTCATAAAAATTGTTTTTTAATCTTCAATTGAAAAGATTTGAAGTGTACCAGTTCAGTTCATTTTCTGTAACCGCTTAATCCTAATTTGGGTCGCGGGGAGGCTGGTGCCCATCCCAGCCAACTTTGGGCGAGGGCAGAGTACACCCTGGACAGCTCGCCAGGCCATCGCAGGCGGAAACACGCCGACGGCTTTGCAGCCTACTCTTTACGAAAGTCAGCAATGGTTCTTTTACATGCCTCACACCATAGACAGTGAGCGACATGGCCGACTTTTGATAACCTAGTTAGCTGCACTGGGGAGGACAGTGACAACCTTGTGGAGAGTGGGACTCGAACCCCCAACCTTGGATCAGCGATCCAGCGCCCTATACCACTAGACCACCACTGCCCTGAAGTGCACCAATATTCCTGGAATAAAAAAAATACATCCTTATTTAAACTCATTCAACTTACTTAATATTAATATGTCTTAATATGTCCATCTTTCTCTTCGTTCCTGTTAGAAATTTTTTCTGTGTTGTTTCTTGAGGGGTTGTTTACTGCACTTCATATCATTTGCTATTGCGAAAAACCAGTACACCATAGTGCGACAATGAGAGCACAACTGCTAACTAGTGGAGTGGAGGTGCAATTACACTTAATTCTCATACACAATTCCAGAAAAGCATGTTCCCCAGGGTCATAAGCACTCCCCCGGGCATCACACCGCGCCCCCCTGGAATAATATCGCACCCTCTAAGGGGGGCGCACCACACTATTTGAGAAGCACTGTCTTAAGGAAATATGAGAAGTATGAGGCTTCCAGACAGACAGGCACTTTCTGGCCTTGTAGCGATGAGGGTTCCCTGGCAGTGTGCTGCTAAACATGTCCAATTCTTTTCTCATCGTTTCAGGAACGGCAACTATAATATACGTACTTGAACATCCAGGATGTTTGCAGAATCTGTCAGGATGAGAGATTAAAGGGAGAAAAGAAAGAATTCATTTAAATGAATTATAAATTACATATCACTCAGATTATCTAAGGGAATAATAGACACCACCTCAGTGGAGCAAGAAGGAGGTTCTAACTCTGTGGATGAAGTTGGCAAATAATCAGCAGGGGAATCAGGACAAATAATAGGTAATTATAGGCCAATCAAGAACAAGAGGCTGTGACAAAGGCTCTGGAGAAAAATAGTCAGGGGAAGCCAAAGAAATATAAGGGGAGCCCTGAGGAGAAGAAGAAGCAGTGGAGTAGCCATCAGAAGTGAGAGACTGTTAGTCTGGGTGGACTGGTCAGAAGTCTCTGGTCAAGACTGAATGGTCTGTTCGTGAATAACAGGAGGTCTTCTTTTCCTTTTGGCTGTTCTCTTTTTTTTCAGGGATTGCCACAGAAAATCTATGATTCGCATGTTTATTTGGCATATGTTTTTACGTTGGATGCCCTTCCTGACACAACCCTTTAGCAAGGGAGAGAAACACACTGACGGCTATGCAGCTACTCTTGTCGAAAGTTAGCAATGGTTCTTTTACATGAACCTCTCACCATAGACAGTGAGAGACATGGCCGGCCTTTGATACCCCAGTTAGCTGCACTGGGGGGACAGTGACAACCTTGTGGAGAGTGGGACTCGAACCCCAACCTTAGGATCAGCGATCCAGCGCCCTTTACCACCAGGCCACCACTGCCACCTGGGTAACAGGAGGTACAGGCTGGAATTGCGTAGCAGCTAGAAATCTCAGGAAATCGAGGAAGTCAGCAGATAGTATAAATGGGTGATGTGGATGGTGATGTAGTATGACATGTCTTCTCTTCATAAAAATGGCACAGCAGGCGACTGAGATAAAACAGAGAGAACATAAGAAAATGAATGGATAATGTGCATATCTTGTGACTATATAATCAACTAGAATTGCGTGCATTAGCAAAACAGAATATAGTGGAACACTTAGAAGGCTTGAAACCCAAGATAAGGAAGAAGGGTCACCATGACATGAGCACTGAGCAGTTATTAAGATACAGCTGTGTACCATCAAAACACTGTGGCCAAATCTATGGCAATCAATATTAGTTGCACACTAATGAAATGGAAAAAAGCAAATATAAAAGCAGTACGTATAACTAATACATGCTTACTCATAGAGAAGGAAAAATAGAAGAATAAAACGTGCAAAAATGGAGAAGAAGATAAGCTACATAGTCATAGTTGCAAGCTGTAAGAAGAGTCCTGTGAGATTAATATGAGCAGTAAAAAATTTGCAAAGTCAAAAGAACAATCCGTGTACACAGCATGAGAATGTTTGGTGAGGAAATTGGCTCTCATAAATGAAGCACCAATTTTCTTCTTCTTCTTTTCCTTTTGGCTTTTCCCTTTATCGGGGTCGCCACAGCGAATCTATGATTTGCATGTTTGATTTGGCATAGGTTTTTACATCGGCTGCCCTTCCTGACACAACCCTTTAGCAAGGGGCAGAAACACAGTGACAGCTTTACAGCTATTTTTGTCAAAAGTCAGAAATGGCTCTTTTACACCAATTTTATCAGCAATTTTTAATTGTTGAATTTTACAATTTGCACCAATTTTATTATCCTCCAAAACTGGGCCAAAAAATAACCGGAAAAGTATAAAGGGAAATGATGTCACCAGGTGACATCAGATTAGATGCTGTACAAGGGACAACCACAAACATAATCAGAAAAAGGTAAAGTATGTAAATTAAGGTAGGAGGGACCAAGATAGCAAAAGTGAAACTTAAGAGTACCTGCATAAGTACAGCGTTTTTTCTGGGGAGCTTTTCAGACTGTAGGCTGCCTGACTGGCTGCTGTTAGCTGACTTCTTTTTCTAACATACTGTACCTGATTAATGATGGAAAATGAATAAAGGATATCTTCTTCTTCTCATCTGTTCTGATAAGTTTATTTATTTCTATTATGTTTAAAGTACTATTTGAGATAATTTAACAATAGGGCAGTGGTAGTGGTAAAGGGCGCTGGATTGCTGATCCAAAGGTTGGTGGTTCGAGTCCCATTCTCCACAAAGTTGTCACTGTTTCCCCAGTGCAGCTAACTGGGTTGTCAAAGGCCGGCCAAGTCTCTCACTGTCTATGGTGAGAGGTTCATGTAAAAGAACCATTGCTGACTCTCATCAAGAGTAGCTGAAAAACAGTCACCGTGTTTCTGCCCTGCAACGGCCTGGTGAGCTGTCCAGGGTGTACTCTGCCCTCGCCTGGAGTCGGTGCCAGCCTCCCTGTGACCCTAATTAGGATTAAACGGTTACAGGAACTGAACTGATTGTAACAATAACAAAGGACATCTAGAGGAGTGGATTTGGACCTTTTCTTTTCACTGGTGATATGTAAGCTTGGACTCAGATCTGAGTTTCCAAAAGTACTCTGGTTTCCTCCCAGTCCAAAGCACATTAGGCTAATTGGCGATTTCACATTGACCCTATGTGTTAGTGTGAGTCTGAAAGCTTGTGTGTGTTGGACCTGTAATGGTCTGGCAAGCTGTTCAGGGTGTACCTGGACATTCCCCCAGTGTTGACTGAAATAGGCACCAGCCTCCCTGTGACACTAGTAGGATTTGTTCATCGGTACGGCATTTTTTAAACAACACGCAACTGTTATTAAATCTAAATTTTGCATATGTAAATACGTATATTCCCTGAACTTTGTTTAGACTACAACGTTCATTGTGTAATGTTTTAGAGGTGTAATTAGTCTATAATTTGTACAGTTTAACACTGGCATCTTTTAAACCTTATTCACAGAATTATACTGAGCTATTTTATTCTTTTTATAATGTATTAATTCAACAAGGGAAACTTTGACTTCTACATTTAGGTCATCCAACACACACACACACACACACACACACACACACACACACACACACACACACACACACACACACACACACACACACACACACAGCAGTGGGTTGCCACACACTGATCTGAATCCAGAGAAGGGTTGCGAGTTAGGTGTCTTGGGCAAGGGGACTTCAGCCATGAATGTGAAGGAAGGACAGGTGCAGCTCACCCCACCACCACCACACATTTCTCTTGTTAGGACATGGCTGCCCCTAGTAAACCAATCATTTCTGCCAATCCTGTGTAGGATATACAGAACGTCTTGTAAATATAAGTTTGATGAATTAAGCAACAGTTGAACAGTCAGTTCTCAAAGTTGACGTGTTGGAAGTAGAAGAAAACAGCAAGTGTAAGAAGTCGGTGTTATGTGGGGTTATGTGGTGGAGCCGGTGGTGTAGTGGTTAGAGTGTTGGGCTCATGATCGGGAGGTTGTGAGTTCAAATCCCACTGAGACCCTCACTGTGCTAAGACCCCTGGGCAAGGTCTCAACCACAAATGTGCCTCTGTTCACATATAAATGGTATAAATGGGTACCAGTAAAAATATACTGGGAAGGTAACCTGTGATGGACTAGCGTCCCATCCAGGAGGAGTTCAACTCCTGATTGCTTCATGCTACGGAAACCGGGGATGAGCACCGGCTTGATGAGCCGCTAGGCTCGGGTGTAAAAACCCAAACAGTTAATCAATCAATCAGTTCTGTGGGGTAGTGGTGGTTTACTAGGCAAACTCTAGGTTACTGATCAGAAAGTTGGAAGCTCTTGCATTAGTGCCAGCATGCTCCCATTGTTTAGTGGGGCCAGTGGTGTAGTGGTTAGGGTGCTGGGCTCATGATCGGGAGGTTGTGTGTTCAAATCCCAGTTAGACCCCCACTGTGTTAAGACCCCTGGGCAAGGTCTTAACCACAAGTTCCACAAGCACACCACTCTGTTCACCCAGCAGTATAAATGGGTACCAGTAAAAATATACTGGGAAGGTAACCTGTGATGGACTAGCATCCCATCCAGTAGGAGTTGTACTCCTGGTTGCTTCACACTATGGAAACCGGGAATAAACACCGGCCTGATGAGCCACTTGGATAGAGTGTAAAAGCCCAAGTGACTTTACCTTGCTCCCATTGTTTGACCCTCCAGAGACCAGAGTAGCTGAGGGACATTGTGTCATTTGCGTGTATCATGTGAAGGACAGTTTCACAATGCTGTGATGTATATGTTAGAAATTAAGGATTCGTCTCAATGGTATGACTAATTGGTGCATATGTTACTGACATATATAATTTATAATTCCTAAAAAAATAAGGAAAGGTTATGAAATAAATATACTTCAGTGTATTTCCAAAAGATGCAGTGGAAGGTTCGTCATACAGGTAATATATGAATCAAGCACACTGCAGCAAACAAGGTGCTTTTGTGCATACGCGTTGCACGTGCCAGCCTCTTTTGTTGCCCTAACCCAAATCCAAACCCTTTCCCAAGCACAAAGCCTAACCCCAACCATTTTAGTGAAGTCGTGAGAAGTTTGATACTTTGCCTAAGTCCAGATGGGTATTGTATAGAATATCTAGGAAACATATTTATAAATAAAATATCTCGGCAAGCCACAGAAGATCAGGAAAAAAAACCCAAATTTTATACTTTGTCATAAATGGCTTAGCATTCTATACAATGCCCAGATTTCACACTTTGCTGAGTTTACAGACCTAAATTGACTAGTGCTAGTCCATCCTGACGGCAGTTTTCCGGTGCTACTGAATCATCAAGATATTAAATGGCATCCCATGTATAAGGTATACCATTTTGCAATGCTCTGCCAAGGGCCAAACTCTGTATCCTCCTGTTTTTGTCTCTCGGTCACAAGGTTCTATCAGTTTGTCACATGACCTGCACGCTCTATGATCATTATCAGCTATTGATTGACCCTAGACGGTGTGTAATGATGTCACAGCAAGTGTCTCTACCACCCTGGGACATCCCACCCACAGAGCTTTACACACTACATCACATTCATTCACTCATTTGCTGAACCAATTACATTAATCCCAATTAGGGTTGTGGGGAGGCTGGCACCCATCTCAGTCAACTCTCGATGCGGGCAGACTACACCCTGAACAGTTTGCCATCACAGGACTACCAAATAACATGGTTAATGGATATAGTATTTGAATACTGATTGTCTTGACTGTATGTAGCCATATATTTATATCTATCTATTGATAGGGGCATGTATATAAATGTGACTGTGTAAAAGGTGTACAAATTAGATTCAGAGTGTGCTGTGACTAGTGTCACGTGGTATGACTCCGCTGTAAGGGGGTCTGGAAACTTCGAGATGGACTGGTTGCGCATGCGCCCTGGTGGCAGGTCAGGTGATTCAGAAACTTCGAGAAGGGAACTTTCTGGAACTTTGGGGAGGTTATATTAAGGACCTGGTGCCGACTGGCTCCAACCTCTTCCCGTATCGTGCAACACGTCTAAGGAAACTCGGCACATCTGCCAAAGTTTCGTCGTTCGGGACTTCATCGCCAAATCTCATCGTCCACGTTCATCAACGTGCGTGCGGCTTCTAAATTTACCTTACAGCAGGTGTTTGAGTAGGGGACCCTTTGTTTAATTTGTATTTTGTTTACCTCTAAGATGTATTATTTTGCCTTGCCTTGTTTATATTATTAAATTGTATATAGTTTATGTCGTGGTCGGTCTTACTCTACTGGTTTCACGGGAAATCTACTTCTAAATTCCATACATAACAAAATTGGGGCCTTGTGGTATAAGTAACTGTCTGTCTGTCTGTCTGTCTGTCTGTCTGTCTCTCGCGCACATACGTATATACTGTGTGTGTGTGTATGTGTATATATATATATATATATATATATATATATATATATATATATATATATAGTCATTAATTAATTAACTGAAACTTTTAAATTCTAATAAGGGTCACGGGGACACAAGTGGTCATCTCATCCAGCTATGAGCAGGAACAGAGTACAACCTGGACAGTGTGCCAGAAATTGCAGGGAGGCAACCCAATACTGTAGTTCTTTTACATAATGTCACCAGGGACAGTGAGAGACCTGGACAGCCTTTGATAACCCAGTTAAAGCTGCATGTTGTAGGTGTGTGTGTGTGTTGTTTATGGGGGGTAGTACAAACTCGGTGATAATGGGGCTTGAACCCCACACTTGCAGATCAATAAGTCACTGGGCAATAACTGCCCCTGTTGCTTATATGTTCTTTAACAAATTTATAACTTGTTTATATTTCTTTCAAAATGACTATTAAAACCCATTACAATTTCTAATGTTGCTTATGTCTATCAGAATGGTAGTGTAATTGTTGTGGTAGCCCCGCCCACAGCCATTGACATCACTGGTAATAATTTTGTGGTGCTATTCTGTTGCCAGTCATTTATCACAGGAACTGGTGTCTTGGTTGAAGAGCATAAAACCGACTCGGGTTCAGGCACCAGGTGCAAAATGCAAATGACAGCTGCGCCAACTACTGTGTAGGGTGAACGATCACGTGTTGTTTGTTTGTTTAGTGAAGTCAGACTTTTACAATGACCCGTTCAGTACTGCTCACAGTACGAATCAGTACAATGTTGATAAACACTGGCCCTAGATTACTTTTTCACAGGGACTGTACTATCGGTTTTAGTCCACGAGGTGATGTAATTCAGAAACGTGCGACGATAGAAAATAAATACATTTACGTACTTTCAACTCCAGATTTGCACTTTGGTGAAAAACGTGCGGATTACGGTGGGATTTGTGCTTGTAATAGCAAAGGTGTTACTTTGCTTTTGTATCATTTAATCCTTTTTATATTTGAACATTCAACCCTTAAATTCTTGTGCATATCTGAAACCGTTAAACATATCAACATAAAAATAAAGCTTGGAACATTTTACATCACGGAGACAGTGTGTAATTCACACCATGTCAAACTTTCTGAGATGAAAGTTAACACAAAGCTGATCTAATTTAACTTGTATTTTTTTTAAATGTGAATTTATATTGTGTGTGATTTTCACAGGCAGGATGAGGTATATATTCGGACTAAATTTAATATAATCACCTTGGAAGGCGGGAAAAAGTGTCCAACCAAAAGTAACACCGTTCAAGAGTGTTTTTGCCACTGCATGCATAATGAATCCCATCCAAGATAAAACATGAGGACAAGGCAGTGGACAGAAAAAAAAGATGAAAAGACTGTTCATAAAGAAATGGAAAATACATGAATGAATAAAAATATCAACCATTACAACCCAGGTCTAGTTATGCTGAATATCATAAAAAGAAGCTTTAAAAAGATGATGTAATTGAACTCCAGACAAACTCAGCAATCTGAACACACACACACACACACACTGCCTTGATACTTCTCCATCATTTATGTGTACACACACACACACACACACATATATATATATATATATATATATATATATATATATATATATATATATATATATATATATATATATATATATATATATATATATAATGTTTATACATACTGTATATACAAAGCTTAATTATTTCACAAGTTTTGAAATGAAAAATCTAATGAAACCGAGAGAAACCACGACTCACAAGACAGAGGGTGAGAAGAGAGAGAGAGAGAGAGAGAAAGAGCCCATACCCACAGCGTGTGTACCTAAAACCTTTTAAGCATTCTACACCATGCTTAGCAAACACCTGTTATTGAGAACAAGCGTCTAACAGTTGGGTAGATTTTTATGGAAATGTTTGCCCTCCTCCTGAGTGAGCATTGGTTAGGGATTACACACGCGTGCATTCTGCTGCACTGACACACAGACTCCCAGTCCACATTTAACTTATACAGCAATAATAATAAACAATAGATAAGAACCATCTCCATTCTATCTTAGAAAAATAAAAATCGAGGCTAGATGTGTGTGAGTGTGTGTGTGTATGACGAACAGAATATAGAACATGAGAACATGTTACAGTTTTGACCTGATTTGTGGCTGATTATGACAACATCCATCATCAAAATCTGTGTTGAGCAGAACAACCCCCACCACACACACACACACACACACACACACACTACTGATTTCCTGCAGAAGTTAGACTCTGCTAAAATATATATTTATATGTAGATGGATTCATTACTTATTCCAATAATTTAATCAGAATTCTTATCAAGTGCTCAAGGTTTGAGACCTGAACTCTACATCAATCAAATAGATATTACTATAAAATAAATTATAAATCAATTGAATCACAACTGCCTCTTTACATAAAATCAACTTTTTAAATATTACATTTTAATTCATTTATTCATTCATTTTCTGAACCTCTTTATTCTAAGTAAGTTCGTTGGGAGGCTTGCGTCCATCTCAGCCGACTCTGGGCAAGAGCAGAGCACACCCGCGACAGCTGACCAGGCCATCACAGGGCGGGAACACGCTGATGGCTATGCAACTATTCCTGACCAAAGACGGCAGTGATTCTTTGACAGCCTCGTACCATAGATAGTGAGAGACATGACCGACCTTGATAACCCAGTTAGCTGCACTGGGTGATATTTTAATTCATGCAATAAAATTTCCCTCTATTTTTTCAGCATTAGAGTATTTTTCCATAAATTTTCCTAGACAGGACAAGATTTCAAACAATTTGATATTATAGATTGGTTGAGCGTAGATGTGTCTTTTAAAATCAGGTATCCCATCAAATATAGAAGAGATATGCAGTATAATATAATATACTGAATATTATACTCTTAATGAGGATGATTGGTTTTGATTACAACCAAAATCTATTTATCGATAAGTAAACCTCAAATACATGGCAAATTTATACTGTCTTTATTTATTAAACCATAAGTAAGTACTTCTTTTGTTCTCGTGTACAATAAAAAGCAAAAAATCTGTTAAGCAACAGCTTTATGTTGCTTGGTAAGGTGATTAATGAGAATATAGAGGGACATCATTTCCTAAATCTAAATGTAGAGATTTAATTGATAGTTTCATGTATGGTTACTTATAATTAAACAGAATTAATAGTTCTCACTTATTATGCTTTTCCTTCTGCATATTCTTTAAATGATGGTAATTGGATTGATGTGGAAGTTATATTAATAAAATGTATTTTAAAATGCAAATTTTATGAAAATAAAGCAAGAATTGGCATAAAAATGAACCTCTGTCTAAACCGGTGTTCAGTCTTTAAAAACGCTGAACTCAGCAATATGGAGTTTATGTGGTTGAGAAAGTTACATAATCTGTAAACCTTTCTTTTATGTTTTTTTTTTACTCAAGTCGTGAACTTCACACATAAACAATGTTTTTGTTACATATGATTTCTCAGACTAATATTTATGGGATCAAATATGAGAAGATATGTGATCCCAGATGATTTACAGGACGCACTTTACTGCGTTTCCAGGAGATCTTGATTTAAACTGAGTCTCATTTTTAGATGCCCACAGGGATTATTATCTTTATCATCACTGGAGGAAAAACAAGCTTTTACTTTGATTTATCTCTAAGGATAGAAATTGGCAGTAACTGTGTGCCACAGGGTTCAATCCAGGATAATTATAATGATAATATTGATTGATGTGTTTATGCTCGCGCACAAACAGCCCCGGTCTCTGTGCGCGTTCATGTGCTTGTGCGCGTTCATGTGCGTTAAGGTGAGTTACCTGAATGACTCGCATATTGAGGCCGGTCTCCTGCGCGAGCTGCTCGCGGATGTGACGTGTTGGTTTTGGCGTGGCCACAAACGCCGCTTTGAGCGTCTCCAGCTGTTTGGCCTTGATCGTGGTGCGCGGACCGCGGCGCTTCTGGCAAGCACTCTGCTCCTCGCCCTCGTTAGCGTTCGTGTCCTTATCCGAGCACGTGGAATTGTCCGTCTCTTTCGGATCATCCGCGTTAGGCTCGGGCAGGTCGGGCGAGAGGCTGCGGTCAGTGCATGACGACACTGCAAGGAACAGCCATGAAAACACAGCGTTCATAAAGTGGAAAGGGGTATCAGCCGTTTGAGCCATCAATCACACACACACACACACACACACACACACACACACACACACACACACACACTCTCTCTCTCTCTCTCTCTCTCTCTCTCTCTCTCTCTCACACACACAGACACACACTCTCTCTCTCTCTCTCACACACACACACACACACACACACACTCTCTCTCTCTCTCTCACACACACACACACACACACACTCTCTCTCTCTCTCTCTCACACACACACACACACACACACACACACACTCTCTCTCTCTCTCTCTCTCTCACACACACACACACACACACACTCTCTCTCTCTCTCTCTCTCTCACACACACACACACACACACTCTCTCTCTCTCTCTCTCTCTCACACACACACACACACACACACACTCTCTCTCTCTCTCTCTCTCTCTCTCTCTCACACACACACACACACTCTCTCTCTCTCTCTCTCTCTCTCTCTCTCTCTCTCTCACACACACACACACACACACACACACAAATACTATAATAAAATAAATAAATTAAAACGATTCACGGCACACAAATATACTGGGATCCAATTACCCGTTTTATATTAAATAGTTCACACTTTATGCACCTTTCTATGTAACAACATAGAAGATAATACCTGAATCCTAAATTAAGCCATAGGTAGCAAAATATAGTAAATAATTTAATTAATTTTAACAACAGAAAGGGAGCAAAAACGACTTTTTAACATCACCACCACGACGAACACCATCACTAACAACAAACAACAACAAAAGAAATGACAAAGCCGTGCTCTCCTGCTGCCTGCTGACATTTTCATTAAGGTGGACTATGACGTTTATTTATGTTTTTTTTTTTTTTACACATAGTAAGTTGCTCTGGGTCAACGTTTGTACTCAGTGCTGTAAAAATGTAAACAGACCACAGAAAGTATGCCAACACAAATCTGTAGGAGCGTTATCTGAATCATAGGAGATTTTTATTACTGAACCTTTCACCCACCAAACCCAAATCGGGTTTTAAAAAGACACACACAGAGAGAGAGAGAGAACAATATTATTATAATCTAGCAATATCACCTGGAAATTATTTTATGCATTCAATAATAATAATGACGATTACAACAACAATATTATTATTATTATTATTATTATTATTATTATTATTATTATTATTATTATTACAAACCTAAAATAACAGCTTTGATAGTGATCGTAATCACATAAAATGCCGAGCCCACTGAGAGCTACTGGGCTACTGTATATTGTAAGACAATACATTGTTAATTCTTAATTATCTTCCGTACACTATGAAATACTTGCTTACAGCAATGAAGCTCCTGCTTGACTGAGCACAATATTACTACTTCACATGTCCTCGTGGTGGCGCTTATTAATTTTAGGAATCGGGGATGAATGTAAACAGAAGCAATGCGCTCTGCACACGTTTTGCACGCCTCGCTTGAGGTGCGAGTTTTAAACTATTCGTTATTACAGCAGGAAGTGAGAATATACCTTCACAAATGGACTTATTCTGTTCGAAAATACATTCATGCATTTTCTGAGCCACTTAATCCTATAAAGTCGCCCATCTCAGCCGAACTCATCGCAGGGCGCGGTTGGCACAGCTACGTTTAAATATAGTCAAACAATATAAATGATTTCAATTACTGTATTTATTCATTGCCGGTTGAAATGTCCGATCATAAGCATTCTTCTACTGCATGCTAATTTGTTTCTGGAATGAAATAAATACACTCAGGTGTTATCTCTTCACATAGTGGTTAGAAATTTTAAAAATACAGCTTTTGGTGAATGTATTACAAGAATGAAAAGCATCCCGTCTATATTACATTATTTACTAAAATTTTAACTTTGCTCCAGTTGTATACTGGAAAGCATTTCCATGTTAACTGGGCCAGCCGAGGGCCAAGACATAATTTGTTACTGTTGTTTTTTAAATCCATGACAGTGCCAGTAGGCCTCGCTTTATTTTAAGACCACAAAATGTCACCTCAAAATGGACATTCAGGACAGGAATAAAAATGTTGATATTTAGTGTTACACATATTAAACGTTGGATACACTATGTGAAGCTCCAATTTACTTTTGGGCAAGATGACACAAATTATGCAAGGATTACACCCTCAATAAAATATCACACTCCCATATAAAACCAAAATAGCACAATACAGTGACATGCATACTGATCTTCATATAACAAATACCTTTATTTTTTTATAACCCAGCTTTGGTCAAGGCTATACTACAGCTGTGATTTCTAACTAAATGCAGACAAGGATACAGTATACAGAAAAAAAGGTAATAATATGCAATAGTTAGCCTTGACCAATGCATGATTTGCTTAGTCTTACATCATCATCATCATCATCATCATCATCATCATCATCATCATCATCATCACCACCACCACCACCACCACCTCCTTAACGACCACCACCGCTATTACCACTACCACCATCATCATTATATCATAATCAACAACAGTTATTTTGGAAGTAGATTTCACAGTGGTGGTCTGTCAAACTGACTAAAAGCATAAAACTGTTATTACAACTAGATTTTTTGAAGTTTAAAAAACACTTCTGGAATTCGATAATGACGTAATAGAATGCAAACACCCTGTCCGTGGTTCTGAAAACGTGTGAGTTTCAGCCTCTCTCTCTCTCTCTCTCTCTCTGTCTCTCTCTTTCTCTCTCTTACACACATACACACACACATACACACACACACAGACACACACACACCCACACACACACGCACACACACACACACACACACACACACCTGAGTTTAGGTTGACCTCTCTGATGGCACTTGCGCTCGCGTAGTCCTCCTTGCAAACGAACTTATTCTCGTCGATGACGTAGAGCTCCTCGCCCGTGGACAGCTGCTTGTTGCAGACCATACACGTGAAGCAGTTCAAGTGAAACACTTTACTGCGCGCCTTGCGCACCAGGTCACTGGGTGAAATGCCCTGAAAACAGCCCGCACACTTCGTGCCGAAACGTCTGCAATAAAGACATAAGCATTAGAAACGATAACAAGAGCTATTACTATGACTACGACAATTATTATTATTATTATTATTATTATTATTATTATTATTATTATTATTATTATTATTCACTATGCAAATTAATCAAAATAAATTTTAACAGGTTGAAAAATGTGTAGCTTAATGGAAAGTGGTGATGACTAATCGCTTTATAAGCAGTGTTGTTGAATGTCAAAAGCTTTCCAGTCCCATTTTCTCTATTTGCCTTTGTGTTGTCAATCTTAAAGAAAAACAAATCCACCAGCGAAAGCTTCAGAGTTGTAGGCCGATGCAGCACAGCATAATGAGGTGATATTACAGGATTAACAAGACTAAATGTTAAAGCGTGAAAATCCGAGAGGGGGGTGGAAGCACAGTTGACACCTTCAAATACACAAACCCCAAGCCTCATTCTCTTATTAGATATTTCAAAAATAAAAATCAAGATTGTCTAAATTACAACCAGAAACAATTCACATGTTTTGCTCAGACTGTTGCACGGTTGTCTATTTATTTTATGACTAATGTTTTTCTGATAAGTGTGTGTTAATTCATCACAGCATGCACAACTGCATGCTCTGATCGCCCCTCCCCTCCCACACACACACACACACACACACACACACACACACACACACACACACACACACACGAGATAGAAAAAGCTATCAAAGCGTTTGGTATTTCTAGATTAAAATATTTAACGGGGAAAAACTAATAAAGAATATTAATAATATGATTATTATTTATATTATTATTATTATAGTGAAAATATTTCAAATTAAAAATAATTATTCCTTTTCGGTGTAAATAAAAAGGTCTAAGGTTTTTCTTTGAATAAATTAAAATATATTAAAAATCATTTGAGAGCACACTTTAATATACTACTGTATATAAATATAATGAATATGAAACACAACATGAATCGAATCTCTGGGAAAACAAATAAATATAAACAGGACATAAATAATAGGTAATAAAGCCAGAGCGGAGAGGTTTGGAGTTGCTCGCGCGTGTTTTTGGGGAGAAAGAAAGCCAGCGTCCGGGGTTTATTTTAACCCTGATGTAAGAAATCTCCCCCATTTGTTTTGGTGTGGGGTCTCTCTCTCTCTCTCTCTCTCTCTCTCTCTCTCTCTCTCTCTCTCTCTCTCTTTTCAAATGCATCTCGTGAAAGGCCAAAACCACTACTTACACAACAAATGGACGCATTAGGGGTGATTAGAACTAATGGCCCCCACATTCACATTGGATGGTCAAGGCCGTTTGGGGAAACAATGCCCAACACCAGACCACGTTCCGCCTCTCTATATACAAATAACCTGAGAACCAGTACACAAAAATACCAAGCAGGCCAAAATATGATGCACAGTGAGATTTATATACACGGGTATTTTTTTAAATCTAAAGCTAAAATGAACATTTGCAATATCTTAATAATAATAATAATAATAATAATAATAATAATAATAATAATAATAATAATAATAATAATAATAATAATGATGATGATGATGATGATGATGATGATGATAATAATAATAATAATAATAAGAAGAAGAAGAAGAAGAAGAAGAAGAAGAAGAAGAAATAAGTATTTGAACAAACATTTAATTATAGAACAAACAAAGAAGGAAACAAATAATATAGACTTTGCATTTGAAACATATACTGTATCTGAATCTGACGCTGATTTAAATATTTCAGATTTTAAACTAAACGGTTCAGTGAATTGTCCTCCCAGTTGTGATATCGAAATAATTCATGAATGCACTGATGATTTACAATGATTACACAATTGCAATCCCCAAGAAGTAATCTTAAAAACACACGGAAGTTACATTCAGATTCAACATTCATTTGGCACATTCAAGAACCGACGTTTTTGCGCGTGAATGGCTTCGGCTGATCTAAGTCGAGTGAACACGTGAAGTAAAGCAGTTGTCATCAGTCAATAGCGAGCCGAGCCGAGCCCAATTATTCCACAAATTGTGAGTAATCCACAAAGACAGGAATGTTGATCTGAAATCCGGGCACCAGACGCTCCTCGAACGCGTGTATTATTTGATGTGCAGCACCACGTGCGCTACCAGCATAAGCATCGCAAAGCCGTCCAGCTTACCTGAAGAAGTCAATTTTGCAGTAAAGTTTGCCGTCCCTGGAGAAGCACTTCTCGGTGAGGTTGCAGCTGCACTCACAGCACTGCACACACTCGGCGTGCCAAGCGCGGTCCAGGACGTTCAGCAAGAAGCGGTCCAGGATGGGCCTCGCGCACCCGGCGCAGTGCACCATCATCGCGTCGAGGTTCCCGCGAGCCACGCGGACCGGCAGCTTGACTTCCTCGAATCAACACAAAGATGCTAAATATATTTGGTTAATAAAACATAATTAGATTCTCCTGTCCAATACTAGAAGTT